>VXAZ01002243.1:224974-388359 GCA_013399875.1 Gymnorhina tibicen
GGTGGTTTTTTGTTTGTTTGTTTTTGGAGTGGGGGTGGCTGTTTGTTTGGTTTGGGTTTTGTTTTGGTTTTTGTCATTTGTTTTTGCTTTAAAGCTGCTCACAGTGCACCTTTTATTTATTGGTATGATACAGCACACAGTGAAGACTGAAGCTGGCAAAGAGCTGGTGCCACGGAATGTACTTTTTTACTGTTTCCTGCTTTTGTATTTTCATGCAAGTGCTTCCTTTGATAGCAGCACAGAACAATACATAGCCTAAACTCTAATTTTTTTATTTTAACAATTGTTACTTGTTCAGGAACAGTGCTTTACAGTTGGCTAGTACCAGTCATCCACAACTGGTGGATGAGGGTGAAGTTGAGGGAATCCAGCCAAGCCCAGACAAATTCCTGTTTGTTAAAGCATCCTGAGCTACCCAACTTGAAATATATTAAATGAGGCTGATGAACCTTTGATGAATGAGAAGACATAGCAGAATGTGGAAAGAAATAAAGTAAATCTTCTCTTTTAAGGTAAAGAAAAAGACTAATCTTCAGCATTTGTATAGGTTAAAATACTGTAGTGACTTCGTCCACTTTTTGTTCTCTGCACTCAGTTTAAATAAAGCTGCAGATCTGTTTGTGTACTCTTGTTTCAAAATAACATCTGCTAATTCACCTTAGGCTTTTCTATTTACATTATCATAATTCCATGGATACCCAATTTGAACAAATATATAAAATACTTAAAACTGAAAATATATAGATTATTATGCATGCTGTCCTATCTTTTAATTTAGTAGTCTCCCAAGATTCTTAAAAGAAAGAAGGGGAGGTTCACTGAAATGCAAAGATGGTAAAAACAAGAAAATTGCGTGGTTCTTTTCATAGATCATATCCTTATTATAGATTGTAGAAATCATCGTCAGTGTTGATGGTGGGGCTGTGAGTTTAGTGCATTTTAAAACAGCTTGGGGTTACAGTTAGGTAGTGAATACCAAATATAATACACAAGAATTCCTAATTGGCGTGGGATATTAAATACTTGGTTTCAGGTCTTAAGTCTATTCTCCACCTATTCAGTTCAATTAGGGATTTTCAAGTATGAACGATTTCTCTTTTTACCTGGTTCTTGTCCTGTTTGAGGACAGCACTCGGCATTTCAAGGCCGCACATGATGTAACATTTTCTTCAGTGCAGCACTGTCAGACTGGGTGTCGTGGTGCATCTGCTCTGATCTGACCACGGTGCCCACAAACAGGAAATCTGTGGGCACCGGTGAACTTCTGGTGCTGTAGGAGCACAGCTCATGACTGTGTCACCATGTGACGGGAAGGTGGTCACATCCGATTGGAGGCATGCTTATTAGTCAGCAGAAATGGAGGCATTTTCCTCCGGTTTCAGTACCTTCTGTCATGAAACCAGAGTGTGTTTTATGGGCGTGTCAGGAAAGAGAGAGAAAAGAAACAGGCTGCAGGGCCCTGGGCAATTTGTCTGCCCGCAGCTGTGGGACGGTTAACAAAGATGATGGGAAATTGGGTTAGATGAGTTGTTTTGTGAAGGTGGATGGATGCCAGACTAGATGCTGTATTAACTCAGAGATTCCCGAAGGATGGCACATGTGCTAGGTGTGGTATCTGAGCATGCCCATGCAGCAGAATTGTGTTACCATGCTGAGAGTGTGAATAAAGCAGCAGCACTGCCATAAATGTATGTAGCTGACCGAAGTGATTTTGAAACTTCTGTACTTGATGAGCTCTGGTCAACTTTAGAGACCTTGACCTTCCTATCAAATATTTATAAACATCATTCTATGTTTTAAAACTGTATTTGGCTTTGTCTTCCTAAAGATTTAACTGGGCTTCAGAGATCCAGTGTGCTTACTGTTGATGTAATGCCTTCTGCTGATACTGGTGTGAACAGCATTGAATTTTTTGACAGATTTCACAAAACTGCTGAACAAAAGTAGCTGTGTAATGTGGGTGACTGTATCTGTATGTGTAACTGAGAGTCATGGGAGCAACTTGAAGCCAAGTATTACATCAGATTCTGCATTCCAGGCAGTGATTTGGTTTGGCCCTGCTGGATTATTGCTGCTCTCAGAGTTTGTGTCAGCAAGTTTACTCATGATTGACATGAATTTTTAGTCCAGATTAATGATGTTAAGTGTAGGCCCCATCACTGACTACCGTGATCAGATACTTGACACTACTCTACAACTGGCAGCCTTCGTGCCAGTGGTGGTTCTTATGGAGCAGATACGGTAAGGACAATGGCACTACAGATGTGATACACAGGCCAGGGGTCACCATCTGTGTCATGGAAACTTTCCAAGGCCTTGCTTCCAGCCTGACTAAAAGCCTGTGTCTATATGACCTTGTGCATCTTGGTACCCATATCAATATGTTTGTACTGAGGAAGGCATATGGAGGGAGAGGGGACACATTTAAATTTTCTGGAAACAAGTGCTGCTAACTAAGCAGATAAGCTGTGGGTGGAGCAGCTCAAACATTCCTCAGTGATACAAACATATGCCAGCAATCCTTGTGCATTGCATGGTGCAGGAAGCCCTGGGATAGGCATATGTCAGATGTTAAAGCCATTTCAAATACCATTTTATAAAATTGTATTGATAAATTCTGTTGCTTCAGAGTAGTGAGCACCCAACAATAAATAAATAAATAAATATTGGTGTTTGTGATGTTACTGTCAGAAAGGGCATTGAATCTGTAATACCTCAGACTCCTCTGTGCTTAGGTTTATAAGGTGATGTCACTTGCAGACTCATTCAGCTTGGAAGGGACCTCCAGGGGTCATGTAGCCCAGCTCCTACTCAAAGCAAGATCAATACTGACTTGAGACTAGGTTGCTCAGACTTTGTCCAGATGGTTCCTGAAAATCTACATGGATATAGATTCCACAACCTCTCAGACACCTGTTCCAGTACTTCAGAGCAGTGATTTTTTAAAATGTCCTGTGACAACTTCACTTGTCTCTTGTTCTCCTATGACATACTTTCATAAAGAGCCTGGCTCGTGTTCTTGGTAACCTTCTCTTGGGAATTGAAAGTCTGCTATTGTGTTCCTCCAAAGTTTTCATAAGTGAAGCAAGCCCATTTTCATTAGCCTTTCCTCACAGGCCCAGAGCTCTAACTTCCTGAGAAACTTGGTGGTCTTTGGCAGGACTTGCTCAGGTTTCTCATGGAATAGTTTGGGTTGGAAGGAACCTTTTAAAGACCATCTAATCCAGCCTCTGTAATGAGCAGGGACATCTTCAACCAGACCAGGTTGCTCAGAACCCCATCCAACCTGGCTTGAATGTTTCCAGGGATGGGGTATCTATCACTCTCTGGGCAACCTGTGCCAGTATTTTATCACTCTCATTGTAAAAAACTTCTTGTATCTAATCTAAGTTGATTCTCCTTCAGTTTGAAACCTTCCTTCTTTGTCCTATCAGTGCATACCCTTGTAAAATGTCCCTCTCCAGCTTTCAAGCCCCCTTTAGGTACTGGAAGGTGCTATAAGGTCTTCCTGGAGCCTTTTCTTCTCTAGGCTGAACACCCCCAACTTTCAGCATGTCTTCATCAGAGAAGTGCTCCAGCCCTCTGATCATCTTCATGTCCCTCCTCTGGCCTCACTCCAACAGTTCCACATCCTTTATCAACACTTTCTTTTACTGGAGGCCTAGAACTGGATTTAGTACAGTGTTGAGTAAAGGAGAACAATCACTTCTATTATCTACTGTGTTTTGTCTTGCGGATACAGTACAGTAAGCTTTTAGCCTTCATTGCAATTCTGAGTTCTGTTTAGCCCAGTCTCCACTGCTACCCACAAATCCTTTTCAACAGAGGTCCTTTCCTGGTGACCTGTTTCTCTGGCCTGTCTAGGTCCCTCAAAATGGTAGCCCTGCCCTGCAGCTTAATGTCTGCATCCCCTAGTTTGCTGTCATCTGCAAACCTGGTGAGAGTGTACTGTGTCACCTCCTCCAGGCCGCTGATAAAGGTGTTAAATAGGACAAGACTCAAGACAGACCCATGCAATACTCTCCTCATTGCTGGCCCCCAGCATAGATAAAGACACATCAACCACTCTTTTTTGAGCCCAACCTTCCAAGCAGTTTTTACCTGTCTAGTTGCCCACCAATCCAGACTGTTAAAAGACTTGCTGAGGTAAATCACATCCACTGCTCTGCCATTGTCCACAAATCCAGTTGGTCAGGCATTATTTGTCACTGGTTAATCTGTGTTGACTGTTCCCATTCATCCACATCTGCATATGCACAGGAATGTGTTCCAAGAATACTTGGTTCATGCTCCAGTTCATGCTGACCCTCTGGAAAACAGCTCTGTCTGGCTGATGACAAGCTGACCATGAGCCAGCTTTGTGGCAAAGGCAGACAAAGGCATTCAGGACTGCATTAGGAAGAGCATTTCCATCAGTTTGAGACAGGTGGTGGTCCTCCACACAGCACTGGTAAGACACGGCTGGAGTACTGTGCTCGGTTGTAGCTCCTCTGCAAAGGAAAGCTATGGATATAATGGAGCTAGTCCAGCAAAAGTCCACAAAAGTTAGTAAGGGACTGGAGCATCTTTCATATGAGGAGTGGCAGTGAGAACTAGGACTGTTCAGCCTGGAGAAAATCTTAAATTGATGTGTACAATACCTCATGCAGCGGGGGAAATGATGAAGAGGGAGCCAGACTCAGTACTGCCCACTGACAGGACGAGAGGCAGTAGACACAACTTAAAACTTAGATTATCTATTAGAACATTTCTCCTTCTTCTATCAGTACCTAATATTTTTAGGAGTCTCACTTTTTGTCATATGAACTTTGTTTTGTTATTGGTGCTCAAGATTTCATTGAATTTGCTGGTAAAGAACCCTCCAGAGAAGGTTTTCCTCTGAGTTTTCCTTTTTCTGCATGCTAATTAAACTCAAGTTAAAATTTATGTGCGGAGCCTGAGGAAGAAAAGGAGAATTTTTCAGCCGTGCTTATATATAAACAGTTTGTTTTAAATAGAGTGAATTATAAAAGCCAGTATTTCTTTAGTTTTAGTATTTGCTTATCTTACAACTTGGGCTATGGAAATAGATGATTGATTATTTTTTCTTTTAAAATTCTAATAATTTAGTTTTTTTAGTATCAAGCAGAGCTTTTTCTTAGGCTGAAGTATAGGGCTGAAGCTGAGTAAAAGTTCTCCCATAATTTCATGTAGTTAGTTGCTGTGGGGCAGAATTGCACGTTACAGGCAAGGTTTGAACACCTTAATTTTAAAGACAAAATTGGCCCAGTGGTATTTTAAAAATCTACTTTTTAATCTTCAGCTTTACAGTGGTTAAAAATAAACCATAATGATTAATTTCTTAACTCAAGCTTCTTCTCAGCCTCTCTTGGCTTACCTGTGCATTAATTTTAACACTAGAGGGCGGCTGAAACACTTCAGTTCTTTCAGAAAACCAGCTTTAGGAGAACAGCTTTCATTCTTCGTTATCCAAAGAAAGGAGTTTTGTTAGCTGCCTAGTATGTGATGTTTATTTTAGCAATTAATTTGCTTTAATTCTTTCAGGTTTTTTTTAAAACCTGAAAATCTGGCTTCTAACTTTCTATCTTTCTTTGTGCCTCTATAGCTGTATCATGCAATTAAACTGATCATCAGTCGAAGGGGGAGAACAGTTTCACATTATAGTAGCTATGAAGACATACTGCTTGTGCTTCCTGTGTGATGGGTATTTTGAACCACCTTGTTTCAGAAACAAAGAGAGAGATGCCAGAGATGGGAATGTGTTAAAGAGCTCTTCTCTTAAATTTTCTCAAGAAAGTAAAAGTTCATCTTGTAGCACTTATAATTTATTTCATAGTTTTTGTTGGTATGTAATTTTAAATTAACTTCCAAAACACTTGAGTTGATCTTTTCTTATTCTCTGCTTTGCTTTAAAGCCATGGTTTTTTTTGTTTTTTTTTCAGCAGAGCTTCTGTCAACTTCAAAATGGCAACTTCTGTCCCTCCAGATGTTATTCTATCCTCTCAGCAATCAGGAAACAATCCAATATGAAGACTTTAGAAAGGAAAGGTCAATGCAGTTAAAAAGTACTGTTTTCACAGCTCATGTGAAAATTGCCAAAGAAGTTCTTGACTTAAACCTGAAATTGGAAACATAACTTATTTTTATTAAGAAAGTATGGTGAAATACATGGTGAACCATGTAAGTTGTTTTAAGGGTGTATTGTCAGAGATGTGATATTAATCTGTTCTGGCTCTAAAGTAAGAATATATTCTGTCTTGTGAGTTGGTTGCTTGTGTATCTTTTTGGGTTTAGTTTCCTCTCTTCCTGTTTTGAATCCCTTACACTTACTGCAAGTGTTGAAAAATATTTTTCAGCAGCTGAGTGATCAAATGTTTATTTGCGCTAAAACTTTGAATGGTGTCTGGGACAGTAATAAACTAGTATCATTAAGCTTTTAAGAAAGGAACTCTGTCTCTTATGAATAGTCCAAGAGATTAAAGCTGATTTTTCTGACTTGGGATCAGATATTTTTTTCCCTATTTACAGATGCTGTGATCTGAAAGTTAACCTGTGCCTCTCTTAAGGAAATTTTGCACCTTTGCAACTTTGTAGTAATTATAAGGACATATTGTTTTCTCTTTCAAGCTGAACTTCTGGAACTGTGTAGTTACAAGGAAATCTTGTCTGATTTTGTCAAAAGCTTTTCTTTAGCTTCAGAGGTGGAGAGAATAATTAAAATACTAAAGCAATAGTCTCAAGCAATAAGATTTTAAAAAGATATAATTTATTATTTTGAAGACAAAAAAGAGATGGATTGCAGACAGTGGACTGTGTGGTTTGGCTTGTGATGCTGACTCTGATGCCGAACTGTGGAATGCACTTCTCCAAGGCTTGAGGAGAAAAAGGCCTGAGCTGGAGCCACTGGGAACGGAATGGCTTTATCTCTTTTTGTTGTGATATCTTGAAAGTGCTGCAGGTTTTGTGGCTTTGCTTGGTTTCTGCCATGATTTCTTCCTTGTGTTGCAGAGTGTATCTGTTATCTCTGACACTTCTTTGGCAATTTTGGACACAACATAAATATTCTCACCAGCCTGTGCTGACTGATGGGGCAGATTTTGAAAATGATTGATGCTTGCTTAGTTTTTTCATACAGAGTTCTGTAAGGTGCAGGGCTGCTTGGCTTTTGGACAGTGCCAGACAACTGCTGTAGTAAAAGCTGGATTTCCATAGAAAGGATTAAAAAAAATGCAGTAGTAGAACATTTTTCTTTCTGCTATTGGTTCTGGATCACAAGAAGGAGCCAAACTGTAGCATTTTTATTTTGTCCCTAGCTGCCAGTCCTGCAAATTGAAAGATTATAAATAAGCTTCACTTACAAACAAAACTGAAGAGAAGTTGCCAAGGGCTGAATTTTCTCCCTGTGAGGCTTAGTTGTGGGGTTGTGTGTGGTTATGCCCCAAACTGTCACTGTGCAATCTCATTGTTTGGAGGTGAGCAGAAATTAAACCAGCTGTAAAATGTTTTCATGGTTTACAGTCGAGGGTAAATGTCTGCTCCCTCTCTCTGAACTGCATTGCCTTCACAGGACGAAAAGGAGCAATAAACCTTCATTGGCTATTTTTATCATTATATTTTATAGATGAAACTGTGGTTGCATGTTAGGGAATAGACCTCGTGGAAGGACACTGCTCTTCTGATGACATTTGAGAGCAGATTCCATTTGAGCTTGACTGCTTAATAGGCCATCCTTCTTCGGATGTGGCTCTTGTAAAAGAAATCACTTTGTAGTAGGCACTCTCTACATTTTAATATTAAGGTTTCATATTTAAAGGTCCTAGTAGATAACTAAGCTTTGCTTTGGTATTTTCCCCGTTCTGCTTTCCTATTTAGCGTGCTTCATTTTATGCCTGGTTATGCAATATCCTGGCAGCAGTTACTTTATGCTCTCTGGAGAAAATTTCTTACAGAAGTTTAGATTTTGCTAGTCCATTACAGCTTCCTCTAGTGTGTGAGAATTTAAAGGAAACAGTCCTTTTACAAAAATATAAAGCTTTGATTTTTTGGACATGAAATTATGCTACCAGTCATTACCATCTACCTCTCCTGCACCATTGGCTTTCATGTTGATCTTGTCTGAGCTGTGCTGATCAGCACACTGCAGACAGAGTGAAACAAATCAAGGTGGTGAAAAAATCCTGTGGTAGGACATTAGTTTTGTTCTCTTCCACCTCAAATCTCTTCTCTGTGCAGAAGAAGTTGTTGGGTATCTTTCTGTACTCCACTGCAGTCTGTCTCGGTGGGATGAGGACTGTGGAGTGATTTTTCCTCTCTTGTGCAGTGTGGTGTTGCTGTGTATGAGGAAGTCACAGGAGGAAAATACTTCATATTTTCCTGCATAATCCCTCTGCCTTTGGAAGACCAGTTGAGAAATACTCTGCCAGTGGAAGAGCTGCAGCAGCTAGTAGGTACTGCTTGTTTGCCTGTGCTTCTTTCAGTATGAAATTAATTGGACTGCTCTCTGCAACAGCATCACTGTTGTGGTGTGGCTGGTGGTCTGAATAGCTTAAATTCTCCTTGTAAGTTAGTTAAGTCTGTGAGGCACTAATGTAATGGTCTCTTCCTCCCCAAGGGTGGAAAGCTCCTGAGAACAAACATGGAAGCATTAGCAATAACAAAAGCCTCTTCTGTCTTGCCCCGGTTTCTCTTAGTTTTCTGATGAAGAAGCATCTGGTACGGCCTTTAGCTCTCCCTTTATAGGCCATAAGTCCTGATATATTGCCAAGTGGCATAATATTATGTTTCATTTTTATAGGGGGATTTTGTAGGGCAGAGGGAACAGTGCACAAAAAGTTTATTTGTTGCACAATAAGGTCATTCTTTAAGAATGAGGCAAAACTACAAGCGTTTTATTTTTGATCAGCTTTGACTTGTGATTAGTTACAGCTTCCCACAACCAATGCTGTCATAGCAGTTTTTATTCTGGGTCATAAACAGTGATTGTAAACCCTATTAAAATAAAACAACAAAAAAACCCCTAAGAAGAAATGTGTTTGCAAGAAGATTTATTTCTGACATGAGTCATACAGTTCATGAACTTCTCACAGATGAGCTCATCATGGGAAATCTTTAGTAGGAATGCTGGTATCTAAGTCACTCAGATATTACCTGCTTCTCAGTGACACAGGATGCTGTGGATCAGCACATCTGTGCTATGCAACTGTGTTCCTAAAGTAATCCTATAGCTTCTTCCTTCTGTTTGAAGCTAAATCTGCTTGAAATGTATTTATTCAGTTGCTTAATGTCTGATTCGCATGTCTTCTTAGTTGTAGGAGGTACCTTAGCCTTCAAGAAATATCTGGGATAGTTTTTGATTCAGTTTTTCTAATAATGGAAATTGTTTTCAGTGGTTCCTAAAAAGATGGTACTAGAAGATTTGAGTGTAGAAACATTTGGAGATTTATCAAGAGGTAGGTTATTGCATTTTGACAATACACATAAATTGCATGTTTTTAGAGGACCAGAACAGGATTGGCAGTGGCACCTCTCTGGTTTTTTCTGGATATGTAAATTATACTTCATGTTGAAAGAGGCCACCTATGTTCTTATGTATAAACCAAGAGGCACATATCTGATAGGGATAAGTAGTGTGTGATTTATGTCCTAATGATTCCTCTGGTGATTTCATGAAGTTCTGGTGAGCATATTGGTTCAAAAGGGATTTGAACATCCTTAACTGGAAGTGAAATGGGCAAGACTGTGCAAAACACATTTCCAAGAAAAAGGAACTACAAATGATGATTGTCAGAGAGCAACTACTGTGTCAGAGAGCAACTACTAAGTGAAATGCTGTGTCTCAGTTGCTTACTTCAGTGGTCAAGTGAGATGTCCAGATATCTGCATGGTAAAGGGATTTGTTAAAAAAACTTCTGCTTGATAGGCATTTTTCATTTGTTGGGTTTTGGTTTTTTGGGTTTTTCTTTTGGTTGCTTGGTTGGTTTCGTTATTAACAGCAATGTGTTTATTGAAAGCCTGTAAGAGCATATTTTGTGGTATAGTTCCTTTAGCTGCAAATGAAATGCAGATAAAAGGACTGTTTATAAGTCAGTCACCCCTTATCTCCAACCCCTCCTTTTGCTGGAGTTTGGGATGAATAAGAAAGCATGTCAAAATGAATTTGAACTGTGCTGAACTCTCAATGGACGTGAACAAACCAAATCTAGAACCTGTCTTTGAGACCCCCCTCTTTGGTAGTTTAGTTTATCTCCAAGGCCAAGTTGTCAGCAGGGCTCAGTTTCTTGGGTAATTTTCTCTCATGTAGTTTGGCTGTAGTTATTAAAATCAAAACCTTGAATTTTTAAACTTACAAGTACAGACCATTGGAACATGAGCCCAGTGTGCTCGAGTGGCACCATGTCATCTCATAAATGAGCTTCAGCATTCCGTGCCAGCTGCAGGGCCCGGGCGGTATCACTCCATGTGGGTCACAGCAGTCCAATTTTGAGGTGACAAGTTCATGCATCACTGTGGCAAGATGTGACTGGAGCCAGCAATGACAGGCAGTGCGGTAAAATGAGATGAAAATGAAAAATAGTTCTGTTCGCTATAGCCTCTAGTTGACACATGTTCCTGACAAATTCTTACTTTGGTTTTGCTTAAGTACCCAATATATTGTTCTAATAGCATTCTTACAGAACTGGTTGATCTGAAAATTGCTCTGGAGCTAACAGCTTATAAGGAGTTCTAGCTAATGGTGTGGCAAGGATTTGAAATGGGGATAGTACAGCTTTACCCTGTATTAATTATAACTGGACAGGGATGTAGGATTTCAGGAGTCTTGGAAGAAACTTCAAAGACAAAAGTTAAAAAAGAAACAGAATAGAATAGAGTGTTTCAGTTGGAAGGGACCTAAAACTATGACCTAGCCTAACTGTGTGATAACTTCAGGGCTGGCCAGAAGTTAAAGCATGTTATTAAGGGCATTTCCCAAATGCTTCTTAAACAGACAGGGATGGGGCATCCATCACTTACCCAGGAAGCCTGGGGGTTGCAGTGTCTGACCACCCTCTCAGTAAAGATGGGTTTCCTAATGTCAATTTGAGCTTTCCCTTGTGCAGCTTTGAACCATTCCCAGTTTCGTTGCCCTCCTCTGGGTGCATTCCTCCTCCTTCACATCCCTCTTACACTGCAGGGCCCAGAAGGGCTCCCAGCACTCCGGGTGAGGCCGCACCAACGCTGAGCACAGCGGGATGATCCCCCCTTCTGGCCGGCTGTGCTGCCGTGTTTGATGCCCCCCAGGACACGGCTTTTGCCCTCTGGGCTGCCCGGGCACACCCTGCTGACTCTCACTGAGCTGCTGCCCACCAGCACCCCCAGGGCCCTCCCTGCAGGGCGCTCTCCAGACACTCCTCTCCCAGTTTGTGCTTGTGCCTGCAGTTACTCCATCCCAGGTGCAGGATCTGGCATTTGTTCCTGTTAAATTTCATGCAGGGATGCTTGCCCAATGCTCTATGCAGATTCCTCTTCAAGACCTCTTGTCCCTCCAGAGAATCAACAGCACCTTCTGGTTTAGCATCGACAGCAAACTTGCTGATGGATGTGTTCCAGATCACACAGCATCCGGATCACTGATAAACACATTGCACAGAACTGTCCCTGGAACTGAGCTCTGCAAAACCCCACTGGTGACCAGTCACCAGCCAAATGTAGCCCCATTCACTACACCCCTTCGAGCTCTGCCCTTCAGCCAGTTCTTTACCCAGCACAGAGTGAACGTCTGTGAACAGATCACAGCTGGGACAACTTCTCCAGAAGGATGCTGTGAGGGACGGTATCCAAAGCCTTACTAAAATCCTGAAAAACCTAATGTACCAAAGATTGGATTAACACCCTACAGTGTTCATGTAGAAGCTCTTAAAACTAAACTGCGCTGAGATCTAGACAGAGTCTCTCACAAGCTGTACATATATTTTTTTCTTTCTGTCTTTGCGTACAGATCATAGATTCTCTGAGCCTCTCAGCAGTGTGGCCATTGGATAGGAAGAGGAAAAAAGAAATGAGAGTGGAAAAAAAAGAAAGGAACAAAAAGAAAAAATTAGCTTTTTATAAGTACAGTTAACTTTTATAAGTACAGCAGACACTGTTTTGTGTGTGTTTTCCCCCTTTCTGTAAAACTGACCACCTACTTAAAAAGTAAGATGTAGGACATACCAGATTGATGGACATTTAATCAAATCTGTGTAATCTCTTATTAGTCTGTATGTCTGAGGCTGCCAAAAAGAAATCAAAACAGCCTAATTTCCACAATTTTAAAATTTCAGATTTTTAAATTTATTTTAACCAGAAATTAGGCTGAATGAATGATTGACCCATCAGTAAATACTTAAGTATTCAAACTGTCTTCAGGGTCATGGATAACTCAGCCATAGCTAGGAAAACTCACAGTCCTTGTAAAATTTTAAGTCTGGTCCTGGCTTTTTCTTCTCTTGTTTAATTTTTTTAGTCCCGTTCATTTATCCCTGCAGCGCTCTATAACTGCTGTCTCTCTGTAAACATCCATAGGTCAGACGTATTCAATTTGGCTTAAGCAGCATTCTCATGGGCAGTGTGCCAGGGACTCAAAGGCTTCACCTAAATTGCATATTGCTGGGAATAATCTCACTCTCAGCTGCTCTTATCTTTTGTTTGTTTCTTGCTTAGACCTCCATCTGGCTTTTTACTGGGTCAAGACAAGTAGCGGTAATTGGTGGTATCTATAATTCCAATAGTTTGCAGCTTCATAGCGTATTTGGAGGCAGGTACAGAGCAGAGATCCTGGAGCTAATAGAAGAAATTTCCACCCGGTTCCCGCATTTTTTTATAGTCCCTACCGGGAGAGAGTGTCTGACTGCCTGTCAGAGCATAATAGAGCATCCACAGCTTCAGCTGTAATTTGTTAACAGTCTGATTTCAGCCCATTAAGAAATCCACTGCAGCTTCCAGCCACAGTAATTCTAATGCCTGGGGGCATACTGTCTCATCAGCGTGTTCCCTTACCATGGTATGAAGCTGCATGTATTTGAGATACAGGTTGGAAGGGTTGGTCAGGAAATAGGTTTTGTCTGGACAACAGTTCAGACTCACTTTATATTACTCTTCAAGGTATCATCTAGAGAATAGATTTTCTCAGGTAAATCATGTCTTTGCTTGGCAGATGAAAATGGTTTTTCTAATACTCTCTGCTACTTATTTTTTAAAGCATAAGTCATCCCTCCCTGTTGTGATGGAACAATTTAAAATTAGTGTTTCTTTTTGTTTCTGTGGTGAGGTCACTGGGGGTTATTTTCTGTTGAAGTTTGAGCTCACAGAGAGGGCTTTGAAACAATAATGTCTGGATTCTGAAACACTTGAAAAAACATATCTGAACCTATGCCACTGCAGGACTGCATGAGCTGAGCCTTGAAGAGAAATTATGGTATTTCAGTGCAGTCATGAAGACTGACGGTTGTAGAAATTCCTCAAATCCCAAATAGTTACTCTATTCATAGATAAATTTACTGAAAACTAAGCTTTTGTCTTAACAAAAAGGCATGTTCTTGGCAGCAGGATGATTTTGACTTTTGATGAGCAGGAGACTGATAATCTAAGTGGGATTTTACAAAATTTTTTTTGTGCCCGTTTATCAAGAGTAAAAAGCATGCAGAGGAATAGCTGATTTCAGTGTAGACACTTTTTCCTCTGCTTTCCAGTGATCTCTACATTATTCACCTTGAGCAAATGTAAACTGAACCCGAAGCATACCTTGTGTTGTCCTTCTTCTTTCCTTTCCCCTGACTGCTGGGAATCCTTTTCTTTAAGTGTGTACATATGTAGAACTGTGGCACCCTGATTTGTATAGATTTCAACCCTCTACCACCCGAAAATTAGGAGAGAATCCAGAAGCCTTGTGCTTCAGATCAGATAGGTACCTCGTTGAGAATTCTTGTACCCAGCTAGGCAAGCCCTGAGAGCGTGAGAACAATTACGGAGAGAAGGTAAAGTTTAAGGTAAAGCACAACAGCTTTGTGGAAGTCTTGACTTTCTGGATGAAAAGCTGGGGAAGGCAGATAGGGAAAATTCTCCTATTTGTTTTCCTTTATTAGAGATTTAAGATGGATATATTCCCTATTTTAAAGTCCTGCATTTAGTGACTGTGGCTAATGTGCTCCTCAGGGCCAGCAGTAATGCAGACATCTGCATGAAAAATGTTAAACCTGCAGCCATTGTGTTTTGTGAGCTTCCCAAGTGATAAGAAGATGCCCGCCTTTACTACTGATACTTGATCAGCGCCTTGACATTTCCTGGAGTGAGCCCATAAATTAATTTTTGTCCTTTGACTTCCTATCTCTTGATCTATCAGGGCCCTTTCTAATTGCATCATAATGCAGTATGCAGGAAAAGGGTTTATTTGTCAGTAGTTAGGGCTGTAGTAGTTTGTCTAAGATAGGAAGGCCGTGAAAGCTTGCAGGCTTTTAGGTTTAACAGAAAAGTGAGGGAAGTGCTCAGCAGATAAAAGCACCTCTGAGTCACAGAATACAAGCTCAGTTGGATTTGAGAACGAACACAAGAACCAGGGCCAGTTTGTGGGAAGAAGAGACCTCAGGAAAAATTAATTTAAGCAGCCAGCAGGTAGTGTAGGAGTGGCTGCTTCACTTCTGCCTATACAGTATTAATAGCAATTACTGTTATTAATAAAACAAATAGAGTTGCCCCATGAACAACCAGGTGGATTTGAAGGTGGGCCAGTGAGCTGCAGCTGATACTTCTAAACTCCATCATATATATGGGAAAAGCAGAATGCCTGGGGACATGTTTAACTCTTTTAACAGTGACATGAAAAGTCCCCACTTCTGCTGGAAGGGTTCAGTTTTTGCTCACTGGCTCTGCTGATGGCCAGCTGTCGTACCCAGTGCTGGTTTATTTTGCCCGTGGTTTTATTTAGAGTGGCTCTGCACTGACTGAACATCAGCTCTGTTAGTATCAAATGGAAAGCTTTTAACTAAGTGTGTTAAAGCTGCCATGTCTGGTTTGGGGAAAAGAAGTGGCTGTGTGTTAGCAAGATTTTCTGTGGATGGCCTAGATCTTATTACAGATTCTACATGTCACTAATAGTAGTTTCCTTGGATTTTGTTCACAATTAGGTTGCAGTCTTGCCATTGTTCACCATTTGCTTTCTTGCATGTTCAAAAGTTCGTGTTTTTAAAGTTCTCAGGGTAGATAAAGTAACTATAAAGCAGATAAGTTACACTCAAGGTTGTGTAGATGATAAAAGAAGATGGGGGGTGCTAATGGTTCAACTGTATAAGGCAGCCTGAGAGAAAATTCGAAGTCAGAACTTCTCAGGAGGGATGAGATTGTAAAAAAAGGAATTTCTTTGTGGTAGAACAACTTGATGTTTCCGCAGGTAAACATGAAAAACAGGAGGCTTGTGCAGACTGGCAAGTAATTTGTTGGAATGTCAGTAAGCTACTTCAGTGTAACCGTGTCAACCAAGTGAATTACGTTTCAGGAGCTGCTTTGCAAAAAGCAAATTCGGGAATAGGAGCCATTCAGTATCATGGAAAACAAATTGGAACTGTAAGAGGTGGGGAAAAAAAGCATAATGCTGTAAGTGCACTGTGGATATGCAGTAATAACCATACAGGAGCTCAGTATTGCAGCTTATTTATTATACTGTAAGCCTTTTTATTTGGAGAGGTATATCAGTAAGTTTCCAGTTGGAGCTGCAGTTTAAATCAGTTATTTAAGTGGAAAGATATACAGTGGCAAGCTGAATTTTGCTGATGTGATGATACAGTATAAATTTTCAATCTGTGCCAATTTAAGTGTGGGATTGAGGCAGACAGCATGTCTATGTTGGCAAAACCGAGGTGTAGACAAATGACCCCAAGTCTTCATTGGCCTATTGATGGCAGTACTTGCCTAAGTAGTGCTTTGTGGTCAGTGTGCTCTGCCCATGCAGTCACTAGTGCTCATTAGAGCTTTAGCCTTGCTTTCAGCTTTTTGGATTTCTTTCTGTGAGCATTGTTAAAGGGCATTGCAGGCAAAGGCTGTGGCTTGGAAACTGTTGGTACGTGTGAGGCTGGATCTGTGCTGCAGAATGCAGCTCTAAGTGGAGATCCTGGAGGCAATAATAGAGACTGCAGCTTCAGACTGTGTGACATGGTGTGACTTGGTGCAGTCAGTTGCTCTGATGTGTCAGCTACAGTCCAGCATTACAATCCTGTGTCAAAATGCAGAGCCTCAGCAGATACCCTTGCACCCTTGTGAGACTTCCATCATTTAAAAAAAAGCAAAACAAAAAAGAATTAAATTGTTGACATTAAGGTCTTCAAGATACACATCATAAATGAATTTTCTTTTGAACTGTAACCAGAACTGAACTCAGGCTCAGTTGAGATGAAATAACTTAAGGGATAGCTGCAGAACTGGAAAAAGTCCGTAGTTGGAATAGTCTCCAGCATTCAGCTGGGGAAACCGTTGAGCTTTTGATTGAAACTGTAGTGTTTCTCTTCCTTATGTAAATCCTGCCTCTGGCCAAGGGGCTCGTTTCCATAGTCGCTATGTGGCTGGTTCTCCAACATGCGGTGTACATGGACATTGCTGTTTTCATTGGCTCAGAACTTCCCACTGTTTGTCCGCAACAAAGATGCTGCATCAGCTTCTTGCTCACTACAGCTGGAACAGGGAACTGCCAAAACATAATTGACAATAAAAACCAAAGGGCCAATGCAAATGTGGTGGTCAAACAGCTAAGAATGAAAAACCCACCTAAACCTTTCTTTTCCCTTCACCCCCCAATTTTCTTCTTTATTTTCTCACTCTTTCCTGTAGACTACCTGAGCTTTAATTCATAGATGCAGGAAGGACAGAAGCTTTGCTGGTGTGTAGAACTGAAGTGTGTAATAAAGAAGGGTGTTTATTACCATTCCCTGTCTAGATGTGGGGTCACAAAGCATTGGTAACAATAAGTGACCTGATGGAGGTACCTGTGAAGTCCCTGTTGCAAATAAGAAGCCAAAAATCTCCTGCAGCCAATATGCCATGGTTTTTGACTTGACCTTTTAAACCACAAACCTTCATTTGAAGGAATAACTTCTAATTAAAAATGTATTTGCTATTCAGCCTGCTACTCATCTTCCTGAGTTTTTTTATAGTCTTGTTTTTAATAACTTGGGTTATTGCAGCTTTTCCCAAGACTTCTACTAACATGTAAGTGCTAAACAACACCTCTTTCATTTGAAAGATGAGGCAGCAAGGAATTATAGTTTAGGGGTGTTTCTTTTTAGTGAACATGCTGCACTGCATTTATATGCCTGCTGTGGAATGTCTTCACATATTCCATAACTCAGTGTCACTTGCATCAGAGAGCTACAGTGCAGGTTGGGATGTGTTTTATCTGTTGGCTGCATCTCTGTGAGACTACAGACTAATGCTTCATCTCCATTTGAGGTAGGAGGGCAGTGGGAGCAAGATGAAGTGTCGCAGCAGTCCTCATGCTTAATCCAGTTCCCAGAAATGACAAAAGGCAATATGCCATCTGATACATTTCATGCACAGTGGTCCCAACCACCAAGGCCTGGCCGCTTGCCAGTGGGGACCTGAGCAGGGCAGAGTTTCAGAATGTGCTTGGGGTGGTCATGAATGTCAAGTTTCTGATGCCTCTCTGAAATGAGATGTAGTAACAGCTGTGCATTCCTATCCCGCTGCAGAACAGGAGTGGGATTCATGTTCTGATTCATATTCATTTGCTAGAGGGAGCTTCTGATTGCCTTCCAGATGGTGGTCAACTGAGTCTTGCTTGGTTGTCTTGAGAAGTGTCTTTTACATCAGGAAACTTCAGGAACTGGGAGTGAAGGAAGAGGGAGAGAAATCGTCAGCAGTCTTCAAAGAGCATTTTGCCAGGAGGAGTGTGTTGGCTGTCTGAGGCAACAGCAGTTAATACAAAAGGTTATAATCAGGGGGAGTGGGGAAGTCTGTTCCTAGTTCTTAAAACTGCTTGGAGATGATGGTACAGTAGTTTTGTCAGCCTCTGCTTCAGTATTTCCATCTGCTAGATGGGGTGCTGCTTCTGAGACATATTCAACTTGACAAAATGAAGTCCTCTCATGCAGCCAGTTACTGGGGATTGTATTTTTCTGTTCTAACTTTGTGTAGCCTGTATGCAGAAAAAGGGTGTTGGCATGAAAAAAGGGGTAAAATATAGTAACTTAAACGTTTTCTGCTTTTGTTTCACATAATGCATTGTCACCACTACTTGCTTAAAAGCTTTCAAACAGGTTTTTGTCTCTACAAGTAAGATGCTGTTATTCTTGCGGGAATTACTCTATTTCCCACACCTTTAAAACTTGTAATAACCTGCTGATTCAGAAATGAGTGTGTCCCTTGGCATCGTGTTCTTTCATGGCTCTGTCCTTTCCCTTCCTCAGGTCCTCAATCTAATTACTGTCAGTGCAACAGCTGCTGCCTCTGCACTGCTGAAATCTGTGTCTGTTCATTCCAGCGAGTTTCGCTCTCATATCCAGGCTCAGCTGAGAGGGACCCTCTGCCTGTGCCTCCTGCTTTTGTCTCCTGCTAATGACATAAAGCATTTTGGTGTACAATTTGCATTAATAAGATGAAAACAAAAATTGCCCCACAAAAACACAAACAAGCACTGAAAAAAACTGTGTTGGGTGAGACAGTGTCTCCTTTGGAGCCTTGTTTTGATAACCTTAGATTGGGAAAAAAATCCCACTGTGCATCTTCATGTCTCACTGAACTCTTTCTTCAGTGAGTTAAGATCAGCTCCCTTTCCCGACAGCTCATTGTTTGATCAGGAGTGTGCAAGTGCCCAAGATGCATGGCAACACAAAGAGATGTTGTGTCTGTTCATGTAGCATAAATATATATATATATAGGACAGGGCAGCATAGGCTGAAAATGTAATTAAATGTAATAAAAAAAAAAGGAGCGGCGGTGAAAAACATGCATGCATTATTCTAATCCTGCTCCCTTCAGAACAAAGAACAAATGTGCTACTCCAGTTGCAGCCTGTTCTTCTTAGCTTATAAGCATGCATGAGAAGAATCAATTCAATAGAAAGTAAATGTAAAATCACAAAATAATTACAGTAATGTGTTTAAGGATGGTCTCCTGTAAGCTTGCTTTCTTTGGTCTTTCTTTGTCCACTCCAAAGCTCATTATAAAAAGTATAATGTGGAAATAAGGGATGGGGGAAAAAATCTAAGCAAGTCTCTTTTTTGCTTTTGAGCCACGTGAAGAATGCCTTCAAAAGCGTTAGTTTCTTTTATATATGTTGTTTACCTAGGTTATTTGTTCCTCTACACTAAAAATTCAGATGCACCAGGAGTGTGGTGGAAAAAAGATTGGTTTTTGTATGAAATGAGGGAAACAGAGATGGGAAATAAGGGGATAGGGAGCACAGTAAAGCTTAGTCCTTTCTCTCTGCCACTCATCCTTTTTGATTTCAAAGCTATCTTGCCTTTGTTTTATTTCTCATTAAACTCAGTCTTTCAAGCTTATTTTTCACAGTCCTGGAGACCAGAATCAGAATCTCCACTCACTTCCCACCCCTCTAACTTTACTAGTACAAACTAGAATTAAAAAAACCCCTGCAATTTCAGAATATACAGCCAAACTGAAGTTGCCAACACTGGATATGTGTTCTGGTGCATCTAAGGAATTGAGGTCATCTCACTGATGCTACCTAGTATTGCACACTTGATTGTATGGAAGTCGCCATGGAGGTAACTCCTCCATCTTCTACCCATTCCTACCCTCCCGTCAGTAGATGATGGTTTCCTCTGTTCCTTCTTAAATAAGTTGTCAAACTGACATAATAGGAACATGCTGGAATTTGTAGGTGACATGAGCATTTAAATTGTCTCCTTGTCAAGGTAAGAGCTGGTTTTTTGATTTTGTTTTCCTGAGGCAGAGAAAGAGAAAATTGCCATTTGCCTGGGATTTCTCGATGACCTGAATATACGAGTGCCCAAGGCTGCAGCCCCACTCCCGTTTCTGGTATAGACCCTGTCACTCACAGATAAGCACAGAGAGCCCCCCACTCCTGCATCCCCTACATTGTGGATCCTCCAGTTGTTAGCCTTGGATGTAGACTCTATCCACTAGCAGCTCTTCCAGGTGACTTCCAGACTTGAGTGTCTCCAAAAGTTGGCCAGGACCACCCGGATGTCTCCAGAATCCAATTCCACTAGTTGCCTGACTCCCAAAGACACGTACATACCTGTCTGCCAAGCCACCTAGCTTAGCTACCTGCTTAGCCAGCAAGTAGCTGCTGGCTAGGGTGGCTTTATAGTTCCTAGCAATTACACACCCACTGCAGTTGCTGACACCACACATACATGGACTTTAAGACCTGTAGTCCCACTCCAAAATCATCACCATGTACAGAAAGGTAAATAAGTAGGCTCACCAACCTTTGGATACCAATCATTCCCACACAGAGTGGAAAAAAAAGATTTTTCCCCCCCCCTCATTTATCTTTTTTTTTTTTTTAATGACTCTTATTCAAGAATTTTAAACTATTAGGTAGCTGCAAAACCTCTTTGTGTAGGACATGACAGTGATGGATGCTTGGCTTTCTGGTCATCTTTGCATTTATTTTTCTGTTAAGGTGTTTTCTGTAGTGCTTATCATCAGCATATTTATGTTCTTATATAAAGAAGATTGATGATGTGGTGAATGATGACCTGACAGGGCTGATGATAACAATTCTGAGTAGTTTATTTATGCACTACTACTTTTTTTGCTGTTACTGGTAAAATCTAAGAGGAATGAAAAGGATGTGGGAACTCCAAAAATATCTCTTTCTTAGGCTGTTTTTACCCAGCTGTTAGTTTGGCTCCAGTCCTTCAGTTTCCCCCCATCTCTATCGGCTTTCTCTCTTTTTTCCCCCTCCACCTTTCAATCTGCTGCAGCTGTTAGAATTTCATCATTGTCTCCAAATACCACATTTCCCATTAGCAGCACAGCCCCTTCTGTGCTAAGGGGAATGTCATTTGTGTGCTTTGCATGTGTATTATTGTCAGATGATCTGCAGCCAGAGCAGTACTTACACCTTTGATTGCAGCAAGGGTCAATTCCTCGTTAAGAGGCACACATAAGATGCATAAATATTGAAGGATAAGGTTTGCAGACTTGCTGGCAGAAAGTGGTTATGCCACTTTTTTGTTCTCATGCTTTGCTTTTCAGATGCCTTTGCACTGTAGTTAGCCTTATCAGCACTTGATTTAACACTGGATGCCAGCGTATTTATTCCTTTTGGCAGTTTTAGTGCCATGTCACTCACTGAATGTCACAGTTGTATCATATATTAGATGGCTTATCCTAAAAAACGATTTCAGGTATGAAACCACTGCTCTTTCTAATATACTTTATCTATATATCTGTTGGGGTTTTTTTTTCAGCTGATTTTTAGGTTTGTGTCCATTTTGAATCAATAGCTTTTGTGAATTTCTTTCTGCTCACTATCTTCATTTCTGCTTGATACCCGTTTTGCACTTGCTTTGGCTTCCCAAAAAAACCCTGGTAGTGCCCTTGCTCTTTCTTTACAGTCATCCATGATTAGAGTCTCTGATGGACTCCTGAAAGTTTGGCAGGGCATCCTAATTTGGAGTTGGGGGTCAGCTTGGAGTTCTGAATTATTCTTAGCTTAGTTCTATCTTGCTCCCACAAACTGGCCTAAAATAGATGTTAATTACAGTGTTTCTTTGCTACCCTCTGGTTCTCTTTAAGAGAGGTCTTACTCTGCTCAGGCTACAATGCCTGTAGATTTAACTTACTGGAGCACTGGGAGGAGAAACTTATTCCAGGGAACAGGATAGGCCTTCAAGTCCAAATTGGTTTGTACCTGCACATGTAGTCCACATGTGTATCTGTGTGCCAAAATAAACCACGTGACTTAGGATGTATAGAATGAAGTCATGGGACATCTGTGCTCACTGATGCAAAGCTTCTGTTTGCACACCTGAGCACTGAAAGCATCATGCCATTGTATATTGCCTCATTTCTACATTGGATGCATACTGTGAATTCTGTTGGGCAAATACAACCTTATTTTGTGCAGTCTAGGACAATTTAAAGCAAAATACTTCTGACTGGACTTGTCATCTTCTATTCTTCCCTCTCAAAAAATGCCAAGGGCATTTGCACAACACTTCGACAATTCCAGATATTTTTCTTTTTTCTGTCATGTTTGTTTCATTAAATCCTTTGTAAAGAGACAGTGGATGCAACTCCTCTTGCAGTGTTAGTTCTCTGTATGATGCATGGGTTTAGGACACTTTCCAGCCTGTCTGCCCCCAGCATATCCTGGTGCATGGGGCTATTCCTCTTCAGGTGCAAGACTTTGAATTTCCTTTTGTCACTTTCCACGAGGTTCCTGTGGAAATATCTCCAGCCTGTCAAAGTCCCTGTGAAAGGTGGCACAACCATCCGGTGTATCAGCCAATCTTCTTGATTTTTTATCACCTGCAAATTTGTCAAGGGGAGACAGTGGCAGTGGCAAATCAGAGCTTCACAAAATTGTCATTTACTGTGGTAGCTCAGAGTGAAAGCAGGAGCTTGCCAGGTGGCCCAGGAGAAAGAGTGTTAGCTGGATGCAGTATAACTCCATTGTGTAAAGTTTAAAAAAAGTTTTCCTCCACCTCAGGGCTCTCGGATTTCTCTGCTGATGAGGACTGTATGTGACCTTTCTATGTTTTAATTATTCAGGAAGGATGTCCTACACTACAGAGTGCCTGTTAATAAAAGGTCTGAAATAAATGCTTCAAATAACTGCTTTTGATGCTTACTTTAGATCCTGTAAGTCAAGGAGAGCCTAGTTGGAAATCCTTATGAGACTCTAGGAAGCCCTGAGGGGCTGCAGGTGTTATCCCCCAGTTCATAAGTAATGCTCAGTACATTCTGAGTTACAGGAAATGTGATTTTTTTGGTAAATAAATATAGATTCATGACTATCTTGGATGGACCTTTCTGTTTCTTACTTTTACTAGTCAGGAGGGACGTGCTCTCTTCAGCAGTCTGCGACTTGTTGGCCTCGTGGCTTTGATATGCTCCATGCAGGACAGGATGCCCAGCTCTCCTCCACCTGGTGTTGAATGCTGCTGGTTGAAAATCACATCTGCTATGGCTAATGCTCACAGTAAGCAGTCCTGAAAGTGCATTTTTACCTTGTGTTTCTTGACCTAGAGGTTCTGGGGAGATCACTTTAAACAACGTGTTTAAACTCTGCAAGCCTTGGTCTGAAAACAGGTGTTGAAAACTGATTGCCAACTTGCTTTTGGGACGTGGACTTAATTGGTTCATTCTGCTAACAATGTTTTTAATGGACTTATCTCCTACAAGTCTCATCAAGTCCTCTCTGCTTTCTCCTGCCAAATAAATATTCCCTAATAATCCTCAAATCTCTTCCTTCATCTTCATTATTTATTTGCTTGTTTAATAAATAATTTTTTTTCTCCCAGAAGCCTAAGCTGACTTACATGTGAGCTGCTTCTTGGCTGAACCACATAGCAGTTGCTGTATGGTGTGCTGTATTTGTCAGTGTTCTCTGAAAAACTGCTGGTACTCCAGAAAATCAGGGCTACATGGTGATGTTCCGGAGGCATGTGAGGGTGCCTTGGGAGAATAATATGAAACAGGTCTTGCATGTCTCTGCTGTGCTAAAACAAGAGGGAAGCAGTTAATTCTGGGCTTCCTGTGTTGTACTGAGCTTCTCATTTCTAAAGCTGATGAGGAAATTCTTGGCTATTTGCAGGATTATGGGCTGAATCTCCTGTAGAACCCCACACTGCAAGTGCCTTCCTACTAGAGAGTAAAACATTAGTAACTAGTTCATTTAAACTGCTACCTTAGCATTCTGCATCATTGCTTCCTAAACAATCTGAATAAACATTTTGAATGATATTATTTTAAAATTCAGTTGATCTAATTTATTTTCCACGAGTGTATCTTTAGAATAGAATAGACTATTTCAGTTGGAAATTTATTTCAGATAAACTTCTGCTCTGTCAGCATCCTAATGGAGGAATTGCACACCATCTGCAGCACCTTTCCCAAGGAAAGAAAAGGAAGGAAATGCAGATTTGCAGATTTTGTCCGTGTCACTCACTTACAAATAGGTCCCTGCAGAATAATAAAGAGCTTCAGTGTCACTGACTTTTTTTTTTTTTTTCGCTAAATAGTTACAGGCTTCACATAGTAAAAGGTCTCTCTAGCTGGGTACCATTTTAGGAGACCTCTATATTATATTACATGTTTCTAGCTGCTGGTTCAAATTTCTAAAGTAGGATTTTTCTGATTACAAGCTAAAGTTTGAATTTCCAGCCCTGCTGAATCCCCCTCCAAATCTGCTGACTCCGCCAGGCAGACTGATGTTTTAGTGGATTTGTTAATGTTCAAGCTACATTCTTACCATTCTTTTCTCACAGGAAAATATCTGTAAATAACTCTGTTTAAAATTTCTTACTCTGCTGGGTTTCCTGTCACCCTCAGGAACTTTAGTGCCTTCTTTATTTTGAGTGTTAGTATATCTCCAAGAATAACCAACTGAGGGTATGATGATGGATCAGTGCCATTTGGGTAAAGACGTATGTGTTGAAATGTGCTTTTCCTACCTTGTTTTAAAGGTACATAGTATCACTTTATCCTTGCATGTATTAAGGGAGAGTTTTATTTCTAGGTTTTAATCTTAAAGTAGGATTATTGTAACACTAGTTTCTTCCTTTGTTTCCTGCATGAGTCATTGGTTCTATTAAGGTTTAGTGATTGAATCTCACCCAAAAGCCTTTTTCCCCACTCCAGTTCTAAAGTTTTCAACCCCAAAAAGCCAGTATCAAAAATTACATTTATTGTATCAAGAACAAGGAGTACAGTTTAACTAGGAAAAAAATTGCAAGGCTGCTGCTGAGTATAAAGTTGAATTTAAAGTTTTCTTCCCCTTCAAGGCAATTGGACAATTTTATTTAGTCTCATTTCTAGTCTTTTGTCTCATCCCCAAAACCACTCTTTGTAGTTTCTTTTGATTCGAAATAGATGCACTAATGAACTCTATCAGTAGAGCTATGTTTAGGCCAACATTTTTGAACTTCTGGACTTATAAAATAAAGAATATATTTCCCTTTTTATATATTAGAAGATTTTGTGACAAGATTGTGGATAATTGACAGTTTTACAAATTAACCTTAAGTGTGAAGTTCAGAACTTTAAAGCAGACAAATTTCAAAAGTTAGTCAGTATTCTCTGTTTGGACCACCACCAATCCTCGTTGCACTTGGGAGGTGAGGTTTCTATGTTTTTCTGAAAAGTTCTTTTGACACTTTCTTTCAAAAAACCCCAAATCATCTGTTTGTTACCCAGTTTCAGAACCTTGATAGAACATCTGAGAAGTGCTAGGTAGTTCACATTCATCAGGGACATTATCTTGAATATCTGCTGTTTTTTGACTTTTTAGTCCTTCTGAGGATTGCTGTGGGAGTCAGTCAGCAAACTGGACCTTCTACAGCACTCTGCTGGGGCAAGAACAAAATGGGTTAAACAAGGTTAAACAGTGCCTTGGTTTGAGGGAGTTCTGTTGCTCCAGCTTTTAGCTGCAGCGTGGCAGCGTTCTTGCTTGTGTCAGGAGTGTGGTTGGAGCACGAGTGTAGGAAGCTGTGCATTATCTGTGCTCTGAGCGTGTGAGGAGTCTCCTCTTTCCCCTCAGCTGACTGCCTGAGCTGGATGAAAACTTTACCACATTCCTCAGCTCTTGTGCTTTGAAAGGGTGGGGTACTGTAGCTGATGGAAGCCCTGAGCATAGAAAGTCATGGTCTTCTTACAGATGGCACCTTGGGAATGTCACGATCTTTAGGTTTTCTGGTCTCAGTAGGCAAGCCTGAAGGTTAGTCAGCTGAATGCAGAAGGGAACGTGTTCTAATTGTACACTTTCCTGTAGCAGGTAGGCAATTATATGCAAGAATGACACAGTAATAAGTACTACAAGCACGAGCTGTTTTAAGGTAAGATCTTTTTGCTCTGGTTGGCTGGTGGTTTGGACTTAATTGGAACTTATTTTATTATTCTGATAATTTATATTGAATTTAAATGCATCATGCTGGCTGATAGGAGTATATTAAATGTAGCAAATCTTCTGCTGTGTAGTCTGTAATACAAGGCATTTTCAAGAGCTGGCAGGCTTTCTACAGGCCAAATTATCATGCAAAATGTCTGGGAGCATATGATTTATGCCAAAGGTGCTGTAAGATTGCATAAATTTAAGACTTTTATTCTCAACTATTGCATTCATACACTAAAATAATTATAGGGTGCTGGCAATGCAGCACCATTTACGAAAATGAATGACTTAATTTTACTTAAGTCTATTGTTAAAGATAAAACTATGCTACTGTATTAAAAAAAAAGAAAAGAAAAACCCTGCACATGATGATGAAGTGCTGTCAAGTCATAGATTATAACACTGCAACTGGGAGTTGCTCTCTGTGGAGGAATTGTATTGGTTTTAACTCCTTTTTTTAAAGTGCCTTTACATGATCAAACAGTTTATGCAATGTTAAAATTTGGTGAGACCTCTGTTGCTGTTAACCTTTCATATTGACTATCCAAGAGCGTGGCCAGCAGTTGGATCTGAACTGACTCACTGCTAAACCTGCTATAATTATTTATAATAATTGTCTGTGAGTGGGGGTGGGGATATCATTATTTCTGGCACAAAGATGCTGAGAAGTAGAAAATTACTAGGTCTTGTGTATACACATGGTACCATGGTGGTACACCTGGATGGTTGGCACTTGGGTGTGAGCACCTACACCATCAAGCTGAACCCAAGACTGCCTGCTTGACCGTGTCCTATTTGGAAACCAGCTTCCTGTGTATGTGTGGGCATTGTTTGTGCTGTAGGAATCCAGATTATCTTCTGGTTGACTGTAGGAGAGCTTGTCTGTCCACTGAGGCATGGGGTTTGTGAGGCCTGCAGGGGAGGGAAGAACTTGACTGGCTATTGGCACAGAAACAGTCAGTTCTGTTGTCCTCAACCTTACAAATAGGTTGGCTTTTCCAGCAAAGTACTTGGTTTTCCTTATGTGACCTACCAGATGAAAAATGTGAGTAAACTATGAAGAAGACCTGAAGGAAAAAAAAAAAAATTCCCCACCAGGTTACATCAGCTGTGAAGAACAGCCTGAAGAGGTAACTGAATCAAAGAGCTTGGACAGTCAGTGACAGGACAAAGAAATGATGCTGACAGATGGCCCATGTTAAGCCCAAAGGCGTTCAGCCTGTGTCAAACAGAAGCAGCAGCCATCACCCAGCAGTCCTTCCTTGTGCAGTGCTGTGGCTCGCCAGGTCCTAATCTTTATTAGTTTCCTTTTAGTAGCCTAGAGCTGTGTGGCACTTTGGTATAAGGCTGGGTTTGGTGTCCCAAGTGGAAGCAATGGAGCTGGAGAGGAGGAAGTGTAGGGATGGATGGATGGTACAGATGTTTCGTTGCACCATTTCTTGACCCCCTGTACAACTCCCTTCCATGAGGACCCTGAGAGCAAATGCGGTGTTAACAAGACAAGCCTGTGGCGCATCACAAGCAGTTGCCCCTTCAGCTGTTTCTCACTCACCATCAACATTGAAATGGGAAATGGGAAAAAGTGTAATGGGAGAGGAATAATAGATAAATAGCTGATGCTATTTGCTATCAGTTCTTTCCAGGTCAGCATAACACTGACAATCCAAGTCCCAGTTGTGCTAGAAATTTTTGATAAGAGCTCAGACATTTAATATTTGAGGTGACCTTTCTTTAAGTTGTGATAGGTGTATCTTAACAATTTTTTTTTTTTGCTTCACATCAATCCTCCAGTTTTATTTATCGTATTTCCAATTCTGAGCACTCCAATCATCTTTTTTAAAAGTAAACCTGAAGTATTTATCTGCCAGAACAGAGTGGTGCTGATATAAACTGATATACTGGTGCTCTGTTTTCCTGGCCTTCCAGAAAATTGCTGGTCAGCAATACCTACTGTGAAATATATGGTCTTTAGGT
Source organism: Gymnorhina tibicen (assembly GCA_013399875.1). Lineage (NCBI taxonomy): Eukaryota > Metazoa > Chordata > Aves > Passeriformes > Artamidae > Gymnorhina > Gymnorhina tibicen. The sequence continues at coordinate 253,020 of VXAZ01002243.1, forward strand.
GATTTAAGTGAGGTGTGTGGACTTAAAGGCTTTTGTGGAACTGTGCTGGATTTTTTTAAGATAAATTTAATTTCAGCTCTGGTAAAACAAGTGAAAGAACTGCAAAAAGCTTGACAGTTGCAAGAGAGTGACCTCTAGGAGGGTGACCTCTAAAGAAGGAAGAATGAGCAGTGTCACTTTTTTCCCTCTCATCTGTGTTGCTTAAAGAAAGCTTGGAAGATTATTTCCGTGTTTTTGCCACTTACAACAATAGAAACTCACATTTGGCTAAACATCAAAAGATGTTTTCAGTAGTTGGAGAGCAGTGGCACCACAGCTTTTGAATTAATTTTGAAGTAAATTATTACTTGGAGATCCCTATCTTTTTTTTTCCTTAATGTAATTCAAGCACTTTCTGAATTCATTGAGAATTTTTAAGGATAGAAGAACCACAAGTCCATAGCAAAATTGCCTATTTTCAGAATACAGTGAAAAGCAAACTTTATCATTCTACTATGTTAAACACATCCAAAAGTCCAAAACCTGTTGAGAAAAATGCTTTTTTTTTGTAGTGCAGTTTTAAATTCCCAATTTTATGATAAGTTAAATAAAATGGAACTTATCTGGATTAATATTTTTTCCCCATCATTAATTTAGTTGTTATTCTCTGGGGAAAAATAGATTTGCTGTTAGCTTTGGTGCTAGTTTTGGCTGGGAGAGTGGGAAATAAGGAAATGGTTTTACTGCTTCTCATCATATAATGAATGGTCCACTGATTAGGAGTTTCAATTTCTCTGTGTTTTGCATTATGTTAAAACCTCAAAAACTACTTATTACGTGGTGTAATATTTAATTTAGGATTATGTAAAATCGGATGTGGTTTGATATCTGGAAATGAGTTAAAACTGTAAAAATTTGTTTTATGGTTATATAAGGCTATATTAATTGTGCTGGAGGCTTAAAGAATAATGTTTCTAAAAACATGCTTTGCATTTAAAATTAGCATTAGGGCAAAGAATCTATTATATGTCGAAGTTTATTTGTTAGTCACTGTGTTGAAGTATAAAAATGGAACTTATCACTGTGTTTCAAGGTTTGGGGTATTTTTAGTTAGGAAGAAACCAAGCTCTTTTTTTTTTTTTTCATTTTTTTTTTTTCTGTTAGTCTACAGCTTCATGTGAGGTTGTGTTGGGGTTTAGCCCCAGCCATCAACTAAGTCCCACGCAGCTGCTTGCTCCCTGTGGGATGGTGGAGAGAATGGGAAGTGTAAAAGAGAGAAAACTCATGGGTTGAGATAAAGACTGTTTAATAGGGAAAGCAAAATCTGAGTACTCAAGCAAAGCAAAACAAGGAATCATTCATCACTTCCCAAGGCCAGGCAAGTCTTCAGCCATCCCCAGGACAGTGAGGCTCCATCACAGGTAACAGTGACCCAGGAAGACAAATGCCATCACTCTGAATATTCCCCCCTTCCTTCTTCTTCCCTGAGCTCTACATACTAAGCAGGACACCATATGGTCTGGGAGATCCCTTGGGTCAGCCAGGGTCAGCTGTCCTGGCTGTATCCCCTCCCAACTTCTTGTGCACCCACAGCCTTCTCACTGGTGGGGTGGGGTGAGGAGCAGAAAGAGCCTTAATGCTGTGCAAGCACTGCTTAGCATTAAAAAAAACCCAACCAAAAACTCTGTGTTATCAGCACTGTTTCCAGCACAAATCCCATACCAGCCCCACACCAGCTACTGTGAAGAAAATTAACTGTACCCCAGCCAAAACCAGCACAGGTGGTGATGAAACAGAACTAGTTGTTTAAGCTGCAGTGAGAACAGTAGCTTCTCAGAAAATACTGCTGCTGTCAAAGGTGATATCACCCAGTTCTATTCTACACTTTATTTAACAGCAAACCTGGAATACTTGAATATGTCTGTCTAATTAAAAATATTTTAATAGCTGGGCAATTTTTAGATCTTAGAAGTTGTCATAACTTGGAATTTTTAGTGATTTCATTTGAGGTGAAAATATACCTTAAACCTGCAGATATATCTGATTTACTTAAAGCATTGAGACACAAGGCAGTCATTGTTCATAACCAGCATGGGTTCACACGGGGAAAGTGGTGCTTAACCAACTTAACTTCCTTTTATGACAAGGTCTCCCATCTAATTGACCAAAGGAAGCCTTTAATTTTATCAAAACTTTAGATTCTGTCTCTCACAGTGTCCTTCTGGATAAACTGTCCAGCACACACCTAGACAAGTTCATAGGACATGGAGTGAGCAAAGGGCTGTCAGGTGGGGCTCAAGGGGTTATAGTAAATGGGGTTACATCAGCCTGGCAGTCAGTCACCAGTACAGTTACCCATGACTCAGTTTTAGGGCCAGGGCTCTTTAATGTCTTAATAAATTGTCTGGACACCGGAATCAAATGTACCTTAAGGAAGTTTCCTGATGAGGAGGAGCTGTGGGCACTTTCAAGGGCAGAGAAGCCTTACAGAGAGATCTGGATAGCCTGGGGAGCTGGACATGAAATTTAGCAAGGGGAAGTGCCACATTCTCCATGTGGGATGGGACAATTCTGGTCGTCTCTCTGGTCACCAGTGACAGGACGAAATGAAATGAAATGAAATGAAATGAAATGAAATGAAATGAAATGAAATGAAATGAAGCTAGATCAGAGGAAGTTCAGCTTCGGCATTAGGAACAGGTTCTTCTTTGAGAAGGTGGTCAGTCACAGGAACAGGCTCCCCAGGGAAGTGGTCACAGCATCAGACCTGTCAGAGTTAAGGAGCTTCTGGCCAAGGCTTTTTGTCATATGTTCTAGTTTTAGGCAGTCCTGTGAGGAGCAGGAAGTTGGACTTGATGATCCTTATGGGTCCCTTCCAACTTGAGATAATCTGTAATTCTATGATACATTCTTTTACCTACTATTGGGAAAATGACATGGCTGTTATTTAAAATGCAGCAACCACCTGCCAGGTTGTTCACAGAATTTTAAAGAATTCATTTTCCTTCTGTTATTGTGCACACCTTTGCTTTTTCAGGTTTTGATTTTAAAATGTGACTGTCTGCATTCAGCCTTTTGCATTTGAAAGATGAACAAAGATTTGGGATAATGTTAATTCCTGCAAGGTCTGGTGTAAAAGTGCTGAAATATACTTTTTAGCTGCTTTGTGAGGCTTTTGGAGAGGCTGGTTTCCCATTAGGGTTTCAGTTTCAGAATGGAAAAGACACGTGTAGCAAGCAGTCTCTGCATTGCCGAGCTGCAGCAGAATCCCATAACGTGAGTTATCTGCCTGTAATTCAACACTTCAAGAGGGATCCAGCTGAAGCAACAAAGGTCCCACTTTTGGCATTTGTGCAGCAGCTGCCTGGGCATTGTGCCATTCATCAGAGGCAATGCACATTCCCTCTCAATCCTGCTGTGATTCCTTTCCTCCCTCCTGTTTCAAATGCTTTCGTAGAGCTGAACAGTGTGAACTTTCATCAGAGGAGGTGAAAGTGGTGTTGCTCATTCTGAACATGCTGGGATTGTTTTCCCAAGTTCAAGTCCCACTGAAGGTTTCTTCCTTTTTTTCTCCTCCCATTTGCTCCCTTTTAGCCCTAGAGCTGACTTGCTCTTTGGTGTAATTACATGAAAAAAGCTAGGAGCCTGTTCCAGGCAAAGAAAATTAATGTCCTTCTACACTGAGCTGTACTGCATTACCGGTAATCCGGTTATGTTCGGTCTTTGCAAATGAAGACCATAAAAGACAAGAAGCTTTGATCCATCTCAGTTACAATTGCCATGATATCCCATCCTTGGAGTCAATGTGGAGTTTTTTCAGCAACAGTTGGTACAATTTCTGAATGTGGAACTTAATTTTCATTGTTACATGATATAAATGACGGTTGGGGAGATTTTTATTGCATCATTTTGTAAGAAGCTGTAGCTAAAAACATAAATATAATCTATCTGTCTTCTGGAAGAAAAAAAATTGAAATAAACCCAAAACTTTGTCATCATGAAATAAACCTTAGGAACCTCTGCACAAGAGCAGCTGTGAAAGGGAGTACTGGATGGGTGGTCTCTCCATCAGGGAATCTCTCTCTCCCTCTCTTCCCCCTCTCCCCACTCCTTGCTCATGCAAGCAGTCTGGTGAGCATTTAGATGAGGTCCTATGGGATAAACCAACTTTCTGTTTTAATATATATTGTGGTAAGATTGTTGTGTTTAAAGCTTGCTTCAGCTATGTCCCATGTGATCTTGTTGGCCGTGTACTGAAGTAAGAGATTGCTGTGATAAAATAGATGTGGAAGTAATGCTGATTATGAGCAGTGATAAATCTTGGTGGTTGAAAGAGCCTCTTTGAGTCACCCCTGCCCAAGAGAAGATTCCACACACAGCACCTTAAAGACAGTTCTCTGAATTGCGCTTAAACCCTTCAAGTCATACAGCACTGCAGCTTGCCTTTTGACCTTCCCCTTAAACCCATCCTTCCACGGTGTTCAAGGAAAAAAATTCCAGGAGGACAGATGACATATACGTAATAATCTATAATAGCTTCTCCATGTCCATGTCATTGTTCACACCTAGCCCCGGTGGTGAGGTCGGAGAGCTGTTGCCAGCTGATAACTTTCTGGTGGGCTGTGAGAAATGAGCTCCCAGCCTGGACTTAGAGAGTAGAGACTCACCGTGGACAAGAAATGCAGTTTTGCTGCCTAGTACCTATTTGCAGTGTCAGCAGAGGTGCTGATGCAGAAAGAGACCCAGGAGACTGAATTCCTTTGGACTTATGTGGCCCAAAAATAACTGTGTGTATTTCAGAAAGGACTGCAATGGATTACAAATAGACTTTGTACAAACACTGCAATTTTCACATAACAAGGTGTTAAAAGCAAAGATAGTAATAAGAATAAACTATACTGGGTTTACATACTAAGTAGGAAAGAAAGAGTAATGCTGAGGCTGCCAAAGTTTAGCACTGACAAGAAGTTAAAAGCAAAGGGAGCTTACAGTGGCTGCTGTGACAACAGGGAAAAGACAGCCTTGGCACAGGTTGCCTGAGAAAGGTGCAGAGCCTCCAGCCATGGAGGCTTTTAGGAACATGTATTGTTCAAGCTACCTAGATGGAGAGCACAGCCCCGGACAGTGAGTAGGTATTTCTGCAATTATTGTGAGGTCTGGCAAACATGAAATGTTTCCCACAGAACTAGGAGAGGTATTCTTTTATTTTCCCTCTCCTGGTCTCTTGGGAAGCAGTTACAGGCCATCTCTACTGTTTCCCAGCTGTGACTGTGGCACAAAGCATCTGGCAGAGCTGGAACTGGGATACAGCTTCCTGCTGAGCAGATGTCTGTATATGTTGATACTGCTTTTGGAGGAATGGGTGTACTAAATGAGTGGTTGAGCCTTACTTGGCTGTGAGTCTGATTCTGTGAAAGTTAAGGGAACAATGGGATTAAGGTGCATGACTGGTCAATTGCCTGATGTGGATTCAGTGTGAAGCCACTTTTTCAGTTCCCTAACATGCCATCCCATTGTCTTCAAGGGGAGTGTGCTGCACCATACAGGCAAGGTGCACCTATTTTGCTCTTTCCTCATTGTTCAGTTGTAATTAATGTGTGCTGTTCAAACTCTGCTCTGAAGACAGCCCGCTGTGACATTACTGTGATGATATTGGAGTGCTTCATAAAATTTTAGGACTTAATTTTTCAGAGCACTTGGTTGAGGGAAAGTGAAGGGTTGCCATTTCTCCATTATAAAGTATGGGAGTTGGACACAGCAAAGTTCAGAAAGCTTTTCATTTCTGGCTGCCCAGTTTTAGACCCTGTATTTTTTCAGGGCACTTTGTGTTAAATAGCAGCCTGTGTTCATGGTGCAGGTCCCATTGTAATTTTAAGTGCATGGCCATTCTGCCTGCAGAGCAACGTTGGTCTGAAGAAAAACAACTAAGATCCAAGGAATGTGAGTTAGGAACATGACTATGTGAGGAATTTTGCTGTGCATTGGAAAAAAAAACTGGTAAATGTGAGGATCATGTTGGATTTCAAGGACAGGAGTTGACTGGCTTGACATTTAGAGCATTGTTCTTGGCCTTCTCCCTTGCAGGACCTGTATCCTCAAGTGTTACATGATTAGGTCCTTCCACAAAGGAAGCAACCCCTAACTATGAATTATTTCCTTAAATACTTGCCATTTTTCATGGTGGTGTTCACTCAGATGTGCAAGAGTATATGGAGGAAGTGAAAGTTGCTCATTAATGTTGTAACACCCTGTTCTGATCAGAGCTGAGTTCTCTAGGCTTCAAATGTGAAAGATCATATCAAATGATGAGAACAACAGGTCCTTACAGCATGGGCAGCATGATTCCCATTTTCTGTAAATGGAAACAGAAAGCTGCAATTCTGTTGCCAGTAGAGTGGGGTGAAGATGTATCAGTGTTCCTATGATGTACGTATAGCCTGAATGTTCATAATTCATTCAAGGATGTGACCTTCAAAATAGTTGTGCACTTGACTATGCAAGGTTTGTTTTGTTTCATTTTAGTTTTGCAGGAGGGCTACATATAGGAATATATTTTTTTAAATGTGATCACCTCAACATCTGTAATTCCTGTCAGTGTATATTGAGATAAGTTCTCTTTGTGAAAGAGCTGTAGAGTGCTGATTGCCTTTGCATACTGAAAGTAAGGCTGTTCAGCTCTGAGATCTCTTAAGAATCTGAAGCTAAAACAGGAGCTTTAATGCTACTTCCTCTTCCATCTTGAAGAATTAATGGACATTCTCCACTGTAGCTATCTATTTAAAGTTAGTTTTCTCTGTGACCTTTTTTTCTGATATTTTATATGCTATGTCTTTCAGTCTAAGGCTGTGAGGTGCCTTCCAGACTCCCTTATAAAATTTCAGAACCTGCCTTAGTGTTTCCTTTCCTCTTTTAGACTAAAGTGCTTGTTCATTCTGTCCCCTTCCTCCCCACCCCCACTGCCCCGGTTTCCCACTGCTATCTCAGGATGCAATGCTCCTGGTGCTTTGATATGCTTGGGCTCACACTTTCTATTTGAGCTGAGCTCCCTGTCATGGGATAGTTATAGGCCACATTCCTGTGCTGGAAATAGATACTTTTTGCATAACCTGCTTCCTTATACCCTTTAGCATCTAAGGCCTCTGGTGAAGCACTGTCTCTGCTACCATAGATGGAGCAGCACGGGAATCATCAGGAGCTGAGAAAGGTGACGGGGAGAATGCAAGAGCTGTTAGGGTTCTAAGAGGAGGAAGTTCAGAGCGTCTGTTGGTTGTGAGATAAGTTCACTGTACTATTATTTTTATTTAAACTAAATAACGGAACCCATCTTTTTCTTATTAGTTACAGATGTAGAAAAATCCCAAATTCCTTATGAGAGTGACTTAATGCACAAGCACTTATAGTCACTTTGTTCCGCTCTGTGCCCTTAATAGGAAATTACTCAGCAAGTTCTGCTTCTGATTTTGCCGAAAGATGCCTTCTCAAGGCCCGAGCTGCAAAACTGAAATACTGCTCAGAATGTGTTCTAATAATCATCAGCTGCCTGTTGAACTGTTGTTTTCTTCCTCATCAAAAAAAAAAAAAAGAACTTAAAGGGTTAATTTTTTTGATAAAAGGTTACTCTCGAATTCAGGATTCTATAATACTAGGCGAGGACTGCCTTGTAAACACAAATTTCTGTAGTTCTGAATTAATTTTTGCCTGTGGTTCTGTCAACAGCTACAACTGACTTTGGGAAAGTCACTTTTCTCCTATGGGTATCTGCTTCCAGTCTTTAAAATAGCACTTCCTTTGTCTCTTAGCATTCCAGCTCTTTGCTGCAGAGACAGCTTCAAGTGACAGGGTCCAGTTGTTGGAGGAGGCTCTCCTTGAATCATGACAAACCTAAATTCAGCTTCCTGCTCCTGCCAAAGTTTCCTGTGAGGGCTCTGGCAATTCACTTGACATCTCTTTGCTACCCATGAAATGGGATAATAGGCAGTGTCCTGCTGCACAAAAGTACCCAGGAGGTGCATCTTCCAGAATGGACACATGCAGGTTGTGGTTGCACAGCTTTTGATACTGATGTCAAATTGGGATTGCTGTGATCCAGCCTTGTTCTCCTTTTTCTCTGAATGTGCTTTCCTCTGTGTTCTAGTACCTTCTGGAGTTGCCCTGGTGCTTTTTTTCACAGGGATAGTTTGTGGTCAACTCAGTTTCTTGAAGGGTCTCATTGAATAGATGAAAATACCAGCACCTGGGAAGGGCGGGATGCTGTGGGGAAAGTGAGGAGACCAGAGGAATGCAGGACTTTGGATTTGCAGTGGCTTTAAGTTGCTAAAACCCTGCAACCTAGAAAGAGACTGCAGGCATAAGATGTTGAATAAATAGCTATGTACAGGACAGGACAGAGACACCTTGTTCTCCACAGACTTGGTGGTGTGTGGGTTCTCCTTGCTTGAAATCTGGTACAGAGTGGTATCTTAAAAGAAGATTCTAGAGTTTTCTTCAGTCTACCCTGGTTATGTTGAGAAATACTCATCCTCCACCCACAATCCACACTCCACTCAGTCCCAGTATTTCTTTTCTTGAATGTACCTCCCTGTGCTAAGTCTCCTCCAGTTGCTCTGCTCTGCAGTTCATAGCATGTGTCTCTGCTCTCCAAAGTGGTTCTTCCTTTGCCTTAGGCCTTTTGTCTTGCAGGGCAAACCCAATTCTCTTTCATGTTGTTCTTAATATGTAGGAGGCCACTTCCCCCTCTCTCTTTCTTTTCCAAGGTACTATAAGAGGGCAGGTTTAGATTAGATATAAAGAAGAAATTCTTTACGGTGAGGATGGTGAGGCACTGGCACAGGTTGCCCAGAGAAGCCGTGGATGCCCCGTCTCTGGAATTGTTCAAGGACACGTTGGATGGGGCTTTAAGCAACCTGATCTTGTGCAAGGTGTCCCTGCCCGTGGCAGGGGGGTGAAACCAGATGATCTTTAATGTCCGTTCCAACCCAAACCATTCTGTGCTCATGTGAAGTGCAACCCCCATCACCAAACAAAAAAACCGCGGAAGGCGGGAGGAATTGAAAATACTTGATTTGACTTAGTCTTTGAAACTTTGTAGCAAGTCTTTCTAAAAGCATGGGAAAGTGTATTGATAATGCAGTGCCTCACTGAAGTACATAGTTCCAAAATGTATCTCATAAGGAACAAATCACTGGAAAAAGTAACTCTGGGGTTGTACATTTATTTCTTCAGTGTCCCTGCTGGCAGCAGACAGCAAAATACTTTCATTCGTATCTAATGTTATTAATTTATATGTAATATATGTGTGTATATATATACACACACCATAACTTCGGTGTAGGGCAGGATATGAATTTTTATGAACAAGTTCTAAGTTTTAAAATCTGTGTTTAACAAAAGACTTAGATTGATTTTATCAGGTAGCAGTATGTTCATGATAACTTGTATGCCCTGCCCCTGTTTCCCTTGATTGCTTCTGTGGGAGAAATAAGTGCAATGGTTAAGCGCAGTGCACACTTGAATTCATTCATGCCAAATTTCAGAGGATACTGTTAGGTTATGTGATAAAAGGGTCATAAACATAAAGGCACAGAAGATGAGAGAATCTGACCAACCCAAAGTACTGTGAAGGGAACACCCTGATGTGACTTTTCCCTAGACTGTCACAGGAGAGGGGTCAGCCTATGGCCTGGGTGCAAAACCTGTCAAGATGAGTCAACATGAGAGGCCGGGCAGTTCAATTGCAATCATCTCTGGCATGAAATTTAACAGGAACAAATGCCGGATCCTGCACCTGGGATGGAGTAACTGCAGGCACAAGCACAAACTGGGAGAGGAGTGTCTGGAGAGCGCCCTGCAGGGAGGGCCCTGGGGGTGCTGGTGGGCAGCAGCTCAGTGAGAGTCAGCAGGGTGTGCCCGGGCAGCCCAGAGGGCAAAAGCCGTGTCCTGGGGGGCATCAAACACGGCAGCACAGCCGGCCAGAAGGGGGGATCATCCCGCTGTGCTCAGCGTTGGTGCGGCCTCACCCGGAGTGCTGGGAGCCCTTCTGGGCCCTGCAGTGTAAGAGGGATGTGAAGGTCCTTGAATGTGTGCAGAGGAGGGCAACAAAGCTGGTGGAAGGGCTGGAAGGTGTGTCCTAGGAGGAGCAGTTGAGGGCTCTGGGAAAAAGGGAGACTGAGGGGTGACCCCCTTGCTCTCTGCAGCTCCTGAGGAGGGGAAATGGAGAGGGAGATGCTGATCCCTTCTCCCTGGCATCCAGTGATAGGACAAATGGAGATGGTTCAAAGCTGCATTAGGGGAGGTTTAGACTTGACATTAGGAAATGTTTCTTCCCCAGGAGGGTGGTCAGACACTGGAACAGGCTTCCTAGAGAGGGGGTCAATATCCTAAGCCTCTCAATGTTTAAGGGGCATTTGGACCATGACCTTAATAACATGCTTTAACTTTCGGTCAGCCCTGAAGAGGTCAGACAGTTGAATTAGGTGATTGCCATAGGTCCCTTGTGACTGAAATATTCTATTCTATTCTATTCTATTCTATTCTATTCTATTCTATTCTATTCTATTCTATTCTATTCTATTCTATTCTATTCTATTCTATTCTATTCCATTCCATTCCATTCCATTCCATTCCATTCCATTCCATTCCATTCCATTCCATTCCCTGGCCATGCCCTGTGTCTTATCACTGCAGTTCATCTCATATTCTTACTGACTTCTATTTCTGACTGTTTCTGTGGGTGAGGTGCTCACTTTTCCCTGTGGATGCATTGAGTCTAAGTGCCAGCAAGTAGAGCCATGGCCAGGGATCACAGCACAAAGCCACTGGAGGGGTTTTGCAGGCCTCATGGGTTATCACCTGTGTCAGCAACAGTGGAGACCAGGGCACTGATACTGGACAGACCAAGCATCTAAGACTAGCAGTTGGAGGGATCCATGTTGTGTATGTGTGCAAATAGTACAAGTTTCACTCTAATGAGCTTTCTTCCTGATCAGCCAGTGAGTGGCACAGGATCCAGCCTACTGTCTATATCTGTGTGAAGTTGTGCCTGGGGGGGTTTAGATTGGATTTTAGGAAAAATTTCTTCACTGAAAGGGTTGTCAAGCATGGGAACAGGCTGCCCAGGAAAGTGGTTGAGTCACCATCCCTGGAGGTAATTGAAAGATATGTAGATGTGGCACTTAAGGGACATGGTTTAGTGGTGGACTTGGCAGTGGCAGGTTAATGGTTGGACTCGATGATCCTAAAGGTCTTTTTCAATCTCAACAATTCCATGATTCTGTGATATTCTATGTATGTTTGTATGTGCATTTGGAACGTGTGCGTGGCCTTGCTACTGGCTGGATGTGGGGACACGAACCTGTATTGCCTTGCCTTAATGGGGCTATCAGATTTGGCAGCTGTTAGAAAGTTCTAGTTACTCTTTCTAGCTGAACAGCTGGAAATCTGAGATTTAAATATTGGTGATGGGAGGAGGGGTGAAAATGGGGTTGGTTTGGCGTGTATGGGGTTTTTTTTGGTGTTGAACATTTGAGAACAAAGAAGTTCACAAATAATTTGGTATCTTTTACACAGATGAGTATTAACACAATATTCTTAGAAGCTTGTCAGTGCTAGCAATTGGGACTAGGCTTGCACCTATGTGTCTTAGTCTTCTTTTGGCACTTCTTATTGGCCTTTTTCCATCTCTGACATCTTGCTGTTGAATAAGAGCCTTGGTCTGTCCCCACTAAACTTTTCCAGGACACAGGATGCCTGAACTCTAGGATGGATGCCTGAACTCCATCCTAATAAAATGGCTTGGCTAATCTAATTATGAACGCAGGCTGCAGAGAAGTACACAGCTGGTTCTGCTGACCTTGCAGAATGCTTGTACAAATGCTGAAAAGTGATAAAAGTGTATTTATCTATAAATAACTTCTAGTGGGTTTTGTGTCATCCACTTACATTGTGACTCACCTGGTGATCTTGAACTGTGAAGCTGGAATGTAAAACAATGGATGACACACCATGTGAAGTTTGGCACACAAATGTTCCTTGCACAGTTTTTCCAAAATAAAAACTCAGTGTCTCACCATAGAAATGCACTTCTTGTATTGTGTAACCATGCTGGAAATGTTTTTGAAGTATTTGCAGATGTCCCTTAGTGCCTGAGCCCTTTTTCCTTTTCTAAGAACTTTGAAAGTACTGGAAGAAAAGAAAATCAAAATTACATTAGGTTATACTTTTTTTGATGAGATAGTCACAGGGCTAGATACCAGTTTGTTTGTTCTTGGTCTCAAAGAACTCCCTTCTCAACTGTCAGATCCTGTATTTCTGTTTCTCCTGGAGCCAGAACCAGTATTCTGCCTGTCTTCCCAAGACACTGCTCCAAACAGCTGGCCTCTTGCAAGAGAGGGAACTTCTTTGACTTGTAATATGTGTAGCATGTAGACCTTTGTTTCATAATAGCCCTCAGATGTTTGCAAAGAGACATTTTTTTAAGCCATCCTATTTTCTTACTGTTTGTTTTTTCAGCTTCTCTATTAAGCCACTAGATGAATGCAATAAATATCCTGAGAGTAAAATTAGTCCATGTTACTCCTAAACTATAACAGAACTATTCTGTGTTCATCAGGACATTGCTATTAAAGTGGAGGCTGATAGATACATCTTAACTCAAATCCCTGAACTGAAATTGAAAAGCAAAAGATCTGTACAATGCATATGTCCCTTTATGGTCTCCTGGCCAGCATTGCTCTCTTATTTATTATTTTTTGTTGTCACTGGAGCCACCGGTCTGTGCCGTGTACCAGGAGAGCATTAACCTTGGTTTTTCTTGGTTTGTGACAGAGTGTACATGTGAAAAAACAGACCATCTTCACTCATTTCTCTGCTCTACCTTCCATGTTCCCTGGGATATGTCCAGTGTGGAGAAATGTCTTTCCCAATCTAATACGAACAGCAGCACAGAAAGTGTTTAAAAGTTCAGCCAAGGTAAAGCTTGATCTTGTTGGGCTTTAAGGATACATATGAGAAGATCTTCCAGTTCTGTGTGTTTTTACCACTTCCTGGCTTAGTAAAATATGAACCTTCTGAATGAACTGAACTGCTACAGCTGCATGCTGCTGTCTGCCCTGCCTTTTTCTCCCTCTTGTGCTGCTTTCCCTCAGGCATAACAACAGTGTTTGCACCTTACACCACTGAGTTTTGTCCTGTTGGAGGTATTTGCATTTCTAGGAAATTCCAGGTCTGAATTCCTGTCTGTATTCTCTTAACTGGCCTGTTTGCTGCAGCCCTTCTCTCTGTCACTCTGCTTGGTAGCTATTTCCACCTTTGAGACTTGCAAGTCAGCTTTTCCTCACTGGATTCTGATGACCCTGTCTGCAACTCCCCTGTCTTTGTTTCTCTAACACTAGAGTACAAATTTGACTTTGGTCAAATATCTTCCCCTCCATGTGTTACTCACTTTATCAAGCTGCTTTTCACCCTGCTCAGTTGTTGCTTGGTTGATGGCAGAAAACATACACAGGTTGATGGTTGAAGGCATACACAGGAGTGTAGAGATCAAGTGCAAACTTTATAATTTGGTTTATTAAACACCAGCTTCACTGAATGCATCAATTCAAAGGCTGGATTTTCAGTGCGATTAGAAATCCTCTGCATAGACTGCAAGGACTGTCAATATTAAAAGTTACCACGATGAGAAAATCTGGAAAACTGAGATTGAGAAAATAGAGTCAGATGCCTTACAATAGCAATGGGGAAGGGATTATGTCTGTTTCCTGATGCTCAGTGCTCATGAGGCCACACTGGGCTGTGCCCAGTGCTGGTCTTCCCAGTACCATGGAGATGCTGACAAGCAAATGCAGTGAAGGGCCACAAGGAGATTCTGAAGGGTCTGGAGCACATACTGTTTACAAGATGTAGGTAGCTGGACTGATTTAGCCTGAAGAACAGGCAGATTTACATAGCCTTACTTTACTTAGGGAGTGTGGTGGGGAAGACAGGTAGTCAGGTTCTTCTCAGAAATGCACAGGAAGGACAAGAGGCAGTGGCCACAATTGATGCCTCAGTAAGTCCCAAATGGAGGTGAGGAAAAAAGTTTTTCCTGGGAGTGCTGCTGTGGGAAGAGGTTGCTCTAGGAAGCTGTGGAATCACCAACCTTGGAAGTTCTCCAAATTCTGGTGGACAAGGTCTTAAGTAATGTGATACAGCTTTGAAGCTTGCCCTGCTTTGACCATGAGGTTGGACTAGGTGATCTCAAGGGGTCCCTTTTACCCTGCATCATTCTGCAAGTCCAAACAGTATCCCTGAGTGTTTTCTTGTAGCAGAAGGCTGACTGTTAAAATTTCTTTTAATGTTAAAGAGTGACAAAGGGAGTATGGGAACAAAAGGTTGATTTTTCTCTCTTTCTTACCCCTCAGTTTAAATAGTTTGTGTTTGGTGAGCCTTTTTGCTGTGCCACTATTGTGTGATTATTGTTTTTGTGAGATGGTAGCTAAAATGAAGCGTCAGTATGAGTGAGGTCTGGAAACTATAGTGTTGACCTTCAAGAGAAAGCCAAGGTTTTTCTTAGCAATTACTGTCCCGAAAGTATAACCACTGGTAAAATAATGGGCCTGATATTAAAAGAGGATGCAAACTCAGAGTCTGCAGGGTGACAGAATTGTAAGCAATAACACCAGGAGTTCGTAAAGAATAAATCTTGCCAGACAAGTAATTGCTTTTTTTGATAGAATTGCAAAATTAATGATTTTAGGGAATCAAGAGGGAAGTAGGTATATGTTTACTTTCTAACATGAAGATTAATTGAAATTTGCTTGGGTAGGAAGAAAAAGTTGGGTGAAAGATAAACAGGAGCTGATTATCAGCAGTAGTGCAGTGGTTATGTAGGTTGGGAGTTAGACTGGAGTTGTGTAACATTTCTGTTAATGATATGACAGAGGGAGAGAGAAAAATCTCTTAATGAGCTTTGAAAACAAACTGGGAATTGTGAGCCTCAGAGCAGAAAAATAAGGGGGCGATGGGTTTAGACACATAAAGAGAAAATAAAATGAGATTAAACTTGGAGAACTGTTAAATCAGGAGAATGTATGCTATCTGGAGCATATATCCTAAACCAAACTGGGGAGAGAAGTATTGAAAAGAGAGGCTAATCCGTGGTGCTGAAAATGGCAGCTGTGGTCCTAGAAGCCCTTTAGAGCAGGGCACTCGGCCTTGCTCCTGCCACTGTGCAGGGCCACTTTAAAGCCCTTGCCCAGGCCGTGGGGCTTGAAGGGCAGAGTACACTGTGCAGAAATTCCCTCCTGCTGCTGTTGTGAGGTGTGCTTGAGGCTACTCCACGCACTGTTAGAGCTGAAGGTGCAACTGCCCAGCTCCAGTTCTGTTACTGCTTAAAATTCTGCCCAGAGCAGAGTGAATGAGTTCTGATTTTCGTCTGGTTGATTGAGCTCATTACAGACCTCTCCCTTCCTCACCTTCCACCCTGCCTGGACTGCAGGATGTCCCCTCTGTCCCTGTGACAGGGCTGTGCAGGGTAAGAGCACAGTGCACAGAACGGGAACCCAGTCGTGTGCGTGCCTGTTCTTCACGTGGGCTCCAGGTCAGCCTCGCACTCGGTTCTGCCTGGCTGCTATTGATACTCCAGACACATGCTGCTGAGGGTTGGCTTGGGTTTCCAGGACTTGTACAGCACCCTGCCTGCTCCCTTCCCTCAGGTTTCACTGAACACAGTCTGGATGCATAAATGTTATTTCCTTAGAAATACGGAGTGAGAATAAGTTACATGATCTGGGGAAGGAAGAGTTGCCAGGTCAAGCTTTCTTGATCTGTTACTGTTGCCATGTTGCAACTTCATTTATAGCTAAGAGGGAGAATTTTATTTTTTTTTTAAATTAAGTGTGGAGACAGACAGGCTGCCATGATAAACTAGAACTGACCACTAAATGACTTAAGTTTATCAGTGGCCCTATTTCTTTCGGAGCTTAAAAAGAAAATTCAGCTAATTTTCTGTATGTTAATCCCCTTTAACTCTTGTTGCAGCCTTATGTGTCTACTTACCTGTACTGACACACTGAAATAACACTTTTAAAAATCTCAAGGACATCTGATCCTGTTAGGAGCACTAGAATTGCTTATTACTTTTTAAATCTATAGGAACTATATCATGGGTATTTCGGACTGTAGCAAGTTTTTTTCCTTGGAGTTACAGCAGACAATGCTACTTTAACGTAGAATATGGTCACTTGCTGTGGGAAGAAACTCTGTTGTCAACCTGCATGGCTACCCAGATTAGCCTCAAAAAGATAAATCGTGTCAGCGTATAAAAATCCTTCAGATTCTGTAAGAATGAAAGGAATGTACAACATTTTGGAAGTATGTGCCCAAGGTTCTTTAACTTCATCATCAAAATTAATTGTGTTTTATAGTCACATGAGTACTGGAATTGGGGAAGTTAAAAATATTTTAGCTCTTTCAGCAGTTCCATCAAAATAGCTCTTTAGCATTATTAGCACCCAAGGATCAAAACCATATTTGTTTGCTTTCTTCATATATTATGCTCCTTGTGATACAGCACGGTAAAGGAAGCAAAACACTGCAAGGAAATGTTTCCATATGCTAGTGTTTGCCATTAGAACAGTTCATTTCAAAAAGGTTAGAGACAATATGACTAATAATCCTTCCAAATCCCAAGGAAAATAACGCACCATGTGTGTCTGATGCAGAATGAAACATCTAGGGGGGCTCAGCCCCACAAGAAGATTGTCCATAACTGTTAAAAGCTCTAATAATAAAGCAATTATTGGGGTATATGGCGAGATGTAGCACCATTTTGCCTTTTTTTTTAGTTTAGATGGATGCATCTAAAACTGTACCAGCTTGTCAGGTCAGTGTCTTTAAACAGCTTTCCACTGTCATTAGACATAGTGGCAACACCAAAAGAAACTCTACCATTTAGGATCAAGCTTTCTTCTCCCACAAAGTTAGTTTAATTTGGGATCTTTCAGAAATTTACTCCTGAAGAGATTAAACCAGCCCTTCATCTGTGCAGCCAGTACATCTCTAGGGGCAGATGGATTGCCTTTAAATAATTACTAATCCTGGCTTTTCACAAATGAATTACATTCCTTTCCTTGGGGAAGGTCCTTCATTCTGACAAATGCACTCTTGTATGGAATTCACACTCCAGTAGGAAAAAAAAAGCAGGGCATGATGATGGGAAAGACTGGAATTTGTTGTGTTGTTTCTTCTGTTGAAGGAGAAATTTCTGCTGTTTAAAGAAGACAGTAGTTAACAGATTAGAAAGGATAACTACCAAATTAAGTCACACAGATCAGACAGGCTTTATGATCTGCAGCTACTCAATTGATAGGATGAGGATGTTCCTTATTTGTCAAATCTAGCTACTGAGAAGAAATATCTCTTTTTTCCCCTCCTCACCAGTGTCATAGCAACTTCAATTTGCCAGTTTTTCAGTGCATGCAACTGTAGTTCAAGTCACTGCTACTGCAAGGAGTTCAGTGTCAGTCTTTCACAGTCTTGAGTTTTGGATCTTAGAAGGAAATGTTACAATCTCAACGAAGTCTAGGATGAAAGGAGATGCTGGAGAGCATGTGGTCCAACCTTCTGTTGAAAGCAGGGCCCCAGTTCAGGTTATGCAGGCCTCTGTCAAGCTGAGTCTTGAATATTTCCAGTAAGGGAGATTCTAACATCTCTCTCAGCAGTCTGTTCCAATGTTTAATTGTTCTCCCACTGAATTTTTTTTTTCAGTTATATCCAGGTTAACTTCTCCCCTGAGCAACTTCTTTCTATTGCTTGACCTGCCAACGTGAATACTTGTGAACAAAGTACCACCATCTTCTGTAACTGCTTTTTAGTTACTGAAAGGCATCTGTTGGCCTTCTGGAAAGTGAGAGTCTTTTACACGTTAGGCAGCACATCTGTCCTGACCTTAATGTCTGCCTAACACCCTAATATTAACATTTTATGAGGTGGAAGTTTTATTTCAAAACAGTGTATAGCATCTCTTGAGAGCATCTTAATTTGGAATTCTGTCCCTAGGCACGTACCTTTTCTCTTCTATAACAGAAGTCAATGCTTTAAGTTTTCCCAATATTGAGAGATGTGTGTCAAAAATGTGTATCTGGTTTTTCATTTTGAAGGGTCCCTGGTTGCTTTAAAAATGTGGTTTACAGATTATGCATAAGAGCTACTAGTGACCAGCCTGTGAAATCTGAGAGGAATTCTGGTTGACAGAAATTCATAGCAGTCTACCATGTGGTCTGAGGGCAATCTTCAGTAGTCTGAGGGTTTTCTTTTAGTGCTTGAGAATGCAGGACTGTAGAAATCTGTTTTGGATTATCTGAGCATTTGTTCTTTATATTAAAATAAAAATAACTGGATCCTTAATATGAAGGATGCTTAAAATGCATGAAGATAGTTCTGTGATAGACATTTTGAAGGCTCTGGTGCCTGGGAACAATTTGTCATGGGACAATTTTTAGGGAAGAATTCATTATTCCCCACTCCCCGTTTCCTGCCTACAGCTTGGTATTGATGTAGTCTTTTAGACTCAGATATCATCGATATTTGATAGATACTATATAAACACAGCAGATGGAGTAGGTAGGGACAAAAGTGAGATATCCATAAAAATGGAGCTAAAAGTGCTATAGAACAGATATATAGCCACTCTTTGACAGGCACTGAACTTTGAAATGATCAAGACACTTTCTTAGTCTTTTTTTCTTTCAGCATAATACATAAGCCTGGCATCTAATTACAGGACAGGTGCAAAACATCATTCTGTTTGGAAAAATATTCCTTGTAAAACTGCATCTTGCAACTAATCAGCTCTGTTCCCTTTGTGTGTTCAGAAGTCCGTAAGTCTTGATTCTGTTGATTAAGCTTTTGTTGCTTTTTGTTTCCTTTAAACCTCATTTCCAGTGGTACACCTCTCAGGGAGTGAGAAGAATTTTTTCCTTCCCTTTTGTTTTACTTAGTGTATTAGAGTTTCTGAAACTTTGTTTTCAGTGTATGGGGCAGAAAACATTCAAGCTGGTTTAAAAGAAAAAAACACAGGGAACTAAGACTTAATTTAGCAATCCTTGGAATACAAGAAACGTGTGATTTCAGAGTGCAGTTCATGCAGTCAGGTTTGGGTTGGAATCTTGTGTATTTTGAGTACTGTATTTCTTCTGGAAGAAACAAACCAATAGAATGTTTTCATTATTGTATCTGCCAAATTACCTTGCTTCAGCTTGTAGAAGGGAGTAACCCCATTACTGATAAATGTTTCATATAACAGCTTCCATGCTGTTGGAGTAGAATCACTAAGTACTATACAAGACAGGCCTGTAATAAAACCATTGGCACAGAAGTGGGGGAGGAGAGGAGTGAGATATGGTCAATTTAGAAAAGTTGTGTTTCAGGGATGGGATGAGATGATAAGTTCATAAAACTCTTCAGAAAAGCGTCTGTGTAGCTTGAGAGAATTTTCTGTTACATCTGGGCAAATGTTTGGCTGGAAAGGGACAAGTGCAACATAAGAAATGAGTATATGAGAAAAATAACACAGGAGGAGAACCCATCAGCTGGATAAAATCCAGGGAATAAAGTATCTTTCATTCTAGGGGCATTGATGTCCAAACCTGCATGTATCTGTTCTACAGACATGGGGATTATAGAGTTAAAGCAACAACAAAAGCGAACAAAACATTACCAATGGATTATATTATTGTAGATTTACTATTAGCTTGCTCTCCTGAAGGGAAGAAGTCTGGAAATCCTTTTCACTAAATCAGTTTAAATTTAAAATTAGTCTAGACTTGGACATTTAGGAGAGAAGAGAGAAAGATCATATACATATTGTTGCTATGGGCATCAAATTTGACTCCTGCAAGGCATACTTGGACCAAAACTATCACTGTCTACCCTTACATGATATTGCATTTTGCAAGCCTTTAGTTTCATTCATGCTGTTTAAAAACCCATCTGGATGCACACCATTTGCTAAGTGTTTATGGCCATGTATTTTTGATAGATTCCCCTGAGCCAGTCTGCAGAGCAGAGCATGAAACATCATGTTGGTTGCTTCTGAAATAAAATGCCAGCATCCCAATTAATTTGTAAATGGAAAATATCTGCCTGTGATGAATTTATGAAGTGCAGCTTCTAAAGGCCAAATGATATTTCGTACAATAGTTACTGCATGCTTGTGACACACCTAAGTAGATCAGAGCAGACTGAATGACACAAACAGTTTTTCCCTACAAAAGACGCTTTTTTTTTTTGCCTTTCAGATGCCTCTAGGAGGAATTTTTGGAACATTCTTAGTTTCTGACTGCTGATCAAGGGTATCTATTTTGGTTTTCTCATCTCTGAGAGACACTGATGGTACAATTAAACTTTTTCAAAACTGAAGTGAATGTGGGCTTGGCTTTTGGGAAAGAGTCAAACATGCTTGCATCCATTCTTTACACCCCATATTAGGCTCTGAATGCCTGCTATTGCAGCTAGCACACAGCATTCTCTCCAAGTGTAAATGTGCTCTCCATAATGCAGATAAGGTCATAAAAATTATATTTTGCCGTTATACTTCTGCCTTTACAAAAGCTTGTTAATGAATATACTGTAAAAAGTTAAGTAGCTCCTACTGTAAGTCAGGGAACTGAAATGCTGGGTAGTTTTTTAGTGGCTTGACAGGCAGGGTCACATCAAACTGCTTTTTCCCCCCCTTTCCTTTCCTCCTTTGTCATTTTAAATCACTCACACCCTTGTAATGAGAGCTGACACCGATCACAAAGCTCGTGAATAGCAACACCGTTACATAAACCTGCCGGATTATAGTAAGAGGGTTACCTTGTTTTCATTATTACACCCTTTCTTGTATCTCATGCAGAATAGATGAGAACCATTTAGCCTCGTTCTTGTGAGATGAGTAAAGTGGCTAAAATATCTGCCTCCTCTTGGGATTTAAATCTGACTCTGTTGTTGGCAAAGCAAAAAGCATTAATTGCATGACTGCTACGTTACAGGCACATCCTATTTTAAATGTTGAAGTTGACCACATCCCACAGTGTTACCACACATCGCACTAGAAACTTTATTGTGAAGGTGAATAAGTTAATTGCAAGGGCAGATGCAGATGGTCAGATATGATTGTTTTTATACATTTAAAGAGCTTCAAGACAGGAAGGAGTCTGAGGAATTTGCTCAGGCTAGGTGTTGTGGAAGTTTGTTGGAAGCCATAGAAATGAGTCCAGCCCAAATCAGCAGGATGGAATGTGGCTGTTCTGCAGTGCTTTGATCAGAACTTGAGAAGTGCTGTTAATGGCAGTGAGGGTATGTTCCAGTTACCTTGAATTACTCGAAAACTGTTTCTTATGAATGTAGAAGTGTCTGCCTTCAAAGACAAAAGGAGGTATGTGCTGGGAATCGTTAAGGCAATGAAGCTTGGTGTCACAGTTGGTAGACTGTGGTCAGGGAGGGCCAGGAGAAGACTGATGTCTGAATGGCTGTAGAGACTAAACCCCACCCTTGTTTCCAGATGTTTCTGCCCTGAGTCACACTGGGGGCCCAGCAGAGGGGAACCTGGTTCTGTGACTTGAAGTCAGCCCTCTCTGATGCCAGCTTCATCTGTGAGGCCACTGGCTCTGGGCAGGTACTTAATTCATTTGGTGGTGTGACTCCTTTCCGAAAGCTGTGCCTCTTTGACCTCAAGGCAGGGCCTGGGGTGAGGTTTTGCATAGAAATGCAGCTGGAAAACAGCCTTTTGATAACTCACACACATCTGAGGTGATGACGCTCCAGTAAGGCATTCAGTCTGCCACTTCCAGTGAGTCTTAGGTTGGAGGCTGGGGCTGGTGATGAGTTGCTGCCCATTGAAGACATCTGGGTCTCTGCCAGCTCTGACACAGTGGTTTTAAATGTCCCCATTCATGGAATGACACCTGTTTGTGTTTAAGTGCCAAAAAATGAATATTTTAGCAATGAAGGAATTCACTCAATTGTGAAAGGAATGTGCTTAGAAATGTTCCTTCATGGCATAACTGAGCAGGTTTCAGAGATGTGTGCTGACTTTCAAAAAGGAATGCTTACATCATTCTCTTGGTTCTTTCTTCACATGGAGCCATTTGTATGAGGGTTTTTTCAATTTGTTGGTTTTTAAGTTTAATAGTTCTGCTAATACATAGACACCAGCTGTCACTTAATTCAAAACAGCAGACTGCTGGTGAAAGACAGCCTCTTTGGAACAGATGTTAGAGAAAATCCACCTGATTTTGTTCAAGAGACTTGTACACGTTGGACGCAGTTAGAAGAGTTATTGTATTAATGAAATCCTGCTGCACCATCCAAGAAGAAGAAGGGATATAATCTCTCACGATAGGCAAAAACCTTCGGCTATTTGCTAGCTCTCTTTAATCTGTCGTCAATATAGGAGATGTAAAAACCTTAACTGTCATTTAAAGTGGGAGTGGAAGAGAAGCACTCAGATCATGTACTTTACCTCCGCAAAAAATAGGTGTTAAATAAGAAGAACCCTTCTCACTTCCTCGCCCCTGCTTTCTTTTTTTGGTCTTTAATTTCTAAAGCATGGTTTTGGAGATCTGATTTGTGATGTTTCCTCACATGGGGGTATCAGGGATGTGATGCTGCTGCTTTCCAGCCTCTGGCTGGCAGCTTTCTGGTCCCTTGATCTTATTTTCTCTGTATGTGAAGTAAAAAATACTTCCCTGTGTACATCTTTTTTTCGTGTACCGGGTGAAGACAGCAGTTTGTACCACACATTCATGGATGGTCAAGGGTTGATTTGGCTTATGTCAGCATCTTTACAAGGAGTCCCTCTCTTGAAGGTGGCCTTCCTGGTGACTTTACAAGGAACCAGTATTAGACTCATGGCACTGTAGTGAGAAAACTCCCTTTTCTCCTACAGGTAAGATACAAATTTAAACTACGAGGGTTTTCCTGTTAAGCTCCGAAAAGTTCGGAGACCTTTTCAGAGCCGAATTTTGAATCTGAAATAGAAAAGCAGAATGGGGATGATGGAAAAATGTCTGTTAAATCTGAGTAACTTCACTGAGTAACATTCACCAAGATATGGTGTTGATAGAAACAGAATTGATTAAATTTATTTTGACTCTGAACATTAACTCTTGTCCTTTAAGAAGAAGATCTTTTCATCAGCAGATTGGGACAGATTATGGTAGAAACATAGCTCAATTAGAAAGAAGCCCTAAGATGGTTGACTGAAATTATTAGGGAGTCAGAGAGTTTTCAATAACAGGAGATGCTGAAAAGTGCTTAGTTTAATGAAGGACAATGACATAGGATGTAACAGAGGATTACAAACTAATGAATTATGGGATGAGGATGAATATCCAGACAGAGGACAGAGCTGGAAAGCTTAATAATGATAGTGAATAAGAGGAAGACGCTGGCCTTTTTTAACATAATGCACATCTGTGGAACTCACTGCCCTAAAATATTGAGGCTAAATTCTCAGCAGAATTAAGGATTAGCTGTTGACGGAGATGAAAAAATGTATTCATTGTTATGGAAGATGAGATAAACACTCTGTAATTAAAAGGGATACAGATTCTTAAGCTAAAAGTCATAAACAGACTGTTCCAAAGCATCTGTTAAGCTCTGCTGCCTGGTAGGATAGGCCTATCTGCTTGGGCACATGCTGTTCTCTTTCCCCTCATATTTCCTATTTTCTCTCACCTGCTAGTGAGAGAATTGGTAAGGTAGTTTTGGGACTTCAGGGAAAGAAAAAAGAGGTGGGTTTTTTTCAGAGCCAGCTGTTAATGCCTGTTTTTTCTGTTTGGATATTAGACTGGCTGTGGTATGGGTTGACTTGCTCTACATATGTGCACTGCCAAGCCCAAGAAGACTCTGATTTCCAGGATTCTCAGAAACAAACAATAAATAGACTTTCTGGATTTTAGTTCTTAAAGGTGAAACTAACAATGGTGTTCTAACATAATATTTACAGTGCTTCTTTCAGATCTAGTGTATTTCATGATGTTTGTGAAGTGAAAGCCAAATCCCAAAAGATCCCTGTGTATAGTGCAAATGTTTTGATTTAAAAGCTTAAATGTTGGTAGCAGGATTTCTGTTTTCTATTCTGTTTTTCTGTCTTTTTGGAAACTCAGACATTCTTTGTGCTCAGTCTGAGGGCCCCTGAGGGACAGCTGGTGTGAAGGTGTGACATAATCAAAATTTCTTAGCTTTTGGACCTCATATTGCACTTTAATCCACATGTCCCACTTCTCCTGTGTATTAGCATATCACCTCGTCATCTGCATCTGACCACAGTGGGTTAAGGTTCCTGATGTGATTTACAGCTAATTCCTCAGTACAATTTTGAGACAGAATCTCATTCTGTCTCTGCTGTGAAATCCTTAATGAGAATCATCAGCCACATGTGCATTGTTATCACTAAATGATTTTTAATGGAAATCCCGGGACCAAATGACAGAATGTTTGGCACAGTGGGAGGTCTTACAACAGGATCTTATTTTCTTGGTCATCCATCCAGTGAGGACCACATACTGGAAGGATAAACTCGTCTTATTGGTATATGTTAGTATAAACTAGTAAGTATTAATTTAGGCCATTCAAAGAGATTTTACCTCTTTTTTTACCTCTTTACCCTAGGGAGGCAAGGAGTGTTACTCATCAGAGGCAACCACGAGCTGCTATGCTCTTGCCTTTGTGTCATAGAAACAGATTAATTCATTTCCTTTCCAGTAACAATGTCAAGAAATATAATTTCTCTTGGTGAATTCAGGCGTAATGGAGGTGGGCGTTGGATTGAGGAGCCTAGACACTCAATTCCTGTATCTGTATGAAAAGATTGTTTACCCAGAGATCTCAAACTCCGTGCCTCCTCAGGGGTGCTCCTTCACACAGTTCCTGCATGCTGGAGTGCTGTCCCACTCCTGTCTCTCTGCCAGGCCTCCTTTTTCTTCAGCCATGCCAATGCCAGGTGGAGTCCCAGAACATGGAGTCCAGCCTCCAGAAATCCATCTGAGTATCCTAATTTTCCTTCCAGCTTATGCTGTGTGCATATTTACCTGTCCCAGATCCTTTTTCCTGGCCTCTGGAGCTGGGTTTCTTCTGCAGGTGGAATTGAGGATCAGGTGATGCCTTTCGGATGCTTTTGGTTGTGCTAGAGGGTGAAGAGAGAAGGGCGTGAGGTTGTTGTCTCTCACAGAACATTGGGATTGTTTGCTGCTCAGATCACAGGCACCAGCTGTGAGTAAGCCTGTTTCTTAATGAATCCAATCTCTCCCTCCATCAGCTGTCTGTCCACTAAGCCCCAAGGAAACAGTGGTTTTCTGAACATAGGACAAATGGCTGCTCCTCATGCTAGTAGGGAAACTAAGTGTGCGTTCCACTCTTCCCTGAACACTTGGTAGTGATTCTTTTTTAGCATTTGTATCAAACAAGCTGTTCATATAGGCTCTAAATAGTGTGTGAAGCTGTGATCAGTGATTGGAGACTCCAAAACTGGAGTTACAGTATTCTGTCTGTTTCTAATGGAATACTTTTCTTAGTGGAAAATGAAAGTGTGTTGGGGTTAAATACGGCTTGGGCTATTTGGTTCTGAAAAACACAGGCAGGTTTCAAAACTTGTCTACCACACAAAGTTGTCCTTGAAACCTACCTTGTTTTTGTCCAATCCCATGACCAGCAGAATACTTTGGATTTACAACATCCAGTCTGGGAGCTTGGAAGGCCCCATGATGTGCATTACAACCATCAGAGCATCCAGGTTTTTTATTGTAAATCCTGAAGCCTTGGAAGACTTAGAACTCCAGGCATTTTAACTTGCTGGGGTCTGTAAACTTTTTGGAACCAGGAGCATGGAAGACCTGAGAACCTCATGGTTTTGTCTCTCATGTGATCCTAATTTCAGTTCTATGCTTTGGACATCCTTTTCCCTTTAAGCTTATTCCAGAATCAGTGTTGGTTTGTTTTGTTTTTTTTTTTATCTGAGCTTTCAGCTGTATGCAACTGTATGTCAGTTGTAAGCTATTGTTTTCAACTCTTCTTCCTTAGCTCCTTCTCATGGACTTCCAGGGTTCAGAGCAGTGACTGGAAAGATGAGGTCGCTGAGTTTATACTCAACAATCTCAGTTCTTTGCCTGTCTAATGTACCCTGAGGAAGGCTTGTAAAATTGAGTTCCTGGTCAATATAATTCAAAAGAAAAGAATGAATTTAAGAACCATATCCCTTGAACACTTGGTAGCGTATGCATTTGTGCATCTCTCTGCAGGGCTCAGTATTGTTCTGAAGTCATGTGGCATGGTTGCTAAAACTCATGATTCCCAAAAATAATTAATTTGAGAATGGTGCAGTGGCTAGTGAACTGTCTGAGGGCATGTGAGGCACAGATTCGGTTTGCTCCTCTGCCAGCATTCAGAATGGCTCCTCTGCCATTCATCCTCAGCAAACATCTTGGTCCTTGAGTTCTCCATGTTTAAAATAGTGACCGTAGCATAATCCTACCTAATAGAAATTGCAAGATAAAATATATAATAAGTTGTAAAATGGCTTGTGTATCATGGTGACTGGAGTTTTAATTTTTCCTTTTTTAAAAACTCCTAGAGTTTCATATTTCATTTTGACGAATCATGGGAGACGTAACAAAAGCTGAAGATATTTTTGCTCAGCCTTCATTATTTATTCCTGTTCTTGACTGTTGTCAAGAGGGAGAGTTCTCCCTCTCACTGGGTCAGCAAGCTCACTGAAGGGGAATGTCAAGTAAAATTGATTTGAAACTTCCTAAAGGGGGAAAATAAGTGTATTTTTTCTGTAGTGCTGATATACCTTTTATATCTGTATTATGTGTTTTAAAATCCGTGTTTATAAATATGTGTATAAACTTGGTCAGCTTTTGCTGCGTTTTGCAGTATGATTCCACAAGCCAGTTAGGCAAAAACAGCTGAGGAGGGCAGAAACAAACAGGGGTTCAGGAGCACATTGGCACTGAAATTCTGGTGAGATTAAACTACAGGATGAGAAAAGAGATTAAATAATTTGTGAAGTTCACTAAGGAATGAAGATGCTGGGATGTTTGCTTTGAGGACTATGGTGGACTGTTCCCAGGAGGGAACCAAATAAATCAGTTTCAGTAGGAGAACCAGCCTATGCTTTTTTGGCCATATTACTAATACCCTTCCTTTCCATTTTTTGGCTACACCCATTGTGACATTGATTTTCATACCCGCCATCTGAAAGTGACCTAAATTTTTACCCTTAATACTTGGAAGAGCCATTTAAATGGAATGGACTGATGTTTATTGCCTGGTCCCAGGCAGGTACACGTGGGACTGAAATTATTTTCTTGATGTGAAGGCATCACTCAGCAACAAAATTCTGTGATTCAGTAATCAAACATTAATGAAGTACAGAGTGAGCTTTTGAATGTTTTTCATGCCCTGATTACTAAACAGAGGTAAGATCTGTAGTGAAGCAAAATGTGTTTGTCCTCGTGCTGAGGTTATGCTGGTGAGTGGGACCCTGAAAGGTGCTGTTGCCTTGCAGCAACGCCTTCTGCCGAAGTCTTGATCAGAGGCAGAGTTGAGTGCAGTGGCTGGTCAAAACAGAGCTGGCTGGGCTGCGTACAGCTTTCCCACCACATATTTTCTCAGCAAGTAAGCAGCCCTGTGTGGTTTGTTAACTGAGCTACCTAAACACCGAGTTAGAGTTGCAGCAGCAGGAAGTGGCTTCTAAATTGTAAAGCTGCTCCGTGGCTGCAGATTCAAGTGGCTGAAGGTTACTGAGGCTTGTAAAGTCTCCCTGGTGGCCACAGCATAACCATAAGAGACTCATATGTTTTCTTGCTACACAGCAGGAGGAGAGGCTGATCTGGAACTGTGTTTTCCCCAGTGCTCGTTGCTCAGGTCTGGATTTTTACGCTGTCTTTTGGCTTTACGCGTGTCTTTGGTTGGGGTTTCTGAAGTAAAAATTGTGCTGTAGACCAGTCATGGAGATCTCTTAATGGAAGGTACATTACAGGTAATGGTGCAGTAAACCAGTATTTTGTAATATTTGGAGGTAAAAATAGAAAACTGGAAAACTTCAATAAGGTCTAATAATGAAAAACTTGGGAAAAAGAAGGTTGGAGGTATAGTTGTTTTTGCCTTTTTTTTTTTTAACCACCAATAGAAAGTTTCCACTATTTGCAAGCTATTAGAGTATTTGTGAATTTTTTTTTGCTTATTACAGAACATTCTTTTAATTTTTTAACCTGGAGGAGGGCGGATTAATTATTTTGGTCATGTACTTTCAATGGGAAGGCAAATATTTATATTGCATTAGTTTTCACAAGTGCACAACAATTGTTTTTTTCTGTAGCTAGTCTTAAGACAGTGTAAATTTTATGGCAAACCAAAGGGTGCAAAAGCTAAAAAGCTAAAAATGCTTTAAAGTACTTGTGTGTTCTCATAATTTTTTGGCTGAGAGCTCGGTTTTGTATGACAAGTGAAAACCACTGAAAATATCTAGCTGCAGCATTGGTTTGCAGTGGTACAACTTTACACTTCCAGTAAGTGAATTTCAAACAGAGGAGCTTTTTCAGTCTTCTAAATCCAGACTCAGACATTTGCCTTGTGTTTGAATGCAAGTTATCCTGCAGGCTCTGGTGTTGGAGGCAGGTACCTGGCCATGACCCACAATTCACTTCTATGGTTTTTGCTGAGAAAGTTGCTTCTTGATAACTGCTCACGGTGAAGTTTGTGTGTGCACCGTAGACATGTATAGAAATGCCCATCCTACTTTGGTCAGTGCTAACTTATCGTTTTTTACTTGGGTGTTTTGTGTGTAACTTTTTCTGCTGTCACACACAGTGATGAGCAGTCATCCTGCAGTCGTCTTTCTGATGGACACATTTGATGCAGGGAGCTTTAAAATTACTTTTGAAAAGCAAAGTGAACAAACATTGTTGATATGGGCTTGGACTTGTCTGTTGTTAAAATCTTATTCTAGAGCAGAAAAGGTGAGAGAGAGATACTACACGTCCAAATACTGGGTATTTAATGTACTTTATGGTGGAGGGATCTTTCCGCAGAAAAAGCCTGTCAGGAAAAGTACAGCACTGATTTAGGGTGTTGATTCTGATGTTGTTACATAAAAATTACAGTATTTTTAGAGGCTTTTGGCCATAGATACGTAAGATTGAATAAGTGTTATATTGTCTTTTTTCAAAAATACGTGACATAACAATTAACAGTGCATTTTAATGTGCATGTGAAGGCGTCAGTTGAAAATTGTGTAGAATTTTGCTTTTCCTGGTAGCTATATTTCATTCAGAGTGCCCTCCTAATGTGGTCTCTTTCGTTACAGAAACAAAAGAATAATCTGCATTTTAAACCTGCTCTAGCACATTGCACCATTGGTGTGCTGCTTATGCGCTTATGACAAAATGTCGAATTTGGAAGTACGGGGAGTAGTGACCTGAAGTGTTTCTCTTCCTCCCCTCCAGGCACTTGCATGCATATGCGCAGGCACACGTGCATGGCTGTGCCCTCCCTGTTTCAGAGTCCTAGCAGGCATGTTGCACTACTCTGTGGAAAAGAAATGTGGCATTTGGGTCAGTGTTTCTGGTTCACAGACAACCTGTGATGTAAGATGGCTTATTGCCGTACACAACAAGAATCTCTGATGTACTTGTTAAATAGCGTGTAAATAGCTGCAGGCTCAGATCCCCTTACATTTCAGGAGTTCTAAGAATTGTCTGATAACCTCGTAAGAGGCAGCAGCTCTGCTTTTCCGGTTCTGGTTAATTATATCACAGGTGATGGTGTCGCGTTATGTGCACGTACAACTGAGATGTGTGCCTGAGCGGTGTGTGCTGGGTGCTAGCCTATTCCGATTGCTTGTCCCGTGGGATTTGTTTAAGCCAGAAAAAAAAATGTAAGTCACTGTTAATGAGCAGAGAGAGGCTAGCACCTGTCTATCTAATCCATACTTTTTCTGTCTTTTATTGCATCGAAGGAATATCACTGCCTAGCGGTTCTAGCGCATAAACAGCTAAACAGTTCTTGACATTTAAACAGATTTTCTGTTGTGCACTTGTATAGTCAAGAGTAATTCTAATCCTATTAAAGATATTATGTCATGGAGGCGTGTCCTGGAGGAGAGGGCTTCTGCTAACTGGCCCGATGGAAAGCAGAGGGGAGGGGCGAGCAGGAGGGCGGATTTATTACTCGATAGTTAGGTCAGGGATTTCTGTGGGAAATGCCCAGTGGTTGCAGTTGCTGATGATTTCACGGCAACAGCAGTGAAACACAGAGTGCGCTCCGGTAGCTGGTTACTGAATGAGACACTGCAAATGGGTGGAAAGAAAAAAGACAGCGTGTGAGAGAGAGTCAGAGAGACACAGAGAGGGAAGCTGAGAGCAAGGAAAGTGCTCCGGCTCGAGGAGAGTCTCCCAGGTGTACTGCAGAAGCTTTTTGGAAATGGATGCAAGGACCATCTGCTGCCTATAGATTAGAGGACTGTAGACTAGGAGTGCAGAGAAAGAGCTTATGGCTCTTTTTAATAAAAATCAAAGTTCTCCGTAACTGATTCATCAAGATAAATCATGAGTGTGCTCTTGCATGGGATATTAATGTATAAATCCATGCTTCAGACAGACAGAGTACAGCCTACATTGCTATAAAAAAATAAACCCAGCAACAATGCAGTGAATAAATTCTGCAGTGATTATCTGATTTATGTACGAAGAAAAAGAGAAGCAAAACACAGACAGCTCTTAGCGCACTGTGGCATTTGCAAGGCACTGCATTTAATGCTGAGAGATGCTATACATTAAATCTGACAACTGTGAAAAGAGAGATCATGGAGAAGTCAAGTAGTGAGGATTCTTCAATTCACCGGAGTCCATCTTTGGATAGCAAAGACTCAGATTTTGCTAAACCTTCTACCTCAGGGAGGCAATTTGGTCGAGGTTTTACTGCAGGAGCTTTCTATGGTACAACTGGATCACGCACACAGAGCCACACTGGGGTCGGAACCGGGACCGGCGCTGGGACTGGAACTGGCGTAAAAAGTGAAAAATACAGTGCACCCAAAGGCAGCAAATACGTGGTCTTTTACCTGGATCTATCCTTTGTTTTCCTTTTAGAATTTAAGAAGTGCAACATGGCAAGAGGCTGCCTGTGTTGTTTGAAATACATGATGTTCCTTTTCAATTTAATATTTTGGGTGAGTACTGCCTTTTCAGTTGCCTTCCTCTGTTAGTGTATCCTGTACTGCTGCATTATGTGTATGGTGCATCTTTGAAGCAGTACAGTAAGTTCTCTCCTCCCCTCCCTCTCTCTCATACCTGCTTGGAATATTTTCAGTGTTAAACTTGTGTCTGTTGGGAAATGCACGTGCTTTCTATATCTTTATTGCTACCTGGTTACTGTAGTTTGGCTTCTAATTGCTCAGACTTGCTATTCTAATGTGCTTTGAACTGAGTTATCTAAGAAAGGGCAGAATTGTTGCCCTTTAAGGAAGACCAGAATTATTGTAGCATTAAAATCCTGCAGTGGTTGGATTTTTGCATTCTGTTGTAATACTTGTGTTGCAAAAAGATGCACATTAATTTTTTAAGTATATTTTCATTGTCACCATAAATCTCATTTGCTTTGTGTAAACTTCATTTGACAAACTGCTTTTTCATTTGAAGGAAGTTCTGTCCCATTTCTCCAATTACAAACAGTAAATCATGTATGTTTTAACCTCTTAAGGTCTCAGCATAAACGTGAAATGCCTGGAATGGGGAATTAATCTGGATTCAGTTTCAGCTGCAATTGTACACATTGGTGTGTGAAGTTGGAGACTTGCACTTGCTTCTCAGGGATCGAAATTGATTTTCCTCCATCAGCCAAGAGGCGTGAGGAGTTGTAACAATGAATGCCTCAGCAAGCAAGTTAAAAGCGTAATGGCTACTTTGAGCAAAGTATTGTCACGTACAAGGGAGGGAGGAAAAGTTAAGTCATCTGCTAGCTAAGCATCCTTCAGTACAGTATTTTTAGGGAAATCACAGGCTAATTGAAATACTGAGTATGCATGAATATAACCCAATATGAAATGGTTTGCTTAGTTTGAAAACAAAGGTCACTGCTTTCCTGGTGGTTACAAAGCTTGGGCACGTGAACAAAACCATTCATGGTTGTGATCCAGAAACATACAGTAAGCTTCATAAATAAATGAAAACACCATCCTGGGATATATTTTGGAAAAAGGGGCATTAGCAGTCTAGTTCAAATAGCTACCTCTGGTGTATAGATATCGTTGTTCAAATTAGGAGCCTTACTAGCAGGTTCTCTGTTTATCTTGACCCACTTACTGAAATAACCTCTAAGAGCAAGAGTTAATGGGAGATTTGGTACAGTGTTGAACCGCTCACGCAACAGTGAGCTTTTATCAGCAACAGACGGTAATGCTACAATTACTGAACTTGTGGGCATCTTACTGAAATAGAAAGATAGAACTGATCACCGAAGAACATCTGGTCAAAGTTCACTTATGATTTTAACTTTTTTTTCTTTTTTCTGTACACGCACTCTACAAGAAAGTTGCCATAAGTATTTTTGGAATAAATAATTTTAAAAACACACCATATTTATATCAAACTGGCTATTTGACCCAATGCTGCATCACTTTGTCAGCTTGAACTATTTTTTTTCATATCTGTATGTGATGACTAGTTTTTGAAAAGCTTTTATCTGGTCTCATTACTCATGTCCTCTGTGATCAGTTGTGTAGGTGTCTCTTACTCCTCACCTCCTTTCTTTGATTTTTTCTTCTTCCCAAGCAGCAATTTTCTTGACTCTGCATCAGACCTTCAGGTCCATTTTTTCCATTCCTTGAACTTGCAAAAACATTTCAGACTTCATCTGTGTGCTCCTCTCTGTCTGCTCAGCTCCCACTGGACTTTTATACAAACACACTGCTGCTTAGGTTAAAACTAGCCTACCATCTGGAACAGTTCTCTAGTGTCCTGTGCTTCTTCAGTTCTTACTCTTACCTCTTAATCCCCTTCACACTCTCCTTACCATGTCTTTTGTTGGGAGGCTTGTATCACTTTTCTTTCTGTTACTAAACTTTGTCACCACATCTCTATCAATACTCTAAAAACATTTTTTTTTGGTGTGAACTATGCTATTCAGAATGAAAATGATACTCTGGCCTGGTGAATCTGAGAGATTATTGAAAAATGCTAAATGCAACATGTCAGATACTTTTCAAGGTAGTTTACAACAGATGTGATCCTTCAACCTGGTTTAAATTGCTCAGAAGTCCCCCCTTCTTCACTGTAGCTGTCTTATAGTCAATTTTGTAAGCCAGAATGATGTTCCCATGCATTCTTCCAGTTTTGCTATATTATTTTTATTTTTTTTTACTGGGCTATTTTATTGTTTGAGACATTCAAATGAATGACATTATCCTTTTATGCATGGAAATGCAACTAGAATGAAGCACACTACACTACATGTGTTCTGTAGTTTACCACATCTGGCTTCATACCTGGAACATACACTAGTTCCACCATGACTGTCTGAGAGGTTTTGAATGTTTGTCTCTGCGTGTGCTCCTTGCTGATGCTGTGCGCCTGCAGCATCTCTCACTCCTGCCCTGAACCCTCCTCCTGCTAGCCCAGCTCTGGACTCCCCACACAGCTCTGCCAGTGCCCTTTGCTCTGCCCTGAAGCACTCCCTGCTATTTCAGTCCTATCTTTCTTCTTAACCTGCTTTTTCCATTCCCAGGTTTGCCTGTTCTCACTGCTTCCTTCTGAATTTCTGTTAAGAAACCCAAGTCCAAAAACGTGAAGCTGTGGCCTGCTCTTGAGCAGTGACTATCATCTTTCGTAATGCAAGGTGATTTATTTTTAAAAAGAGAAGCTTCATTTTTAAACATGAGATTTCCTGAACTGTAATTTAAAGCAGAATGAGGCTCCTGCTCTTCAGAGGTGAAGAGACCACGTCCACACTGCTACCATATAAAATAGTGCTTGTGAGATGCTTCCTCTGAAGATAAAAACGGGAAGTGCCCCTTAGCATCCCAGCATGCTGGGCACAATCTTCTTGAATGATTCTTAGTGTTGGCTCAAAGGAGGATGTTCTTCTTTTGGAAAAGAGGAACCTTTTTCCATTATTTCTTTTTAAGGCAGAGAAAGAGACTGGGGCCTAATCTATGCCTCAATGGGCCAGTGAGCTCTACTACTCTTTCAGCCTTGCAGCTAACTCATACAGATTTGACAACTAATTATAGATTAATATCATATTTTGCACACATTATTTTTACATACAATATATTTTACATATTGTAATGTGTATCCGTAGATACTTTTACACAATTACATGTTTTAAAGTGATGGAGAAGTGCAGTGCTTGCTTGATTCTCTCTGCACTTTGTAGCCAACGTGCTGTCACTGTGATAACTGCAACCAAGAGCTGTTGCAAAAATTACAGTGTCTGTGAATTTGATTCATGACAACAAAACACAGCTTTTGAAAATTAGTAGCATGTGTATCAGTTAACCTGGAAGGATCACTTATGAGTTGTGCAAAGCAAATTTATCTAAGTGGGGCCTAGCAGTAAGTTGGAACAGAAGGTGTTTCTCCACCGAATTACTGAGAGCTTCAGGTATTTCTATGTGTCCCTCTGATTCTTAACAGTTGTTCATGGCCATCTGGCATTGCTTTCTTTTAGAGATTAGGAAAGTCTGAGCTGAGGGTTAAGGAAGCTTATAGTATTTAATTGTGTGGCTAGGATGGTGATTTACACTGAATTCATCCTAAGTGCATAATATGTTTTGCAAAGGGACTGGACAACTACAAATGTTAATTGATTTAGGTTGCCTTCGAGAATATTTATGTGCAAACACGCAGAGATTGCAAAGTAGCCGATATCGCTCTGCAGAAGAAATAAAGTATTGATTTTTGCTTCTACGGATAGCAGCTAAATTGTCAAGGAAGGTAATCATCAAATATAAACATTAGGGTATATGTCTTTCTATGGTAGATTTCGCTTCCTTGTTATTAGAGAAAAGGATTACAATAATTATTTTCACAAAATGTGTCAGAAAATATTACTGGTTATAAAAAGGAAATTCTATGAAACATGAATTTTTAAAAAAAAATTTCACTCATGAAATGAGAATTTCATATGGTCTTAAAAGGGAAATTTTGAAGTGACTGGAATAAGTTATCAAAAATTCACTAGGGAACTTTGCAAGCAGTCAGTGGTCATGGTTACATTTTGGCTTGTTCTGTTAATTTAACTTAGGTTAATGAATCTGCACACAGTGAAGCATTCATAATAGACATCTTGATAGTTTTTATTATTGCTTAATTTTAATGTAAAATGCATTTTATTAGGGGACTATATGGCAAGATTATTAAGTCTGATCTTCTATGTTTCAAGAAGAGCTAAGGAAAACCTAAGCATAGTCAAGGAAATGCTTAATAGGGTTTATTTGTTGAAGTGTTTAATTTTAAACTACTAAAAAAAATGTCATAAGAATAATACCTGTGTATTAATGTTATAATTAAAAGCAGAAGTTATAAGCAAAAGTTATAATTTATCTAATTTAAATGGAGTCAAATTTACAAATTCAGTTATTTAATATTTACTTTCAAAGTAAATTTTGTACTAGGTTGGGAGCGTTTTCCTTTTACTGAAATCTAAGTCTAGAAGAGAAAATGATGGCCTGGAAACTTGGTCCAGCAGGGGCAGCAAAAAGTCAAATGCAGCAAATTTTTCACTGATGCTCTCTTATTACAATAATGGATAAAGACTATTGTTCCTGCAGAATACTTCTCTGCATTAATTATTTGTGCAATTTAATCTTATAGCAGGAGTAATTAATATTTTTTTTTCTGTAGAGTAAAGCCAGTATTGTCTGTTTATCAATGAGCATAAAGACAGTAGTACAGAAGCCATGCAGGTCACTTTTACTAAAGTCTCAGATCAGACTAAAAGAGAGGGAGCATGTCCATTCTCTGTGTCTGGCTGCTGTCAGAGCTCTTGGTACTGTAAAGCAGCTAACAACTTTAGAATGGTTTACATAAGGTAATCCATACTTGTTTATGCCAAACTGGAATAAATAATATAGTGCACCGTTTAGTTTGAAGCACAAAGCTTTAATGCCTAACTGAACCTGTTGGACAGACAGTTAAATCATGTGAAGAGACTTTGTCCCTACAAATAACTGAAAATTAATCTCTGAGGTTTGAAAGGGGTGGACAGTTTGTCCCTTAAATCAGAACAAAATTGCTAATGACAAGCAGCTTTGGAAAGGAAACACATTAAATTTCTGTCTCTTTTGTTGCCCTCCCGCTGACTGCATTATCTGATATTCTCCATTTTCTGACACAGGGGATAATGACAAGGAGAGACAGTGAGTGACCCTGGGATGCTTCTCTCTTGACATAATAGTGATATTTACTTCTGTTGTATTTTCACTCTAATGACATAAGTGTGGTGACAGTTGCAGTACAATCCTGTGAAAATAAGACTATCCAAAACCAACCAACCAACAAAAGCAAACAGAAAAGTCCCGAACAACCCCTCCCTCCCACCAATAAAAACCCCACATCAAAAACCCAACAAAAAACCCAAAAGAAACCAGCAAGACAGTGAATTCTGGAAAAGCTAATGTTTTCAGTGACATTAGCAGGAGAATTCTTTTTTCTGTTAGGGATTTAAGAAGCTGTGAAAAGATCCCAGCTATTAGTTTTAGTTTCCTCTCCAAATGGTCTAGCACTGTTGGTGTCCCTATGGAAACATGCACCTCGGTGGGGGGAGAACTATTAGATAAATGTTTTAGCATGACAGTGTTTTGGCTGGGAGGAGAAGGAAAGGTAATACTGAGTTCAAACAGTGTGGTGTCCTAATGAATGGGATGTAAATGAAGTCCATTTGTAACAGCATGATGACATTACAGAATAATATTCAAACATTATTGGAGACCTGAGACTAGTTTTAATTTAAAATATTGAGGTTTGCTTGAGAGCTGAGTTACACTGGTTAATTTGGGTGGCGAGGGCCCCATAACTCGTTTTAGGGTCTAAGCTGTTTCAATGTGATAGGGAAGACATGAGGTACAGCATTTCTTGCAGTGTTCCTCTCACTAACTACTCTTTGCTAACACTATATTTTATTTAGGTTGTTTTGGTTTTTTTTTTTCAAGTGTGGGGGATTTAAAAATTATTTTGGTTTTCCTTCAGTGTGGAAGCGTTTTAATTCTAGCCGTAGGTAGGTGTGAGAGCCATTTGTGTCTGTTATTTTGGATAAACAACGAGTTGATTCATCACTCAAGCAGACTTGCTGTACACAACTGCTATAATGTGGCCTGCTGGACAGTTTGTTTGTTTGTACATGAGGAGATTTATGGTCACTGAAGGCGAGAAGCGGAGTAAGAATTTCAAGCTGAAAAACTAATTCCTCCCCTCCAGTTCTCCTTGCACCCTTGTACTCCCAGAGTTAAATCTTTCTTTAAATATATGACTCAGGTTCTGTTCTTCATATCCTTTGGCTGCATGACATTAAACAAATTTCTTCAGCCTTCTATGTCTCAACTCCCCTAACTTTTAAAAAAAAGGATGTATCAAATTTCCATAGAACGATGGCTTTAATCAAGGGGTACAATTATTGTCAATTTTGAATAAGCATAATAACTGTGATATTTCCTACTTGATTCTGCATTCCTGGACCCATTTCAGTAAGCCTCTTGGAAGAGCCTTGGTTAGCAGGGTCCCTTTTTGTCTGCTCCTGCTGCCCCCAGGTAAGTAGGTCTGCAAGAGGCCCATCCAAAGGGGTATAATCTTTCTTATGTGAGTAGAGGATGAGCTTGTAACTCCATTATCTGGCCGTCCAAAGAGGCACCTAATTTGTTTATTTAAACGCTGCTGACACAGAACAAGACCTGGGTAGAAAAGATGGGAGGACGCATTCCAGTTTCTGGAAAGTAACATGTGCTTTATTGGGGTTTTGCTGTACGCCTAGTTGGGATGTTCCTAATGGGTAGCCAAGTCACCACCGATATTATGGAATACTGTAGCTCCTCTGTGTTTATAATTTGTAAAGTTACCCAGCCTTTCAGCAACTTAAAAAAGCTGTGAACAAAAGGAAGAATTCTGCTGTTTATGTTGGGCTTTGCTTTAAATATCCTGCAGAAATAAATAAACCACACTTCTCAAACAAAGGGAAGGGACCTCATGTGGCTGAAGGTGTGTTATTAGACAGTGAATGTTTGCTGAACTTGCTGGGGACTTCTCACATAAAACTTAATCATTTTAATACCACTTTACAGAAATGACTGCAGACACCGAACTGAAAGCCATTTCAGAACTTTCTGACACGAATTAGCTTTAAATCAACTCAGATCTCCATTTAGCTCGGTCCCTTGCTGCTTAGGAGCAACTTAAATTGCTGAATTTATTCAGCAGAGATAATTGAACTTCCAGTTGTTTGGAAATTTGACTGGAATGATTGTTCTTTCCTGCTGCCTTTACTGGGCTAGGCCAAAGTTCACAGGGCTATCCAAACCTTCTTCATTTAACTACTGCATCCAGTATAGCAAGGATTGGGAATATTTGTGGGACTTGCTGCCAGTTTGAATTTTAAAAGTCATCTATAGCTCATCTTCAATACTGTCTCTTGAAACTTGGTGCCCTGGCCAATAGCTTTATCACTGCTCAGATAATGCAGCTGGGGCTGGGTTCTCCACAGGGTTACAGAACATCCAGTCTCTGTTTGCTGTTGTCCTTAATCAAGTCACAGCCAAGTCCCTACAGTCTTAGTAATCAATCCAAAGCCATCTTTAAGTGTTTGGTTAGGCAGTTAGCATGCCAGGTCTCTTCTCTCTCATCCAGAACCTCTGTGCTGTCTGGGAACAGAGCTGGTGGTTAGCCCTTGGAAAGGGATGGAAGCTGAAGCACAGGAACACTAGTTTGCCATTTCTTTTATTTCTTTCTTTGCTTTCTTGTGTTTGCTATGTTTTTGTTGTTAAATGTAGGAGATGAGAATTGACTTTTCAGAATCAAATGAATTAGTAATGTTTAAAAATATTGCTTATTTTAGTAGGGAAAGAACTCTGTACTCATGGATTCTGTTGAATCTGTTTGGTCCTCATTTCAAACTCCTTTTGCTAATCCTGTCTTCTGACTCTCCTGAATGAAAACCCCTTGTACTGTTTGTAATCAATGCAGCAGGGATAGTTTTGAAAATACATTAAACTAGTCTCTACATGTCTTTCTTCCCATATAACACTGGCAAGTCATGAAGCATCAGAGACTGAATTTGTATGTTTTTTATTTCTTTTGTGGATTTCCCCATACTTCTCTTTTATGTGCATTCTGATACAATTTTTACTGCTGTAGGTACAAATTGTAGGTCTGCAGTAGGAAATGATTACTTTATTGTTGATTCTTAAAAGTGTATGACATGTATTGAGACTTGCTGCAAGGAATAAAAACCAGCAGAAACTGGTATGCTAATCAGCTGTTACAGTATTGAGCTGTGACTGATAAGTATTTTTTTTTACTAAAATAAGCAGGGTTTAATGTTTTTAATTTTTTTTTTTTTATGATGAAGAAGACTGAGGCAAGACAACAATGGTCTATGGATGAAGATAAGATTATGAACAGATGACTATAAGCTGTAGGGGTTCATCAGCTTAACAAATTGCCAGTCATTAAGAGAGTTACATTAGTTGCTTGTGTGCACATTTCTACCATGTTGTGGATGTGCTGCAAAGCATGTTAACTTAAACCATGCAATTTACTCTGCAAATAATGTATAGAATGGTTAACAGTGGAAGCAGTTATCTTGGAGTAATTCCATCATATATAGTCATGTCTCTGTACCACAACGTACAATCACTGAGGCTGAAAGGATGCAAAAGTGAAACAGAGGGAAAAGAATTTGCATTGTACTATTCAGTCAAATTTCCTCACTTAATTTGCTATCTTAGAGACCTGGAAGTTACTAGAAGGGCTACTTCTGAATCAGAGGTTTGTTCTTTTAGAATTCTTAATTGATGTATCAAGCAGACTTTGTTTTAAATGGTGCTGCTGAATACTTACATTTTGTTAGTAGCTGTGTCACTGCTGAGAAGCATGGATTCTTCACAAGACTCCTTTCTTCCCCTGTATTGCCTTGGAGAGTTTCCAACTAGTTACGCTCTTAAGCAGGTAAGAGAGGTGTCTATGAATAGATTGTAATTCAGAAATGTAAACATCTCTTTTTGTCTCATTTCTTAGTAGTTTTAAACTGAATTGATGGTTAAGAATCTTATTATCCTTTATTTCTGTGCCCATCCCCCACATTTTCCCTTTTATTAAGCTATTGCTGTGTTCCAAAGTTTCCCGTTTTCTTTTGCAATGTCTGCTGGATGCAGAGACACAGTTAAATTAGAAAAAAATAAACTTCATGTTCTGAATTGCTCTTTCCTTAGAGTTTCAATTGCCCCATCTTCTCCATTTTCACTGCTTTGAGGAATTGATATTACATCTGTTGGCATAATCCCAGAGTGCCTTAGGACCACTTAATGTATTTATCCTCTTGACACCCTGTAAGTACAGGCCGTGCTTTTATCCTCCTGATACAGATGGAAAGCTGAGACACCAAAACAAAGAGAATGTCTGCATTGGAGCACAGGGTAGAGGGCTGAGAGCCATTAGAGACCAGAACTAACAAGTTGTCATGGTTTAACCCCAGCAGTACCACACAGCCACTTGCTCATGTCCCCACCCCTCCACCCCTCCACCCCAGTGGGATGGGGAGGAGAATCATGAAAAAGGTAAATTGGTTGAGTAAAAGCAGTTTAATTATAGAAATGAAGTATAATAACAACAATAACAACATAATTATAATTGTAATTAAAAGGGAAATAACAAAGAGAGAGATATATAAATGAAATCTCCAAACCCCCAAGTGATGCACAATACACCCACTGACTGATGCCCAGCCCATCCCTGAGCAGCAAGTGGTGGCTCCTGTCTGACTCCCTGCAGTTTATGTACTGAGCATGACATTCTATGGTATGGAATATCCCTTTGGCCAGTCTTGCCCATGCTCCCTCCCCAGCTTCTTCTGCCCCTCCTCGCTGGCAGAGCATGAGACATTGCAGAGTCCTTGACTCTAGGTAAGCACTGCTCAGCAACAGGTGAGGCACTTGCACAGAGTGTCCAGGGAAGTTGTGGATTCCCCATCCCTGGAGATGTTCAAGGCCAGGTTGGATGGGGCTTTGAGCAGCCTGGTCTAGTGGAAGGTTCCCTGCCCATGGGAGTGTGATTGGAATTAGATATCTCTAAGGTCCCTTCCAACCCAAGGCATTCTGTGATTCTGTGTTATCAATGTTATTCTTGCACTAAATCCAAAACACAGCACTCTACCAGCTACTAGGAAGAAAACTATATCTCAGCCAAAACCAGGACAGAAGCCCACATGCAGCAGACTTCAGCATGGAGAGACTTGTGTTGAGATCTGCGTGGTGGTGCCCATGAGCTCAGAAATCCCGCCAATCACTTCCCTCGAGCTTGGGTGTTTTTGCAGCAGTCCTCCTGCACTTTCATTGCCAGATTAGCTTGGGCAGAGACAGCTTAAATCTGTCTATATCCATGGTGTAGATGTGTCCTTCTAAGAGACTTGTACAAAGTTAAACTGAAATTGAATCTGGATCCCTGAAGCCCCTGGTAAGTGTCTTAAGCAACAGACCATCTGTTGTGTGCCATGTGCCTTGTAAGAGACTTCAGAGCCAAGCCACCTCGGAATTCCACATTCTTGTGCAGCGTTGTCTGCAGGCACAGAACTCCTAACAGGTTTAGGACCAGTACTGCATCCTTCTATTTGTCTGTGTACTCCAGAGGTCTGGCATCATGCCACTGACATCCAGAAGTACCTAGAGGAGTGGGAGTTTTCTCGTGATACAACATAAACCCTAAACCTCCCCACCACCTGCAAAGTGTCACGGAGTTAACTAGAGGTCTCTTCTTGAGATTGTCATCCAATGGATGACAGTCAAGGTGAAGACTTGGCTGTGGGATATCTCTCTTTATTGATTTAATTGTAATATTTTTTTATGACTCCAAACCAGCAAATAAAGTATATTCCATAATTAATGAACAAATAAACCAATATTGGATTTAACACTTACAGAAGGTAGAGTTGTTGCATGGCTGGCAGTAACAATTCATCCTACTTTCCATAGCCCCTCAAGCCATCTGTTAGTCTTTTGCTGTCTGAGCGATGGTTGTGCTAACAGCTTTTTCAGCATGTGGAATGTAGAGAGAACTCTCAGGTGGGATCTTTCACTCTCAGCATCTGGGAAGATGTTGGGATGTCTTTCAGTGCAACATTGGTTTTGTGTCTTACAGGATGCAGTTTAAAATGCCGATAGCTGGAGTTAGATTTGCTCCCGGTTTATTTTCATGTTTGTTTAGGCTCTTTTTATGTGTTATCTACTCTCTTAATAGAATCCGCCTTTGGATGTGGCTATGATATATGATCTTGGTGTGATAGAGCTATCTGTTACTTTGGCAGGCTGGAATTCCATTTTCTTTGGAAATTTCAGTTTGTCTTTCTGCTTTTAGGTAGAAGTGGAACCTGATAACTGTTGCTGGATTTTCTTCTTGTTTTGTCTCTTAGTCTGCTCTTCCATTTACAGCTTAATTGAAATAAATAATTGTTATGCTTCATGATTTACTAGGTATTAGTTGTGAGGTTCACATTATTAGTGGTAGGGTTTCCATGGTTCTGAGTATTTAAATTCATGATCCAAATAAACCGTAGTGAAGTTACAATTTAATGCTGCTATGTTTGACTTCTGGTATATTGATTTATCTCCTGTTCATGAGACTCAAATGCAAAATTGGATATCCTGTATCAGACCAAAAGTTTGTGTATCTTGCCTTTTAAAGTAGATGGTAAAAAAAGCTTAATAGACACTAAAGGAATCGAATTAATTCATGAGACTCCTTTCAGCCATTTATCCAAAATTGTCTGGCAGTAAGTCTGCTTGTTTAATTAAGCATTCTGTGAAAGGGCATTTCCTTTTAAGTCTTGTGCTTGCTAATTTCAATAGATGCTGACAGTTACTCTGAAAAACAGTGAACCGTCCTCCATTTGTCTTGTCATCACTATTTTTATTTTTTTTTAAATTTTATTGCTGGAATTGGAGGAAAAGTCAGAGAAATTCTAATTTGAGTTTACTGCAAAAGTAGTATTTAGCAGTGCATATAACATAACATATGTTTAGATCATAGAATCATAGAAAAAACTCTAGGTTGGTAGGAACCTCTAGAGAACATCTGGTCCAACCTTCTGTTGAAGGGAAATCCTTAGTTTGTGTTACCCAGGGCCCTGTCAAGCTCAGCATAGAGTATTTATAGCAAGAGAAATGCCACCATTTCTCTTGGTAATCTATTCCAGTGTTTGTTTTCAATTCATTCAGTTTGTTTTCAATTTTTCTTACAGCCATGCCAAAACTTTCCCTGAAGCAACCGGTGTTCATTATTTGTCTTGGTGGAGCAATGCAGGATGGTCTTCAATTTCTTGAGCTGGGATGACCAAGCCTGGGTATAGCAGTCCAAGTGTGGTCTAACAAGTGCTGGATAGAATGGAATAATCACATCTCTTGATCTGCAGGATACAGTCTTGCCAATGCTGCCTGAGGCTGTATTTAAATGCTTACACTAATATTTCTGTAGTTCTGTGGTGTAGCTTTTAACA
Organism: Gymnorhina tibicen; assembly: GCA_013399875.1. Lineage (NCBI taxonomy): Eukaryota > Metazoa > Chordata > Aves > Passeriformes > Artamidae > Gymnorhina > Gymnorhina tibicen. Next base: position 296,712 of record VXAZ01002243.1, read on the forward strand.
CCAAGTTTAGAGCAGCAGCATGCACAGCGCTCCATATAGAGTTCAGTGAGATGGAGAAGCTCTGTTGTGAGGACAGAAAGATTTTCTTCCTCACTTCTGAGCATTTGCACTCATATTACATCGCTGCAATTAGACACTCATCCTTTTATTGTTTTTCCCTCCGGACTGCCTTCCCTGGCAGCCTTCCCTGAAGTACACTTGAGCTAAACCACTTCTCCTTCTCTGAGCTATTCAGCAATTTTTGTAGCCCGTCCTGCAGCTCTGTCCTTGTAGGTCATGCTCAGTTTTAAACTCCGTCCAGCTTGAGGGTGCAGTTGGCGCAAGTGCTGACAAGAACAGAAACATTGATCTTATCACTCCTCCATCCAAGTGGCCGCAGTGTGTGATTGTGTTCTCTGGTACGGTGTATTGATTTTACGCGTTGCTATACGTGTTACACGGCTTCACAGTATTATCAGAACTGCTGACTGCTTTTTTTTGTTCCATGTTTCTGGTCTGTTTAGGGCTCCTGCAGCCCAGCTAGTGCTGGTGTTCTCTGTTACGTTTATTTTCATTAACAGAGTGTATACCTCTGAATAATGAGATTTTAGGGGTTCGTGAGTTTTACCAGCAGGGTAGGGAGTGGGGCAGGTTAATGGTTGTGGGTTTTTGTTTTGTTTGGGCTTTTTTTAAAAAACAAAAAGCTATTTTTTTGGTGCATTCTCATGAGTGGCATTTTTTTAAATGATACTTTATATTTTAGTCTTACATTGAGGGAGTCTGGGCAACAGCTAAACCTTGAAAACAATGTGCTTGTATGAAAAATAGTCTGTAAAAATAGTGTTGTTTTTTTAAAAACGTTTTATTGAAGTGCAGACTGCATGACAATTCTGAGTTACTGTTTCCCAACAGTGTATCTGTACTGACGTGTGTCCTAGTTTTAGACCTTTTCCAAGTTCATGAATGCGTTTTCTTCAGAGGGCTGTATTAAAGCCCAGCAGTATTTCTTTCAAGATACTTCATCTTGCTTGTCCTCCCAGAACTAGCTGGGATCAAGCATGTTTCCACACAGTTCTGGAACGTCCGAGAATGCAGGTCTCTCACTTAAAAGCTTCTGCAGCTGTGTGTGAGCAGTAATAAATGGTTGACACAAGCCTCTGGGGACAGCTTTAAATGGGTGAACTGTTCCCTGTTTCAGCCGTCTCGGGGATTTTTTTCCCCACTGGTTGGATGCTGTGTTATGAGCCTGACCCAATCCTTAGTGACAGCTTGTCGGGCTGATTAATGCAGACTCCAGAGAATAGCTCTTTGCTCTCTGATTGATTCATTTTACCAATAGAACTCACATTCCTGTAGTGTGAATAATAAACAAGTGATTTAATGAGTACTCCCCAACCTATTCCAATGACATACCCTGATTGAAGCAGCACATTTTGGAAAGCTGAAATACTCCCTGTATGTTACACACTGAAAATCCACTGAATTATATACTTCTCCCATAAATCCAAATTAGAAAGTTAAGGATTAATTTTCTTCTGTGCTGTGCCATTAGACACATTATCAGAAATGTCATTGATGTTTAAATTGTTACTTCTTTCTAATGTTTCTGGTTCTTAACCAGTGATTTTTTTTGCTCTGTGCTCCCCACCATGAAATGTGTTTCTCATGAAACTATTATTTCTTTGCAGCATTCCCTATTTTTCTTTTTAATCTCAGAAGGTGACATGCAAAAAGTGGGAAAAGATTTGTTCTTCCTCAAGGCTGTCCTTATCCCCTGCGTCCCTGATGGTGGTGTCCCACCTCTTTCTATGGTTCTGTGTATAACTCTCCGAAGGTATTGGCTCTTCCAGTTCCTGTATCTTGGGAGACTCTCAGGAACATGAAGAAACAGATAGCATTACAGCATTTCAGGAGGATAGGGGAGTGGAGCCAGAGCACTGGAAAGAAGGAAGAATTTCTTGTTTGGGTCTGGATAGTTTCTGTTTCCTTATTATTCAAGGACTCTTACTACTGCAATTGGGAGATCCTGACTCTGGATCTACAAAGAGTTCTTCAACAAACATAATCAAGAGAGATGTTCATAAAATTAATGTGAAAGGAGGGAAACAACACTATTGTAATTCTGCTTGCTTGTGGGAATATAGACATAGAAGTATTTTTGTCTTCTAAAGCTTTGCTGTGTGCTTCATAAAGAAGTATGAGGGAAAATTGGAGGATAAAAGCATCCCTAATTTCTTCCCCTGGATTCCCGCAGTCTCTTTCCTCCTTTCTTTCTTTTGCTAGGATCCACAGCACACAATTTGTTTCTGCCCCAATTTCAGCTGTACACCTACTGATCTGTTCTCCATGCCCAGCCTTGCTGGTACTAATGTCATACCTGCTCCTTTGTGGTTCAGAATTTGAGTAACTGAGTGGGGAAGCAAAGATCCTGATGAGGTTATGATCAGGTTTCTGAGGAATAACAGCTGCTGGCTTACTTGCTTTCTTTCCCAGCCTCCACCAGAGAAAGCTGAGAGGCTTCATTTGCACTTGTGTGAGGCACCGCTTTTATAAATCTGATAGCACTGTGCCTGCATGCACACAGTTCTCTGACGTGACTTCACATTTTTGAGTGGATGATTGAGAGATGTTTTTCTGTTTTCTGTTGAAAGAAGCTCGGCACCTTCTAAAGAAACTTCTTTCTGTCCTCAACTTACTGGTAAAAGGTTCTAGAAGTTGTAATTACAATATTGCTTTAATGATAATCTCCGGCCTAATTTTTTGCTTCATAGCAGCTTGGAGGATAGAGGGAGGCTTCTTCCTTTATTGTTTCTGCCCTGTAGTGTCTCTTCTGTCTGTTCTTCCGAGACCGCAACCTGATGTGACATTCATTTTAGCAGTGGCTCTTTTTGCTGCAGCATCAGCGCAGATTTATGTCTGGTCATTGACGCAATATGTTTTATGGGTAGTCAGCTCAAGGTTTTTGGAGTTATAGGATGTGTTGTGGGCAGGTTTAGCAGAAAAAATGTTCAAACCCAATAGCATGAAAAGGAAAAACAGGGTTATTGAATTATGTCTGCCTAGGATTATATAGACTGTATGGATTTAAGATCTGTCTTAGGGCTGAAGTGAGCACTGCCATGCTGAAACAAAAGGCAGTGTAAAGATTCAGGAGCGTATACTTGAAAGGAAAAACATTGGGAGCACAAGACTTTGCCACAGAGACATGACAGTGTCATCACTGTGCTGGATGGACCCTAAATTATTTTTTCTCTGAGGGATTATTAATCTAGAAATGGTTAAGAAACCCTGATAGAGAGCATGACATTACACGGGATTGAGTTTGAGATTGTTCTAATGATAAGTCACGGCTCGCTCCTTGAGATGGAGCAGAGGCAGCCTTTTGCCTGGCACTTCAGGAAGGAGGGGGAAGAAGAGGTTACAAATACTTTTGGTTCTCCAGGGTGAAACAGTGGGCACTGGAGAAGGACTGAGTACTCTTGGTCATGAACTGGAATTGGTTTTGAGTTGTTGACAACAGCCGAGCCCATTAAAAATGCCTTTGTAATAGACTATTGTTTTCAGTAAAGTTTTTCGTTTGTAACACTTCTGCAAGCTCTTGGAAAATCAAGGCTTGTTCCCTAGTCCTATCTGAAATCAGTTTTTAGAAAATTATACCTGAGCCATCAGTTGCAAAAAACTGCAACAAAAAGGGCAACCAAAAAAACCAGCAAGTTCAAGTGAAGTCCTGAACTTTGAGCATCATAATCAAAAGTAGGATTTTTGAAAGGTTTCATCACTGACTGGGCTTTGCTTCTGTTGAAGTCAGCTCTCTGAGAGAAGAATGTTGATGGCCAGTTTTCAAACTCTAGAAGTGCCTGGTACTCTATTCAGTGACTGGCCAGATGCTACTGCCTGAGGATTTGTTAAGCTTGCTCTCAACAGCTTGTGACAGAATTCTTTGTATCAGGAAAACTCCATTGTCTTTCCAGCTCCATGGAGAGGAGTCATCTTGCTTAATTATCTATCTGTGCTTAGAGATGTGTGCTATGGAGGTGTGTGCTATGGATGCTGTACCTGAGAGGTTCCCCAAAAGCTCCCTTTGGAGGTGATAGGGAGGCTATGGCTGAACTCGCTGTGAGGGAGGTGCTGCAGATCAGACAGGTAAAAATTATTACAAGACCTTTGCTACTTTGTAGATGGCTAAGCAAAGTGTGATGGATCTTAGCTTGAATATTCATTTTAGCATTGCTGTGTGCCCGAGTAAGGACGATGATGTTTCCATTTGCAGACTCACAGGGCACATGGATTTGTTTTAGCATTTTTTGCTGTTCTAGTTTTTTTTCTTTCTGTTGTTTCTCAGTTCTGTGAATAGAGTTGTCTGTCATGCGGTGGGAGACTTAATTTAAAATGTCCTTGGCATTGAGCAAAAACTGTTGCCTTGATGTAGTTGCTGTTAAGTCACATGACTCCAAGTTATCTCTGTTTAAGGTATTAATTAGGAAGAGAGTTTAAAAAGTTGTTTTCAAAGCCTAGTCACTCAAATATAGCAATGGAGATAGAAAATACATTTCAGCTGACAAATGACATGAGCTTTTATTTAACAGTTCTTATTCAAAGGTACTGAATTGGGAAGACCTGCTTAAATGAATCCATTCTTCTATCTTCAGAATAGTGGGGTTTTGTAAAAGAGATTCCTGCTCATTTTGGATTGATACGCCCATGTGATCCCATGGCAAAAGCATAAAGAGCTCCGTTTATTCATGACTTCGTGGGGACTTTCCACAGTGAGTGCAAGCCAACAGCGCAGGAACACTGCCATAGCTACCACTGAACTGGAGCCTTGAGGCAATTTCTTTACAGAGCTTTCTTTTAATAGATTTGCTCACAAAAAGATGCCTGGTGATGCTGCCTTCCAAATAGGTTTGGCATACACTGGCACAGCATGAAAGCGTCTTATCTCTGCTGCAGATGAAAAACCTTGTAGTTTTTTTGTTTTCCTAAGCAAAAACTGGGGGTCAAAAGTGAGAAGCACCCAAAGACCTGGCAGATGTGGTGTTTACTTTATGGCTATGTGCAATTCACTTTTTACTGCTGCCTTTCATGAGCATAACTCAAATAAATAAATCAAGTCAAGACTCATGAGTGTTGCAGGCAGAATGGGAGCTTCAGATGAATGTATTAAAGAAGCCCTCCTGCTGAGTCATGAGGTGCAGAAAGGACGCTCCTGCTTTCTAAGCTCCTTCTCAAAGGGGAATCTTGGTGCAGCTGGATGCAATCTTGGCCCCAGACTTTGCCAAGGGTTTCTCTCTAAAGGATTATATAGGTGTAATTGAACCTTTATAGAATTTTGTCCTGCAGGATTAAGGATGGCTATCCAAATCTCTCTCTCGCTCTATCTATCTGTCTCTATAGATATAAAATAAATGATTTATTTAAAATTATTATGATAATTATAATGATCAGACTAAAAGATCTTAATCAGGATAGGCAGGTATAACTACTAGTATAGCATACTATTTTTGGAGCAATTATTATTATTTGGAGCAATTATTAATATTGAAGCAATTATATTAAGCTAGCAAAACCAATTATTAAGTAGAGATTGATGTTACTCACCTATGCTGATGACTGCGGGGAAATCTCTTCTGCTCAGCCTTGAGGAGTAACCTTGAGGAGCGCTCCACTCAAGGAAGGAATTCCACACACATGCTTGGAGAAAGGAGCGTGTTAGAACACTCTACAGTTAAGAAGTGGGAATGGATTTTAATAGTATAAAGTGCTTGACTCTCAGTCCTGTGTCTCCAGGCCAGCTGTGCCAGCTCAGCATCTTTATTTAAGTTGTTAGTAGTATCACTTCTTGGTTCCTTTGTCAGGTACTTTATCAGGTACTTTTTTCTTCCTCAGAATGTTTAACTTTGGGGTTGATGAGTCCATTCAGCATTCTTCAACACCAAAACCAGCATGGCATGCTTTCTCCATTCACCACTGATAGCTTTGCAAATAAAAACGTTCAAGCTGGTTTTCCCCCACTCTAGGCAGAGCATCCTGCTTTGATGAGAAGCCTAATACTTCCCTGTGCTCCTGACAGGGAAACTAACAAAAATCCAAGATGAAGATAGGGACAAGGGCTATTAAGACACCTTTCTTCTTCAGATTTCAAAGCCCTTTATTAAGGATTACAAGGCACCTGAGGCACCTGAGGGTTTGGCTGTCCTAACAGGGCCATGCAGGAGGACGTGTCAGACCTGAGAGCAGCACTGTGTACTTCTCTTCTACTCAGGCTCCCTGTCTGCTCTAGATCATCCCTCTGCTTTTTTGTCCTTGTTTATTTTTTCATGTAGTTGTAATGGCCTCGGAAGTGGTAAGCAGATAAGATGACTTTTTATTAGCTATGCTGTATGTGGTCCAAGAGCTGTATAAAAGTGACACTTAATGAAGCCATTTGTATCTTGTAGGTGTCCAGCTCTCCCAACCCTATGAGACATGCATTAAAATTCTCAGCAATGGAATGCCACAGGGTACATACCTCATATTTAGGACAGCTCTGGGGAAGGGGATTTCTATGAGTAATTTGGGGGAGTGAGGTGACAACAGCCTCTTACAGGTCCCTGTGCTTAGTTGCTGCATGAGGCTAACCTGGGAATGTGGTCAGATAGGGCTGACCCATGAGTGTTACCTGCAATCCCTGCGTGGCTCAAATGCTCTAAGCTGGCCACCTGTGATGCATGTAGTCACATCTATTGATTTTATTGACTGAGGTAACTTGGAGAGCTTTTAACTTTTTGTCCTTTTAGTGCTTCCCCAGCCCAGAAGCAGATCTGCTTCTGATTCACAGAAACAGTGGCTTTGTTCAGTCAATGAGACCCTGCACAGCAGAGCAGAACTTGCCTGCGAAAGCATTGCTATTAGTGAAAGCGTGACAGAAGAAAATAGCTCAGTTTGTCTCTAAAACCCAGGGCTGATACTTCAGGATTCAGAGTCAGCAGAAAAAACACCACATAAAACTGTATTTGAAAACTGCAAACCAAACATGACTGATGCAGAAAAAATTGAGATGTAATGTAACACTGGACCTCCCTACTGCTTTTTGACATTGACTTTTGGAAATGAGCCATGCTCAATGCAAAACACTGGGGAGTATGAGTGGTTTAAATTTTTGATGCTCAGGACAGAAAATCTATTTGCTTGAAGTGGAAAATAGAGCTCTATGCAAGAGGGATTGTGTGTCATCGCTGCCACGTGAAATAATTTTGTCTTGGTAATTATAATTTTCTGTCTAGGAGTCAGATCTGGCACTAAAAAATACCTGCTTTTTACTGACTTGCAGTCAGGTTTTTGCTAGGCTCGTGGGAAGTCTGAAGTAAGTGAAAAATTGATAGAGGAGCTGCAGAGACTGAAAAAACCTATCTTAAACCCTGGTACATAGTATGTACCTGCCAGCCAAGAAATTAGTCCTGGGAGGATGCTTTAACTTGTATTATTCTATCTGTCTCTGTGACTCTACAATTCCTCCTGGGACCCTGCAGGTAACCTAGCGTGGAGCATGGTGGGGCTCTGCTTGTGCTGTTATATGCAGAAGCACCATCTCAGGGACACCACTCAGCAACTGAGGTTCTGCTTGACGAGATTCTGAATTAAAAGACAGTAAAAGATGCTCCCAGCAGCTGAGTGCTTGTGATCTGAAGTGGGAAATGCTTCTCCATATATATTTACATATGGTGAGTGTTAGAGAGTGATTTATGGAAGAACTAAGAATTGAACCTATATCTGCAGAGGTTTGATTAAAGGTCCTGTCTGCAAGGCTGTTCTTCCTCCCCTTAGGACCTCTAGATGATGATGGTCTGTGGAAACCATGTTTTTACTAGAAAAGGGACATATTGTGAACCAGCCATGAAATAGAGGAACCAGAGCATGTAAGGCAAAAGGACTTAAGCACGTACACAGGGGAAAAAAGTCCATGGGAAGGTTGTGAGAAAGGAACAAGCAGCACTGGGGAGGATGTGAACGAGGAACAAGCAAAGGCAGAAAAGGATGAGAAAATGCAAACTGAAGGGCAGTTGTGACATACATGACGGACGATGTGACACACATATAAGAGCCAATCATAAAGCTTAAAGTAGTGTGAGAAAATAGGTCTTACCCAATAGTAATTATGCATGATCGCGTGTAGGGAAAGCAAAAATTGTATGTTAGGGACAGTAATTCATCAGTAAAATGGCTTCTGCTTGATTCATGTTGAATCATGTAGAGTCCATTGTTTTTCTCCGCAATGGTCTTTCTCGGGTGTTACAGATTTTTTGAGTCAGTAGTTCTGCAGACACTGTCAGTAGTCCACAAGGTCTCCTTTCTGAGTGACACTGAATCCAAAATGATCTGCAGAGTCAGAGGGAAGGTAACAACCCTTGAAAAATATATGTCTGTGTTGGCCCTCTGGCTTTCCCAACTGGAGAGGAGGAGAGGAATTGCAGGATGGGGAAGCAGTAGATCTACGTCTCTATAGAAAATAGAGTTTGTCATTATTGTGTTCTGTAATTATGGCAGAACAGTTGATTGTAAATGTTGATTTCACTTGAAATAAGAAAAGGACTTGAAAGGTGAAGGGAATATGAATTACACTCAATGAATCCTTCCAGAAGACGGCTGAACTTCACGTGCTAATTACTAGGGTCTGTCTTGACCCTCAAACTTGGTGTTCTCAACCTTGGTAAATGGTCTTTGACTGTCTTTTAGGAATCTGCAATCCAAACCCTCCACTCATGCCCAGTGTAGAAATTTAGTGTATTTTTTATTCTCATGGCTGCTGTTTATCATTAAACAAAACATATAGTCATCAGAAAAAGTGAGCCAGAGCTGTCGTATTCTTGGACGATGGCTAATGAGAATGGAGTTTTTAATTACAGTGGATCATTACCACATGTAAACTGACCATCTGTTAGAGGAGAGTACTTGTGAAGGAGAGAAAAAGGACATAGTGTGTACCTTTCAGTGAGGATGCTGTTCACTGATAAAATATTAATAAATGTTAGCCAGGAGGGCTTTGGAAGTTTCATTGTCTTGCTCTTAGTAACTGAGTTGTCCTTACAAAAGGAAGTTTCTCTCTGCATGCTTCCCAATAATGGGTGCTGTCCAAGCTGACCTCAGTCCTCATGCTGGAGCCTGGTACTTTGTTTAGTTCATGCAGTTTTGTTGCTTCAATGACTGTTTTGTTAGAGGTTCTTAGGCCAGGGTGGAGGACTTACCTTTCTGCTTTTATGCTCCATGGGGCTTTATGCAGTTGGTGTCACTGGAAAGAAATCTTGGGAAGCCACGAATTCTCAAAGCAAGTATACTGAGTTTTGTGCAACGAATTTCACAGATATGTAACGTAAGGCTGTCATGCACACATGTGGCCTTCAAAAGGGATGGAGACTGCAGAAGTGAAGAGTGAATGCTCAGCAAGCATTTTGTCTGGAAAGCAATCCAAAAAGGCAGATTGCCATAATTTTAATAAAGTGTTCGTTAGCATTATCATTAGTGTTTTTAAGAAGTAAAATTAAATTATTGGATTATTTTAATGATGCTTGCAAATAGCAACATGGTTGTGTGTGTATGTGAAGATTCTGTGTGCAGTGGTGTACTCATTATAAGATGTTGCTCCAAGAGAAGTTAGACCTTTCTTTCTTGCACTGATAGTAATGCAGGAGTGATGGAAGGTAAAACTTAGCTTCATCTGTTGCACTTCCTTACTGAAGTAAAGGCATTCCTCTGAGAATGCTGATTCTCCATGCCTGGCGTCATGCTGCAGAGAAGCTCTTCTGTACTTCATTAACTGTTGTTAATGAACCCATCAAGTTTGCCCATTCCCTAAAAAGTCCATGGCCATTCCCTATCCTACCCTCCTCCATTTTTTCAAGCCATGCATAAGGGTAAGTTGTGCTAAACTGATCTTTATCTTGATTGATTTTTGTATTTTTTGCTTTTCAGTGCAGTTTTCTGTTGAATTGGTGGCTAAGATTTTTAAAATTAATTTTGTAAGTTATCTTTGATCACATTAATAATATGGTAGAAATCTGTCATATTGCTTTTTGCTGAATGTCTTTGGCCATGCTCTTTGCTAACACTAATTGGAACTGTTGTACCAACACCTTTCTTGATCTGTTTAGAGCCCAAAACTGTTTATGCTTAAGAAAATGAAAGGGAACTTCTATGCACCTAAGCAATAGTGTTGTACTGAGGGGGAAAACAACTTTCCTTCATGACCCCTTCCTTCATGATCTCAGTACTCACTGAAGCAAGAGGTCTGATTGCCTGTATCTTAGGATGCAGAGCAGCACATCACTAAAATTCGTGCTGTTTTTCTGTGTTTGTGCACATCATCCTAACTGATCTAGAGGAAAAGCAAGGCTTTTTAATTTCCAGTTTGCATATTCTGTTCAGTCCTCTAATTGCTGAAAGTAATATTAAATACTCTAGGGAGAAGGTCATTTATCAGGAAGAGGAGTTTTGGGACTACTGAAGAATTAGGTTATCTTTACATTATGAAACCACAGTGTCAGAATTAGGTCACTGTTTCCTTTAATGTCTCGGTGTAACTGGCTGAAAAATCTACAGAAAATCTAAGATAGCTAAGGGTGTGTTATTTATGAGACAGGGAAGAGCACTTGCTCTTCTGGGTTGATACTGGTCCAGTGCACTGCTAAGGGATGCATTGATGCTGCAAATCACTCAGGTGTATCAGTAAAGACACTTGTCAAATCTATGTAAAAATGATGCCTCAAATAGTGTTTGGGGGCCATCTAGCAGATGATGGTTTTATTTCTTTTGGGTGAGAGGCGAAACAGCCTTCCTGGCTACTTTTCAGAAGTGTTGGAGTGCTAATCCTGGCCTCCTAGCCAAGACCAGCTCCGGTAATTATGTTGTGCCTTCTTAAATTCCACATCGCGTCCGAGTGGGCAGACTATTCTTCAATCCATGTCTCGAACGTGGTGTCACAGTTAGGTATTTTCCCTGCTGTAGCTTGCACTGATAATGTGCAGCTTACACAGTGCTGCGGCTCTTGCTTTTGACACCATTATTATTGTCCTCTTGCTATTGTGCTGAGGTTTGTAGGAAGAGATGATACCTTTATTTGACCAACACAGCTAGAGAAAAAAAGGCTTAATGTGTCAGTAGAATGTCTAGAGACTCCTAGAGACCTGAGCCTGGATGTTCATGTTTTGTGTAGATTCAGTTTTTTAGGCAGGGTCTGTTTTGGGAGTTTACACACATGGAAAATGAGGCAGGTAAAAGGGATAAAAATACTCAAGCAGGGTGATTGACAGGGTGACATTTGCTGGTGAAACTGGAGTGGAATTCGTTCTGGAGGTGGTGAGTTAATTCACAAGGTATAGGAAGGGAAAAGAAATGTAGAAGAGGTGGGACCTTATGAGCTTCTAGGCCAAAGAAGATGGGGAAACTGGTAGAGCAAAGCTGAGACTGGCAGGTTGGGCAAGCTGGTGTTGGAGTGAGTGGCTGACTGAAACAACGGAAACAGGCAAAACTCTGTGATCATCAGTGCCGTTTTGCCTACTGTGGAACAAGCTGGGATTCGTAATCTTTGCCTGGTCTCTGGGTCAAAGTTCCTGGTGCCTAGTTCTGCATGGCTTGGGGTGAGCATGGAACAGTGTCTATGGTTACAGAAGGGGGAATAGTACTTTGTTCCAGAATTTAAGATGCTTTGGGAAATACCTTGGCCTCTTCATTTATTTCCCACTGGACACTGTGTGAATCCTAGGGGTGGAATGGTGCTCAGGTCACTGGCGATTGCTATGGTCAGTTCAGCTACCCTGCTGCTACTGAAAATGGTACAGAGCTTTTTAGGCAGCTTAGGTGGGACAGCTTTTCCTCTGTATTTGAAAGCAAACAAAAGGGGGTTGCTAGCTATGGATTAGTGTTTAGAATAATATCATCTGATTGAAGAAGTCCCAAAAAGAGAACTCTGGACTGTTCTTCAAACCATCTGGCTCTCGAATGGCTCTCTTCCAGCTACTGTGGAGATCTCACTATTTGTTTGTGATATTGGGGAACACTTGCCATAAACACATCTGCTGTTTACGTTAGTGTCCTAGGGTACAGTTACTTTTTACTATGCTAGTTTATATAAACTATCCCTGCAAATGTGGATTTTTCATTCAGTCATTCCCTGCATAACTTGATGATTGCTTGTCTTTGAGCAACCAAATATAAAAAGCAGAATGTTTTGTCATTTTGTACAAACTGCAGAAACTGGCCTGCACATGGCCCAGCAGTGAGGGAGGTGTAAGATCTCTCCCCCACTGGCTTCTCATGGCCCCCGTACTTACTGTGAGTGCAGGTGGCATTTGAAATAGTCTACCCTCAGGAGCAGAATAACTCCTTACTCATTGCAGTACTTGGTCTGAATTAGGAGAGCTCAGCACAATTCTCTTAGTGTTCTCTTTTCTTGTCAAAACCCGGTCTGCTGACAAAATGCACAGGTCTACGTTTGCTTTTTGACTGCTGAGTGGAATAAGTTTTATGTTTTATTTAACTATGTTCTTGCAGAGATGAGCCATCCTCGCAGATGATGGGTTTATTTCCTTTGGGTAAGAGGCAAACCAGCATATTTTCACTGCTTCAGCTATCCAGGATCTGATTTTGTTTTTTTCTTTATGATTTTTGTTCTCAGTTCTGAATCCTTAGTTACCCCATTACTGAGCAGCCGAACATGACCACCCAAGAGAACAACTCTCCACTTTTTTGTGTTCTGGAAATGTTAGGTTTTAAACTTTTAGAAGGATGTCTTGTGCTGTAATGCTTACAGTGCTCAGTGAACAGAGATGTGGGAAATGGAAAAAGAGCAAGAGAGATGAGTCCTTATAAACAAAGGAGTTTGGTTGGTTCATGTTTGAATCTGCTCATAGTCTTCTGACTAAATTAAACAATGAAGAGTCTCTCAAAGTTATGAAAAAAATCAATTTCTATTAAACCCTTGAAATAATGAATTGTCATTTTGTGCTGTTTGTTTCAACAGCATTAGTGTTTTGGTGTTCTACCTTCTTGATCTGAAACAAATTCCTTCTCTTTGTGTAGCACCTCTTGTTTTTTTAGTGGGTGCTAGCACTTTGTGGGTAGATAAGAAACATCTCCTGGTGTTTCCTTCCTTGACTAGATTTAAGCTCTGTTTGAAACCAGTAATGGGATGCTTTTACCAGCAAATGATAAGATAGCACTGTAGGAGTTAGAAATTGAAAGATTTCAATATTGCCAAATATTGTGACCTTAATTCTCCAGTTACCTTAAGGTCTTGATCCCAGAGTAATGTGGTTATTCAAAATACTAGCTGAAAAGAAAACAAGCCAAAACACTAAACAGACCATTAGCCATGGCAGAAAAGCTTGAAAACAGGAGTAAAATCAATTAGGGCAGAACTGAAGGCAGAAAAATAATCCAGAATGTATTAGTTAATGCAAAATATCATAGTGGGGTTTTTTGTTTGTTTGTTTGTGGGCTTTTTTAGTGTGTTTGATTGGTTTTTATGATCTTAAATATGAGTTTTAGAGGCACGTGACTGTAAACAAAGGGTGTAAAGAATAAAAGTCTGAGTGTCCATTTGGAAAGCAAGTAGTTGGTCCATTTTAATAGCAGGTTGGAAATGAAAGAAACTTGTCTTATAGTAGCAACTGGAAGACTTCTAAGAATAAGTCCTTCCATTGACTGATTGCGCTCAGCTCCTTGTATTCTCATTGGGAAATGAGTGATGACTCAGCACGTTGCTGTCTTCTGTTCCAATCGATCCATTTATGGAGAGAGCTGAAAGGGGCGTTCAGAGTGAGGGAGTTAATACAAAAAAGAGAATTAAGAACTCTAGGGGTCAATAGCATTGTTCCTGCTTGTAATGGCGAGGAGCAAGTTTTAGCTGTGGAGGAGAGAGCAAGGCAATATACTGCAAAGCAGATTTTACCAAGTAACTGCAGCACTCTCCTGAAATGCTTCCTAACTGTTATTAGTTGTTCTGTGAAATGAGATCCTGTTTCATGTGGAGGTTCTGGGGGCAGAGTTCTGCTTCCTCATGCATTAGAGCAGTGCTTTGCCCATCATGGGTGCCATTGCATGCAAACAAACAGTAATGCCAGTAGACTAGAACTTGTTCTTTCCTTCTCCCCACACAGCACAATTTCTTACAGAAGCCTACAAGAGTCTGGGTTGGATTTTTAAACAGACTGTCACCTGTTACTTTTGAAAGTTGTTTCACGAAAGGAGGAAATGCTTAGTCAGCACCTTTCGTGCTGACTAGAAGAATGCCAGGGAATAGAGATGTGCAGAGAATACCAGAGATATACAGAGTGGATAATGTATAGAGATAGATGTATAGAGATTAGAGATGTATAAAATGAAGAATGCCAGGTGTAGTGCTTGTCTGTCATACACCTTAGCAGCATCTTGAAGTGAGTCTCTAAACAGAGATTAAATTTTAAATACATTTCTGAATATGTTCAGCTATATCATAAGCTGCTTTGACTTCCGACTCCGATTGTGTGCACCTTTGACTACACCTGAATTAACAGGGAGATAAAATATATTGCAAGCCAGAGCTGTTCACTCTATAGTTTGCTAAATAAGATGTGCCTGTTACTGCTCTCTCTGGATGACTTTCTATTATTAGGAAAGAACTCAGTTGCCCAGTATCTAAAGCATATGCTTTAGGACAGCTACTCTGTAGCTCTGAAATACTTTGAGATCAGCCAGTGCCTGGATTTAATCATGCAGCCAGAAGCAGGCTGCTGGCTGATCCAGTCCTTGCCTGCAGAAGGGAGTAAGCTAGCATATTTAGGGTGCTGCTGAATCTGACATCTGGAAGTTTTGGGGTCCATAAGCATGCAAAACCAAGCCCACTGTGTGTTAGAGAAGTGGGCTCCGGAACGCTGCTGTTTTTCTCTTGTTTTCTACTCTGTCTGTAGTGCTCTGATAAAGTCAGAAACAACAATTTTGCTGCTTGTGGGGTTGTGACACCTGTGACTGGCGATTCTGCAGCAAGGGGTGTTTCAAAGCTGGTAGTGAAGCAGATAAGGAATGAACTTTTCCCCTAGGTATTGTGGAAATGGATTCTTACAGAATTTGCTCTCATTCATACTCATTTAGGCCTGCTGTGATGTGTGCCCAGAGAAGGGGTTTCTAATCAGAGGGTTTGTAATAACCATTGTGTAACCCCTTCTGTATATGGTGTATGCACAGAGAGGAGTCAAAGTCATGGAAGCTGGAAGCTTGGTGGTCCCTCAGCCAGCATTTCACAGAGCTAAAGTAATGTTTCCTGGTATTTAAACAACTTGAGAGGAGGACAAGCTTTTATACAATTTCAGAAAGAGATGAAGTTAGAACTGACTTGAATCAGCCTTTCCTCTGTCTCGGGTGCTGTGTGTTGGAGTTCAGAAAACATTTGAGTAAGACAGTGTTGCCAGGGGAATGGGCTGAGCTAATTTTTCTACCTCCTTGAAATGGCAATTCCCTTCTGTTCCTCTGTGCTGAAGCTTTCATAATCAGTGAAAAGTTAACTGTCTGCTATCCTTAGTGTAAGCAGGTATTCTTTAGCTGCAGAACAGAGGAAGTTTGGTTCTATCAAGTAAGCTTCCTACACCTGTACATCTCATCCTGGTGGTATTCCAGAGAGGAACTGGTTGAGGTAACCTCTGTCCTTGTTCATCCCCTAATATTGCTGATTAGATGTTAGAAAAGTTGCCAGTTGCTGTGAGCAACATGGGGACTGGGATGGGCCGACAGGTCCTTTCCTGTCAACTGGGAATTTTTTCAGTCTGTTTCAAACTGTTGACCTAGATAAGGTGAAAGACGGAATATCCCTTGGCCAGCCTGTCACCCCTGGAGCCATCTGGCTGCTTCCCATTCCTGCATGCTAACATTTACAGTTCACATGCTGAAGGACTGGATGGTGCCTTGCTTTAATGCCTGCACACACTAAATGGATAAAGCAAAAAACATTAATTAATTGACTTTCTTAAAACCTTCATTTAAACTTAGATGAAACTAGCCTCCCCAAGTTATTACTGAATTTCTGGTATCCTGTTAATACATTTTTCTTTCAAAGGGAGATTAGTAGTGATATATGAGCAAGGTAATGGAATGGTAGGAACTCAGGTATTCTGAAATGAAGTATTGTACAGCACGTTGACAGTGACCTGCAACAGCTGCATGGCTTAGTGAGGGGTTTGGGAGTATTTTTGTTTTTAATACCTTGGTTGCCAGTGAGTTTGCAACTTCCCATCAAGCATTTTAGAAGCTAGTCAAAAGCTTCCTACCTGGAGCCAGTAATTTAGTTAGATTAAAAAAACCAAATGAGACTAGCATTACAAAAAGGCTTACAACAATTCTTGATAGCGCTTGCTAACTCTGTGTTTGTGTGTGCACACGTGTGGGTGTGTGTTTACAGAACAAAAAAAAAAAGATAGGGAGGAATTGCTCTGATGTTATGTAAGCTTCACAACTAACTCCTGCTTTGGCTTCCTTGTGCCTCTTTCTGCCAGCTTTATTACTTCAGTAAGGTTTGGTAGAACCCAGTAAGTCTCCTGTTGCAGTGGTGATTAGAAATGAAGGCAAAGAAAACAGCCCTTGCCCCATAAAGACTGTAGTTAAGAAGTTTGGTGAAATGGCAGTGGATGATACCCAGGCAAAAGGGAAATTAAGGGAAAATAGCAGGTTCACTGGTGTGTGTTAAGTTCTTAGTGCTTTAAGTCTTGTTTGGTGACAGTCAATCTAACTGGGGGCAGCTGGCTGCTATTTTTCAGAGAGCTTTTAAAAGAAGATCAGGCATCTTTCTTTGCAATTTTAAGTGTTGAATTGATGTCTCACAGTGTGTTTGACAAAAGAAAGCAAACAGTGTTTGGAAGAAAAGGGTGTCAGTGAATACTTAGGTGAACCGCACATTGAAAACGCGATAAAGGAGTTTTTACAGTTGAAGAAAAGAGGTGGCAAGTTCTGTAGGGATGTGTTGCCTGCTGAAAGCATGGAACGATGTGGAGACACCTTATATAATAAATATACCACTACATGGCTGCTGAGCTGCAGTGGCATTGCCTCTCACTTACGCAGTTCTTTACAAAAAATCATAGAATCCGTCATCCAGTACTGAGGGGTAGATGCAACGTCCTTGCTTTTATGTCGAGAGTTGTTTCATTTGTCTGTGTTGACACATCAATTACTTCTACATTTAGAGTTAGGATCTAATTAATTGGAAAATTAAGTGCCTTGCAGTCATTGCCTGGTTAGAATGCATCAACAACAGCTTCTTTCTCTGATACTGACACTCAGAAGAAATGCATTTCCCCCCCCCCTTTCTTTCTCTTTTTATTTCTTTTCTTTCTTCCCTCTGAGCAGGGGTTTGTCTGAGTGGCTGCATATGCCGCCACCCATGGCTGTGTGTTTGCCACACATTTGAGAGCACCAGAGCACCTTTGAGATGTTTCAGTGTCTATGGAGTGTCCAGGCAGATCCAGTGCAATGCTGGGGTTCTCTTCAGCTGTGTACATCACAGACAAGAGAATTTTTGACACCTCCATTATGGATGAGGCAAAAATCAGGAAGTTAGAACATGTCTTAGAACCATGGTGTCATTTTGGAAGCTGGCAGATTTAAAAATAAGCCTTTCATCTTGTGCTGGACACATTTGCTCAGGTGTGGATGACAAAGTGTCAGAACCTAATTTTAATTGGATTCTTTTTCTGACTTCATTGCCTGTTTCTTAGGTGTGTGCTATTGTATGCATCACAAGTTTAACCTTAAAATATCTCTAGTCTTCTAAGCAAGAAACTTCTAAATATAATGAATTTCTCTAGTTTCATTGCCCTGACAGTGCATCTGTGCTCTTATGAAGTGTTTTGTTACATTACACAGAGATATTGGTCTAATCAAGTCTTATATCAAGTAATTATCACTTGCTCATTCAACATCCTGCTCTTCTGGCATTCTTTCATGGCACAGTATTTGGAGATTCTGACACCATTTCCACTGTAAGGCTGCATGTGAAAGGCTTGTACTGTCAAGCAAATGGCTTTCCTGTGTCTGCACTTCTTAACCTTGCAGAAGGAAGAACCTGCAAGTCATCTTCAGCTCTGTATATGGACTAACAGTGAGGGACACAGCAATAAAGCTACTGTCATCCAACAGTTCTCTTCCTCTGCTGTGTGGATGACATAGAACACAAAGCAATGGGCGCCCAAGTCCACAAATTTAATGTGCAGAAATCTAAAGACAGATCTCCATACTTGTTCTCTGTTAATTTGCTCATGTTTGGCCCAAACAGTGACTTTAACAGATTGATTTATAGTGCTGATGTTTTGCTTACAAATTGGAGACGTTGCTGCGCTAAGTCTGCGTTTAAAATCAATGCAGAGTAATTGCAGCGTGCTCATAGTTTAAAGACATTAACAAGAGAACTGTGCTACAGCAGCAATACTTGGCACAAACACAAGCTATTACAGCTGAATTCCATGTCCATTTCCAAGCTAATTTGAACAAAATTTTACAGTATAGTTCTTAGCTGGTTCCTGTAGAAAAAGGGATGAAAAACATCAGGCTGAGCTATCTTGATTAACAATATTGCAACAGCATTCTGCTTATGACCTGTACGCTGTTTATCTGTCCTCCAGATGCAGTTCTTCAGATGTCTGTCTCCAAGTATCTGCTGCATCTTTTGTTTTAAATATAAAATATTTGGTCATGTTGAGACCTCTTAGGATGTAATGTTTTGTGTTCTGTGATAACTTTAACATTTGGTCCTATCTTCTTTGAATTGGCCATTTTAGCAACTGTACTGTGGAGAAATGTGATCAGTTGTATTGGTATATGTACATCAACATATTCCCAAGCTCTCCCTACAGCTGGCTCGTTGCCTACTAACAAAGCAAGTTGCTCAGTCTAATGGAGAGTTTTAGACTAAAGGTTTTTTTATTTGCCTAGTTTGCAGATTGGAGAATGTTTATGGTACAGGCAATGAGAATGTGCAGTCATGTGTAATTTCCCCCAAAGGTATTTGTGGGTCTTCTTTTGGTAGGCTAACAAACAATGGTAACTGCAAATCCACAGAAGTAGTGGAAGGCCTGTGGAGTGGCTGTTGAGGGTCTGGAGACTGTTTCTGAGTTGTACTGTTCCACTTTACCTGGCAAGGCTTAAAGTTGGCTGAGACCCTATGAGTATTTATACTTTCCTGGGAGGAAAGAAGCAAGTGGAATTTCATGTGTCATGTCCTGCCGGGTATCAATTAAAGGTATAAGAAATGTGCACAAGAGTTGTCATGAGAGTACTGAACTAGTCAGTAGTTTAGACAAAAGGATGTATGTTCTTCAGCTGAAATCATAGTATGGTCTGATGTTCTCTGATGCATGACAGACAAATAGGGACAGCTGTCACAAAGCATTTAATTTCAGGTTCGGCCTGATTCCAAAATCAATTTGCCCAGCTATGTTTCGACACACCTCCACTTCTCAAAAATGTAAAAGATGGAGGTTACTTTATAGCTGCAAGGGGTAATTGCTCAGTTTGGCTGTACAGATGTGCAGGCGTGTATGCGTGTTATGGCTTCAATGTTAGACTGAAGTTTTGCTGCACAGAACTTAAATTATTTTGTTATAAAGGAATTTCCTCTGTAGATGAATAGGAAGTTAATAATTAGTGTCAAATGTATAAACTTAGAGCTAAGTGAGTATGTCAGTATTTTGCTATTTTTTTCAATGCAAGAATTTATTTCTCTCTTTGGTCTCATTCAGTTGGAGGGGAAACACTTTGATTACTACTCTTAGTACTGATGAATGCCAAGAACTGTAAAAATGCCAGTACTGTTTTGCCTTAGCACTTGCGGAAAAAAATAAAAGGGTCTTGATCTTAGAAAAAATTTATTATTGTTATTGTACCCTTCATTGTACCCTTGCTAGTTTTCTTGCAGCACTGTTTCTTGGTTCTGATGTCCTCTTCAGGGCTGAAAATGTGCTTGGGAGTTCAGGTGACGGTATCTTCGTACACGCATTAGTAACATTTTACTATCACTTTACACTTCCATAGTATCTTTCATCATGGTACTGTGACACATTTACTGTAAGAATATTTGGTATGAATGGCTTCCCCTGCCTGAGAATTACGAGCACTGTACAAGTAAGAAGGATGGGAAGCATAATTGAAGTGATGTGGCCAGGGTCAAGTTGCTGGCCATTGAATATCAGAACTGGAGCTGGTTACAAGTGTTGACACTTAGTGGTAGACTTAAGAATTAAAGCCAGAAGCTGAGGATGGAAGTATTGACTTGAAGCTAGCTTAGTTTAAGTCTTATTATTCCTGCTGAAGTTATACATTTAATGTATTTTACACTTGGGAAAACTGAAGGGCTTTAATAAAGGGATGCAATGAGCCTGTCGTTGCGGAAGAGAAAGATAAAGGATATAAACAAGTTCATGGGAGTATGTAATGTGTGCCAGCAGCCACCTTTGCGTGGAAAGGGACTGTAACACTCAATATCTACATCAAAAGTATGGCATCATTCTGTTTTGCAGCCTTTTAAGGCTTGCTGGAGAGTGCTAATAAAATGGTAGTGGTGTTCCACTAGTGCATCAAAAGGATGTGTGGAGTACTGGAAAAAATTAAAGGAACATTCCTTAATTAAAGGGTGCACGTAGGGGAAAGAAAGCACTTCTGTCTTTTATGTGAGTTCATGTATGTGAGAAAGGAAGCAAAAAAAAGGATGCGAAGACAGGGTCTCTCTCTGGTGCCATCACCCTTGTAGTAAATTCCTGAACATTTAAAAAACTTGAAATGTTTACTGCTCACGAATGTTTCTCCACAGCTGATGATGGTAAGAAAGGAGTGGGTGCAGGGTGCTCAGTTCTCCAGCGGGATGCAGTAAGTGGTTCATCTGTTTCAGGGACAGAGGCTGAAGGTGAACCTGAATTAATAAATAGGGGTGAAAACTCTCATCCTAACCACATAGAAAAGTGCCAGAGGATGAGAAAAGAAGATCCTTTATGTCTGGCGTCTGTTCTAGATGCTTACCAGAGAGGAAGATGAGGGTGAAGAGTTGCTAGAGGAAGTAGACGGTTGGAATAAGTGATGTGGGGACCCTTGGGGTGCTTAAATCATCCAGAGACCTTTTGTGGGAAAAAACATACTGAAGCAAATTTATGTAATTTTAATGAAAAACAGTTTCTTGTCACACCAGATTGTGGAATTTATATCAAACCATGGTGGGCTGAGCTGGTCTTGCCATCTGTGTTGGAGTTGGACATGGTGGAGGCTCAACTGGGTGATCCTAAAGGGAGGCTGTTTGCTGTGGGATTTGATGCTGGGAATCAGCAGATGCCACTCTCTGTTCCCGTTCAGAAATAGTTTAATATGCTGTACTTTGGTAATGCACAATATCCTGATGGGAAGTTTGCTGGGATGACGTGTTGGTTTTCCTTTCAGCTGCCACATTTCCAAGATTAATTATTTTAGTAATTTCTGTAAGATAAAGTCCTTTTTTGACCTGTCTAGTTTTCATTCAGGGGGTTTATGTATGTCCCTTTAAGCCTTCTCTGGCACAGGAAAGACCCAGAGAAGTACCAGGTTCTAATCTCAGTGCTACCATTAGTTACACGTGCTGTCTCAACAACAGATGTTGGAATTGTGGTGCTGATTTATGAGCTATTAGGAAGGGTTGGCTGGGTGGCTTAATGTCTGGTTGCAGTACTGTCAAGGGTGTGAGAGGATCACACACTGACTGTGCTATAGTGCAGCTCCTGCATAAGCTGATTTCTCTTTGGTGTGAAATGGAAGTGTCCTGATGATTTTCTGCCATTATGGATCAGAATTTTTTTTCAAGACGGTCTGTCTGATGGTGAAAGAGGGAGACATTCAGCTACTACTTCAATCTGTGTCTTCCCTGGGACAGCCTGAGCCATGTTATCCCCAACCTGTGCTGCTTCAAACTCATTAAGTGTGCCTCTGATCATTAATGAGCTGCTTCAAGGGAAGCAGTGCACCTGCGAAGGGCTGCTTGCAGCTAGCTGCTGTGTGATACTGGGAGCTCACAGATTAATAAATGACATGCTTGCATTTCTTCATCCTTCAAGTTGTATGGACACCTGTGCTGTTTCTACAGCCCTTCTGATGACAGATTTGGTATGGACAGGATGAGCCCACTTCAGGCACTTTCTCAGGCTTGATGACGGGGTAAGAACTCGGGACAGAAAAAGTCCATCAGACTTGTTCAGGCAGGCAACGTGTGATGTGTTATGGTGCAGAGAGGCTTGTTCAACACACATCCGTAGGCTTACCCTCCATGTGTGTAAGCCATAAAACACTCTGGGAGATTGGATCAAACTAAATGTCTTTTGTACCAAGCAAGAAAAATATAAAAAAGCTCTGATACTTTCCAGGAAAACGCTAGGCATCTAGGTCTGTACAGGATAAGGACGTTGTTATTCAGAAATGACCATTTGGTCCTTGAGAGTGGACAGCATTACAGAGTAAGCAAATCACCCCCATGGGTCCTAGAATTCCTGCTTCAAGGAAGCTCTTTTCTGAGCCTAAATCTGTGCTTCTATCTACTTTGCTTTTATAGTCAATTCACACCTCTAAGCTTCCTGGTAGTTTCGCAGTTCTAGGAGCACTACAAATACATGAAGTCTGTGTCTTATGTTCCCAAAGAGACGCCCATCAAAACCAAGCTATAAATACTCTTGCTTACCAATGTCATTCCTAGGGTTATCAGGCTGTTTGTGGTCGGGGAATTTCTAATGCGAGCATTGAGTTTTCTCCTAGTGGTCTAGGATGAAAATCAGGAAGGATTAGCATTATGCTACTGTGAAGGTCAGAGGCTAAAAGCAAGCAATGATTTGTAGGAAAACATATTCCTTCTGTTATAATTGATTCTCCACCCTCGCAAAAAAAGGGAAAAAAGAAGAAAAGGGATGGTTTTAGGCATACAACTGCTTTGTTAGATTTGAATTTCTCTCATCCCTCTGTTTCTTCAAATCATCTCCATAGATTTTGCTAGGAAGCAGCTAGGTTTGACATACACCCATCCTGGATTTAAAGCTGATGAAAACTGATCATTCAGGGCAAGGACTCCTAACAAACTCCTGAATTGTAGACTGATGTCGTCTTTGCTCCTAAATGCTATAAACTCAGTATGAGCTGCTGCAGAATTATTTCTGTATGATGAAAATAGCCTCTGTTACTCATCTCTCACAGCTTATTAGGAAAGGCAACACTACCACTAGCAGCAGTAGGGATTGGTAGGATAATTATCATATAAGCATTTTGCCATGAATATTGGGGATAAATGCACACTAAGGTATTTGCAGTTGCATGACACAGAAAATCTCAGCATTCTTAACATTTTATATTTATTTCAGTTAGAGGGAATAATATTTTCTCAAGTTTGAGAGACAAAAGGCCGTGTTACTGTTTCTTTTTGACTTTTGGAGAAGAAGGACAAGCATGGGAGGAGACACAGCCAGTCTCTGATTTTGGGAGACATCTGGTCTGATTGTTGTTTAATAGACTTTCAATGATTGTTTCAGATTTTCAGACTGACCTTCAGCAGTGCACTCTGTTCCTTTGTATATCTGTCCTTCATCTCTCACCTGGAAATAATCCTGCTTCTTTTGCAAGGGTGTTTCCTGGGAAAACTCATTGCTGCCTGTGCAATGCCTTAGTAACACAGTGAGGGAGCCATATAAGTAGATTGATAAATAAATGCAAATTACACTACCTACAGATGAGGTTACCTGGGTACTCACAGATGTCTCATTTTAACATCTTTTTAAAGTCTCAGCATGCACTCAATGTCAGTGGTAAGTCAGCTGTAAGGTACAGTGTGTTGTGTGCTCTTCTAATATTATTCTAAGTATCGAGTATTTTAATTTCTGTGATGGTAGGAATTTATGCCATAGGAAGTGAAAGCAAAGTGGTTGGACAACAGTCACAAATTTCTTACAGGGGTTATTAGTGTACACTCAAACTGCATATTTACCCCCGGGGACAGGGGAAGGAAGCAAAAGAAGAACTCTCTCTGCCTTATTGGCTCTTGGACAATAGAGTTGCAGAATGGAGAATTCAATTCACTTGACTTCCAACTTCTTTGAATATGTGTAGGGTCAAAATGGTCCACACTTGTCTGAGGTTCATAGACTATTTCTAATATTATTTAAAAATTAGCAAAGTAGAACCTGTCCAGAATTTGTCCTGAAAGCCTCTGGAAGTGAAGCCATTGCATAACTCTAATGCTTCATCAAGCAGAACCTGTGAACTGAATTCTGTTCCAGTAGCTGCAGAAGTTTCCTAGAAGACCTAGTGCTCATTTTCAGGGTATTTTTTTGTGCTTATTGCCGACTTCTTAGAAAGAACAGAAGAATAAATACTGCTGAACAGAATAAATACTGCTTTACCATTACTCAAGAGAGTCTTAGGTAATGGTAAAGCTGTGGCATGCCTCAGATCCTGCAACTGTTATTTCTAAGTAAACAGATATCAGGTGATTAATTGATTCACTAAAGGTAAGTGGCCTGTTTCTCCTGCAAAGGTACTGTGATTGGAAACTGATTGTACAACACTGATTGTAAAAGATGTACTGAGTGTTTAATACCCAACTTATTTTCATTGTCTTGTGCCAAGCAAGAAGAAAATTGGACTATTCTAAAGTTGAGGTTATAAATTAATTGAGTCTATTTAGTTTTCATGGTTCAAAATAGCTTTGTGTCATTTTGTGGATTAGTACCCAAGTGCACAACTGAAGCACACAAACCAGAGTTCCTTTGATGGAGAAAGCCCTCTGAATTATAGGCAAAACATGCAGTTGTACCTCCTATATTTGTCATCTCAAAATTTCTTCTTATGACTAGTTTCTTACTACCCGGGAAGAGAAAGTCTTCTGTCACACTTAGATGCATTTGGTTTCCTCTGGGAATAAAAGTACCACAACTGTGCACAAAATCTACTTTTACTGGTAGTTTTCCAGGTATTCCTCCTTTTGACAGCTTCTTTTTGTGCTACGTAGGAAGTGAGATGGACTCTTTGATGAGTCTCAGGAAAAGGAGTCTCCAGTTGCTTCACAATCCAGGATATAATAACAATAATACCCAGACTTTTCCTTGTTCAACACTCATATAAAATTCTGTTTCTCTTCTATATGAAGAAAACATCTGCAGTTTAATATTAAAAGTTCAAAGAAATTACACCAGGTTTTAAATCTAGAGCCCTTGTTAACATTAAAGATCATTGTAAATACAACAACAAAACATTATTGGAGAAGAAAAACTACTGTTGTGGGGGAAGCTTGAGTTTCATATATAATGAAAGCACACTGCAAAGAGCTGTTAGTTACATAGCTGAGACTTCTAAATGCAACCTTAATTATGCAAGCTCTTATCAGTTAAATATAGAAGACAGTCCATGGATAGAGCAATCTAGTACGTCTTGTGACAGCAATGACTGTATTAAATTGCATACTCTGGTGGCATTCTGCCAGGCAAATGGGACTGTAAAATTGAAAGAATAAGATTATTTTAAAATGCTAAATCTGTCCTACACCTACTTTATCTCTCTAAGGATGGAGCTGGATACAATGGTACTGAAGGTTATAGGAAGCAGGTTTTGCATCCCAGATCAGCAGTAGCAATATTGCTCTTATGATATAAATTATGACATTTCCTTTTTATATTTAACACGCTTGTTAATGCCATTGTTGCAGTGACAGCGTGCTCAGTGACTCTGAGTAGCTGAGGATACCTGTCTCCTGGGAAAATTTTGGAAAACATCCGGTTTAGAGAAAATGCTTCCCATTAACTGGTTATATAGTCTCAATATCAATGCAGTTTTCCCCCCTTCTGACTGTGTGGACTATATCCATGAAAATACATTTATTGCTTTGCTATTCCATCTGCTTTTGCTTCTGGAACATCATCTGATACATCTGGCCTTTCCCCAGGACATCATGTTTTGTAGAAGCTGTGAAGTTTGGGAGGTTTTGAATAGTGTCCCAAATGTAGAGATAAAAAAACAATATCAAATTACTTGCTAAGTATGCAACTTCTGCCATGAAATGAATCACCTCTCGTTCCCCAAATAAATTGAAAATTCAAACGTGATCTTCACAGTTGATGTGCAATCTCTTTATCTAGTGTCCAGTTTTGTTTCAGCTTTCAGGGTTGGATCTCGCCTAGAGAACCATTCCACTTGGCCTGCCAGCTTCCCATCTCTAATAATGTGCAGGGAAAACACAGAGCAGAATGCAAAGCGTGGCAGTCAATAATGATTGCTTTTCCTTTCAAAGATGCAATCCCCATTTTGTGCCTCTCCCTGTGAGGAGGGAGAGGAAAGTAAGGAGGAATTTTATTGGTTAATAGAGTTAACATGTCTAGAGATAAGTCGGTGACACTTTTGGTGGGTATGGGAGGAAGGGGAGGTTGATTCGCAGTGGAAAATTATAATCTTTTTGAGGGGAATGTGCATCTCTCTGTGTAAATAATGGCATACTGTTGGCCCAGGGATTTTTTTTACTGTTTAATTATCAACTGAAGCACTGCCTCAGCAAAAATTCTGAACTGAAGATAAAAAGTGACAAACAGTAAACACACTTAAAATTGGCAAGTTGTGCAGGGACATTAAAAAACCCCCTGGAAGCAAGATAAGAATTGTGTGAAAACATTCTCTGTGAATGCAGGTGTTCTGAATGGAATGTGGCTTCATTCCTTCCTGCTATACTTCAGACAGCTCTGAAGGAATGATTGAAAGACTAGTAAATCAATAAAAGGATTCCTGGTTTTTAATTATAATTTTTATTATTAAAAAAGTTTAAAAATTATTTAAAAATTGAGAGAAGTCCAAGTAGGAAACTAATCAGAAACTTTTTAATTTACTCTGTTTGAAAGATGCCATCAGGCATCTCTGATGTTCTTGGGTACTTCCATCTGTCACCAGTGGCTTGAAAGACCCATCTGTTCCTCAGGTGTGTCTTTTGCCAGTGCTGACACAATCTCCATGCTTACAAGTCCATCATTTGCTCTTCTTTCTTCTATCTTGCTGTACACCTGTATTTTGTCAAAGTAGCCTGAGACCTTAAGCACTGCAGAGGATGAGAAAGTCATCTAGTTTTAGAACATGCAACCTTGTTAAAAAGGAAATATTTTTTGGTGATGGAGAAGAGATAGGATCTTGGTCAAAAGCAAGTGAATTTACTCACTTTGTTTAAGGTGTATTTATTTATGGAGTTCAGAAATATTGTCTGTATTTCAACTTATGATTAAACTGGGTACCATCTGATTGACTGTTGATGTCAGTCTGTTACGTTCTGTTCAGTCTGTTTCATCTCCAACATTTTGCTGCTTTTCGTTTGTCAGACCTGCAAGTGCCACATCTGAATAATCAACTTCCTCAACACAGATTCACAAAATGAAGTAATCTCAATTGCTCGCTTCTGCAGCAATATTCTTCCTAAGATACAGTGATTGTAATGACATGCAAATATTCCTTGGGTAGTTTAGTAACTACCCTTTTATTAACTATTTTTTTAGAGAGCCATAGCCAGCAGCGTTAATTTTAACTTGATCTGTGCATTTCAAGACCTGCTTGTTACTTCTGCACATAAAATCAGTTTCAGTATTTCCGTTCATCAGACCTGATCATGATTAGTATTTCTGTGTGTCATGTACACTGAGGTATAGGTACATCTTTAGCTAAATGTAATCCTTTTATCTGGGCATTGATCTCCTCTGAATTTCTGGTTTTTCTTAGATGTATAGACTGTAGATTATGGGGTTTTTTATTACTCTGAATCACAAGAAAACTTTCATTGATTGCATAATCAATGTAAAATAGTCACTTATAAAATGATGAGCATACCCATATCAGTTAAATTCAAGCTAATGGGCTGACAATAAATGGCTTAAACTGTAGTGCTTCTGATTTGGATAAGAACAGCGTGGCATTTTTTGTGCTCAGTCGGGCTTGTGTTATTCAGTATGCAGGTTGCTTTACATGTTGTACCTGAAATGACCTATTTGGAACGGCAAATTTATTTGACAGCTTCCATACCTTACATTACCTCTAGCTTACATGTTTAGTATGTAGCCTGGCTTTACTGTTCTGAAGAATCATCTGGGAAAAGGAAGTTTTAATCCCATTCTGGACAAACTCATAAAATGTGCAGTTAAAGTCCATGTTATGAAACAGAGAGTAACACTATAAATGTGCATGGGTCTTAGGCTTGAATTGAATCATTTTGGAGTTATGAGTCCTTTAAGTGCTCTTCTGTATTTGGAGAGTTGTCATGTTTCAGATTATTGCACACTTCAAGTGCACTCAGGAAACGTGGAGCTGTGTGGATCTGAGGCCAAGTGCACAGTGGCCTGGAGCAGGGACAGCAGGCCTGTTGGCAGCCATTGGGAGGTGCAGTGCATCTTCCACCACACCTCTTTCAAGTGTATTCCTTTTTCTGCTTGTCAGGGGGAACTCCAGAATGAGAAATGGGGCACAACTGATAGGTGTAAATGGGAAAAAAGCAGGCATAGGACTCCAGCCCGTGTTCCAGTTGGGAAGGACCTACAGCAACCTAGTCCAACTGCCTGACCATTTCAGGACTTCAGGACCTGAAGTTAAAGCACGTTGTTGAGGGCATTGCCCCACTTGTCTCTTAAACACTGACAGGCTTGAAGCATTGGCCACCTTCAGCAGGAAGGCTATTCCAGTGTCTGACCACCCTCTCAGTAAAATCATGCTTCCTACTGTCAATTCTGAGCCTCCCAAAAGGCAGCTTTGAACCATTCCCACACATCCTATTACTGTAAATATCCCTCGCCGCTGTCGGGTAGGAAGCGCCAAGCATTTTTTAGTTACAATGCAGTCTATGCTACAGTGATTCAACATATGGGGATAGGCTTGTGCCCTAGAAATCCTTTTTGGATAAAGGATTCTGGTGTCTTAACTGTTGTGAAAACAGTCAGCATTGTAAGGGAGACAAATAAAGGAAAATACTGTCTCTTTTTACAGGAAGCAGGCATTCACTGAACAGTTGGCATTGCAGTAATGTTGTCCTGAGTTAATAGCTGATCTGGCCCCCAGCATTCTGGAAATTCAGCTATCTGTAGAGTTACTGAGGTTTTTTTATGACCTTCCTGTGAAGTTCACCAGTGTGAGTTATGTAAGAAAACACATGAGCTCTGAGAGTGGGACTTGTTCCTGCATTTTGCCTGAGGAGTCTTTATTTGCAGAGGTGGTCCCACTGAACCCCAGGGCTTCATTATCCTAATTAAGGATGTACAGGATAAGATTCCTTCTTTTGTGCTCAGATATGTCTTACACTATCTTTCTTTGATAAGAAAAATCTTCTTCTGAAATTTATTAATGAACATCCTTCAAAGATAAAGAAGTTTGGAGTTTGCTTGTCAAATGCATGTTTTCTAACTACTTTTCAGCTGGGGATAATTTTTGCACAGTAAGGGATATGCTCGTATTGAAGTAGATATGATTGGCCATTGCCAGAGGCAGTTGAATTTGCTGGCTGAATAATTATCTGATAACTTAGACAAATCCTGCTTATAATGGAATCAGAGGAGTGTGAGAAATGCATGCTTACTCCAGTAAAAAGAAAGTCCAGTGCACATTGCATTTTCAGTGGTTATTTATTTATTTATTTATTGAAATGCAATGTTTAGGAAATAACAAAGAAAAGATGAGTGTCAGAGGAGGTACTTAGAATCAGAGAATATCCTGAGTTTGAAGGGACCCACCAGGATCACCAAGTCCAATTCCTGGCCCTGCACAAGACAGGTCCAAGAATCACACCATGTGTATGAGAGCATTGTCCAAATGCTTCTGGAGCTCTGTCAGGCTTGGTGCTGTGACCACTGCCCTGAGGAGCCTGTTCTAGTGCCCAACCACCCTCTGGGTGAAGAACTTTTTCCTGGTATCCAACTTAAACCTCCCCTGACACAACTTCAGGCCATTCCCTCAGGTCCTGTCACTGGTCACCACAGAGAAGAGATCATCTGCCCTTCCTCTTCCACTCCCAAGGAAACTGCAGACTGCAATGAGGTTTCCCCTCAGTCTCCTTTTCTCCAGGCTGAACAGGCCAAGTGACCTCAGCCACTCCTCATACGGCTTCCCCTCCAGACCCTTTGCCATCTGAGGATGACTCTCCTTTGGACATTTTATATCTTTCATATATCTAGGCACCCACAACTTTGTGCACCAGCACAAAGTAGAGCACTTGATGAATTTCATTTCATCTCTCTTCTTACCTTGTGATTGTAGTACTTAACTTGCATAGGATGTGGTCATATGAGATGTATGACAAATTGATTTTTTGATAACCTGGTGAGCATGTTTCTGTTGTCTGTTGTAATGAGTTATTATCTTTAATGACTAAAGGAATATTAGTACTCAAGTTGAATCGATGTTAGAACTAATTTTATCTTGAAATCTAATTTGCTGATGTTAGGACAGAAGTCAAATACATTAAAATAACATCATTAATTATAGCAAATATATCTTCTTAAAATAAGATTAAATCTTGTAGAGGTCTATAATTCTTCCTGGGTGTGATGGACCCAGATGCAGTTTATTCTGAGTGATCTTCCTCCCAGATACATTACTGAATGAACTAGTGCTGTATGTCCTGCACAAATGTGTTTCTGTCTACTCTATAAATACTATTTTATGGCATCTTTTTGAGATGATAGACTGAAGCTCTTCAGAAGGTGTATTTTGAAATAGTTTGGTTTTGCTTTGTTCTGATTTATGTTTTCCTCCGCATTCTTTTTGATTCTCAGAAACCAGTAGTGTCGTTGTCTGTAGTTTTTACTGCTTGCCTTGAAAGTGGATTCCATCCAGCTGTTTGTAGTTCACACAGCCAGCTGTTGCAGTTGGACTGAAAGGTATAACTGTTGCCATCTGTGGCAGCTATGAATTTCAAGAAAATCTCTTTAATCGTGTTTATGAACTGTAAATGTGTTCTTTGCATGTTGGAATTCGAAAACTGAGAAAATAATTAGCTATTAATATTACAGGTTCCATACGAACCTCTTGCTCCTTTTTAATGGCTCTCTCTAGGTTGTTGCCTTGGCCTTTTTTTTCCAGTTTCCTTTTTTTTTTTTTTGCAGCTTCTGGTGCCATAGAATACTGATAGAAAAGACTGAGGAGAGAGATACACATAACATGTATTAGCATTGTAAAAGAAGTATTTTTATTTTTTTGTATTTGTGGCAGATGTTTTTTAAGTGATTCATGACAGTATGCGGCAGCTTTCTAGGTGTTTTGCCCCTTTCCTGCTACCAGTATGGGAAGTTCTCATTTAATATCATCTGCATGTAAGAAACTGCTCTTAGAGATAAGGTTTCAGACTGTTTCTTTGTGGGTGAAGAGAAAATAATCCCTGTGTGGTATGTCACACTTCAGAATTAAATAGTTCTCGTGATTCAGTGTGCGTGTAGAACTCTGCTTCAGCTCTGTTAGTCCAAGGTGGTTTAATTTCAGCCTTGCTAAACACTGACAGTATTTATGTTCTGGTTATTCTACTGGTGCAGCTGTTGTGACACGTTTTCCTAACTCCAGTGAATAAAAGCAGCTAAAGAACACTCACCATAACTTTGGGAAGAGCACGGGTGTGTTCAGTAGCTCTCAGAAGGAGCTCCAGGTCTGTGATGAGGGACACAAGGGAGCCTTTCTGTCCAGGGTAG
The DNA here is from genome assembly GCA_013399875.1 of Gymnorhina tibicen. NCBI lineage: Eukaryota > Metazoa > Chordata > Aves > Passeriformes > Artamidae > Gymnorhina > Gymnorhina tibicen. The sequence continues at coordinate 328,358 of VXAZ01002243.1, forward strand.
AGTTGTCAACTCCCTAGTGGCAATTCCCTTCCCTTTCCTTGACCTGGCACTTGGGACCTCTTCTGCCTTTTATGAGAATTGTTAACAACCCATGTGCCTGTGTACTCGCTAATTATCTCAGTAATCAGACAGGCAGTTTCATTCTCTCTTATGCAAAGCAGTCACATAATGTGTGTTGAGGGGACAGAGCAGTGAGGCAACATGCTTGTAGTGAAGTATTCAGGAAGGGAAATGGAAAAAGTTGAGTGCCACAGAGCAGTAAAAAACATAATAATAAGGTAGTAGGAGGACTGCAGTAGCAGGTTTGGGTGGTTTAAAAGAAAAGAGGAGGGAAAATAAGATAAGGAAGAAGAGGAAGGGGTTGGGAAGAGGCTGAGAATATGGAAGGAGAAGGGAAGGGGTCAACGTGATCCTTTTCCCATTGTTTTCTTGAGGTTGCTCCTCCAGGAAACAATTCGGACAGGCTGGCATGCCTTTAGGTTACATTTTCTAACTGGCAACATCAAATACATCTCTTTTTTTCCCCCCTCATAAAGCTTAATAACAAAGAAACCTCTGCCGTGTACTATAGGTGCACGCAGCATCCTCAATACTTGATCACTGGTTTGGTAGTTTAAATACAACGACTTTTCATTTCAGCCTGTGGTTGGCTTTTGAACTGAAAAGCTGGGAAGGGAGGAGTGATTGGTGGGTTGTGACTCATGTTAGCTTCACAGTTCGGGTGTCTCACAGCTCTGCTTCAAGCCCCCAGACTCCTTCACAATTTTGTCAGTTGGCTCAGGTTCTGAGCTCCGGCACTTGTAAAAGCCGTGTGTTTTTAGCGATCTGCTTCCCAGTACCCATATCTTTGTGCTCTCATCTGTAGCTGACTGATTTGTTCACAGCTTAGGATGCTTACTGGCATAAAGAGGCCAGACTTGGTTGTTCTTTCCTTGTGTCAAGCCCATTGCAGCCTGAGAGAACTTAGCCAATTCCCAGTGTTTCCTTTAGCTGCCCTCTCCCTCTTTCCTTCTTCAATTTGTAACTCTCTGCACACATTGCTTCCTTTTACAGTCCTATCAGCAGTGTTCACTGGTAGGGTTTGATAAAAAAGATGTGGTATTTTGGTATAATTGCTGAACTCTATACTTGCTGTGCCAGTGCTGTTGATGTATATCTAGAGGAAGACAGCATTTCTGCCTTAGTCCAAGTCAGATGAGAGAAATACAGTATAAGACAGTGTACCTAGGATGACTTCTCTTTCAAAAGGCACATAAATTTGTTGCTTAGCACATCATTACTACCTTCTTATTCAAGATGAATGGAAAAAGGACCAGGTTGAAAATCAAATGTAGAACTTCTTATGTTTTTGTAAGAAAGCAAGGTCATTTACATGAAAGAGAGGGCTTTGTGCCCAGAGAGTATGTGTTCATATGTCTAGTATGACTTTAGGTGTAGAATTATGATGACAATTGTGTGCATAAATTCTGGTTTATGGACAAACTTTATTCTGTATTGCAGGCAAACTCCAAATGTGAATGCTTCAGGAGGGCAGAGCAGTAGTTGTCTGGCTCTACGTTTTCTTCTTGACTAGACTCTGCTGTAATTCCAGTTCCCTGCAGGAATGATTCTCCATTTCTTGCTGATAATGCAATGTGTAATCTAAGGGCTGGATGTGTACCTAAATATCTGAGAAAAGCATAAATAATTCACAGGAATTTAACTGGGAAAGCTCTCTTTATTAAAGCATGTCCCTTTGACTCTCTAATGGAAGATAAGGGTCTACAAGGGACTCGTCTCTTTTCTTGTCATTGCTGCTCATTGGGAATAATTCATACGTAATTTAAACCCTATAGTAAAGAACTTCTGAAGCATCTATCTGAAAGGCAGCTGTTTTATGGCGTGCAAAGAAATAAATTGGACTGAGTTTTTACAAAGTGGATGATAATGTTGTGTCCTCTACAGCTGCTGAAGAGGTTTAACTGCAGTCATTGCTTTATGTACCTACACTGCTTGGGGGCGAACAGAGTCCCAGCAAAACATGGAGTATGGTGTCTGTCTGATTATAACTCTGGAAAGACAGGAAACTTAGGTGAAGGAGTGCTTCAGCAGAGTGTTTTCCACTGTCACTATTAAGTGGGGCAGCTGTGCGGGTGACCTTGCTCCAACAGTGAAGACAGAGGAGAAGCTGAAATGTCAGAGTCAGCTGGTGGCTTTTCACATGCTACAGTGCAGCCACAAGTTGAGTGAACCATCAGCACTAGCCTCAAGACCATCAGAAATGGGCTTTGGGAAGTGACAGACAATCCTGAGCAAAGCTGAAATGAGTGGCTTGTACAGACTGCTCACAGAAAGGCTGAAAGGTGCATTTTTCTTTTGCCCTGCTCTCCTCCTTTAGTGAACAGTGTGTTCCATGCTGAGATAAGGGTGAGACATCCATGGGGTGAGGAGATAGGAGACAGTCTGGTACAGAGTCCTCTGCCATTGTGTCTTTCTCACTTGCTCTCCTCCCTGATGACCAGAGCAGGTGATGGGATTAGTGAAGAGCTTGGCTGCTTGCTTGGGAAAATGTTTTGGGTGAGCACTTGAATTTTGGCTAAAAGGTAACTGTGTACTGTAAAGAAGAGGATATCCAAGGATATGACCAAGAGACCACACACTCCCAATCCTTCTAACACTTTGGAGTTTTTTGCATCATGGATTCTTAGCTTAGGGTTTGGTTGGTTGGGATTTTTTTTTGTCTGTCAAAAAATACCACCAAGGAAAAACAGATGTCTCAGAATGTGCCCAGCATTCGAACTCAATTACTAACCACTGATACTCAATTCCTCCCCCCATTTTGCAGAATGACAGAATTCTTTCACTCTCAGGTCACCAAGGTCATCATGGCTCAGAAGTTTTCCAGCACTCATTGTCTACCACTTATTTGATAGAAATTGCTGTTACTGCCTTTTTCTTCACTTCTGTAGGGCAAAATAAAGCTTAAATTTAACTTCTCTGCAGCAGCCTGATCAAACTGGATTCCTAATTCTGTTTCTATTGACTAATGGGTAAATGAGATTTTCCTTTCTCTTTTTTAGTAAGCCTTCCATGTTCTGAATAGACCTCTCAGCTGTGCATATATCATCTCTCCTTTCTAAATTTGTTGTGTTATTGTAGCCCCACATTCACTGGCATTACTCAGCATGGAGTTAGCTTCATTTAAAGAAAGAAAGGCTTGCTTAAGGAAAAAGAAATGAAAATATGACTTTCTAAATGCAGGTCTTTTGCCACATTTCATTAAGAAAGGCAAAACATGAAGACCAGAAAGTGAATAATACATAAATTAGTTATGAAAGGTCAGGGAAAAAGCAATATACAGAGACTCATACAATAAATAAGTGTAAGCTTAGTTGCACTGCTGAATTGATTTTCACGTCTATGGATTTTTAAGTAAAATATTTACTGAGGTTTCCAGGCATGAATGCCTAGGGAGGCACTTTGGCTCCAGGACTTGGGAAGCTGAGCTATCAGCCTGCAGCCACAGCTTCTGTTGGCTAGTGAACAGGCTGTCAGAACAAGAAGCCCTCTACCTTTTGGTTGCTAAAGTGGAAATGAAAAACAGTTTGTCACACATTTCCCTTAAACTTTTAAAATAGTCTAGCCTGATACATTGATTTATGTTTGAATAAATGAATAAACTCTGTACATGTGTCATCAGCTGAGATTGGTGTGCCACACTGCCATTTTCCATTTTGGGAAGATTATCATCTTGGCATTCAAATTCAGTATTCAGTTTAGTCCTAGTCTGGCCAATAAGAGCTGTCTGTGTGGAACATCTGCCAAGCCAGTTAACCCTGCTTCTGTTTTTGTGCATTAAAAAGGCATAATCACTGTGAACCGCTTCCCATTTGTCTTTATTGTAGTTCACTTTAATTCATTTCTGTCCTCTCCTTCAATCTGTCAGTTTTATTACTAGATTGAATGTTAAGCCTAAGCTCCTTGGCAATATCCCAATTTTAAAGGTACATTTTTATGAGATGGGTGTATTTTTTTAAGTAAATGATGAGAAAAGCAAAAAACTCTCTCTTCTTTGAAAAAAAAATCTGAATTTTTTTCTTCATCTCCATGACTCGTGCCAACTTAGAACTGAGAAATAAATTTGTTTTAATCCTTTTAAAAGTTTGTAGCTCAGACAGATAGAATCATTAAACAGTAACATACGGTATGTTAGCACACAGTAGTATTTTTGAGTGTGGCATTTTGAAATACGTATTGCTAGAGGATTATTTCTCAATTTGTTCAGCATAACCTCTCCATAATTTCCATGAACATAATTTATGCATATCTAGTTTTAATTATTAATGAAGCTGAGCCCAGCCTTTCCTTATTGGAGTAAAGGACCGAGAAAGACTGAGAGAATGCTTGTTCAGCATACAGCTCCCTGGCACAGGACAGGTTTCGTTTTGCTGGTATTTCACCTCTGAGTGCAGTGCAGGGGAGAGAGAGAGAGAGACTCAGCTTCCAGAGTTCATTGCTGTGGTTTATGTCACCCCCTGAATATAGAACAGAATTCTGCCAAGCGACACAGTAATTCCTATGTGAAAATAGATGCTGTGCTGTGCTTTCAGGCTAGCAGCTGCCTGCTTTGATATATGGGCTTCAGCAGGGAGGCAGTCACATGACCTTGATATAAAACTGTCCAATTCCTTGAAAAAGTTCTCTGTATTTCAGTGGATGTCAGCAAATGAAGCCAAGCAGCTTTACTTCATGAAAAGAGCAGGAAACAGTCTGATACCATTTTGGTATGGATTAACCTCATAATTGGGGGTTTTTTTAAGCTGCTGGCCTTTAAAAACTGCTAGGGATCACTTGTCTATGCTCAAAGCAAACGCGTTGTCTTTCTCTGAGTCTTTTGGAGTGGTGTATTGCACAGGTTATTTGTATTGCAGTTGTAACTGCTCGTGTTGACAGACGATGTGTCATAGCGAGATGCTGTGCTGGTCTTTGTGCTGTGCTGTCTCATGCTTGAGCTTCATCTGTAATGGGGACAGGATGGGTGAAAGACTCGCACTTCCTGGACTTTTGGCATTGAAGGGAAAAGCTTGCTCTGCTGTTCTTCGCTTCAAAGAGATACAGAAAGTATAAAGAGCCAGAGAAGACTGCTTAGAAGACTTAAGTTTGTCATAGAAATGAGTTGAATAATGAAATGACGTGAGTTGAATAAATAACACTGTAACAGAAGGCAAAATAATGAAACTTGGTAGAGAAAGGAATCTGTAGTTTCTTTTCATCTTGTTCTGTAAAATGCGGGGAATCAATATGCAAGCCACTTGAAACCCAAAAAATTCTCAAATGCTGCTCCCACGATACTTGCTTTGGTTGTGGAATTGACTGCTATAGGATGATATCAACAGCAAAGCATTCAAAGATATTTTGGGTTTCTCTGTGAAAAGACTACCCACTAGTCATATCTCAGAGCCATAAAAAACCTCACTTGCTCTGTGATTTAATCTGACCTTTGTCTCTAGGGCATCAGCTGACATTCTTAAATTGACTTCCATGGGTGTGTTTTGCTTATTGGGCTTCCTTTGAATGTGTCTGGTTTTCCCATATTGTCAAAGGCAAGCTACTGACGTGGTGGGGACTTAACATTTGATCTAGTACAGCAGTTCTTCTGTAGTAGAATCTTAGAAATGATGGTGCTGAACTTGGAGTAAGAGATATGATTGGCAATTTTCCCCATGCTTTCACACTGCCGTATGGCCTCACTTCATGGCCTGGTCATACTTGGATTTGCCCACCTTCTGTGAGGTAGTGTCAGAGTACTTCAGTCACTGATCTTGGCTAAGTCCTGCACTGCGGACAGTAATAAGGGAAAGCCTCTTGTTTCCTTAGGCACCAGTAATTGCTGTTAGGAGCAAACTAGACTGAGGTTGTTTCCGTGAACCTTCTTACGAGCAGCGGCCGTGCAGCTTCCGTGACATAGTTACCTAACGCAGGAAGATGCCGAGGCTGACCGAGGTACTGTCAGCCTACAGCACCACTGTTCTTTAACCAGGGAGAAATGAAGGTGACATTCCTAGCAGAAATCTCATACTGGCTATGAAACAATGCTTTCGCTGTATCATGCACTTGCCTCGTGATGTCCTCTTGAATTTATGAAAATGGTCCTGTGTGTATATTTTAAAATAACACTAATTAAGAGGGATCTTAATGAAACAAGGGGGAATAAATATCCTCTGAATACCTTTGTGAGAAAGCATGGCCCAGAGGTTTTACTGTTAAAGTATTACTATTAAAATGCAGTGGAAAAGAATATTGAACAAAGTGTAGTCATTTTGAGGGTCTCTCTTGCTCTTCTCCCTATTGAAATGCAAACAGTACAGGCTTTTAATGATCTTTCTTTGTTCTTGCTCTTCATTTCTTTTGGGTTTTTTAATATACTACAGTAACAATGAGTTGCTCCACAAGGGGAGGTGAGTGAGGAGCTTTAATTTTAGTGGCAGGATTAGTGTAAAGTAGATGTTTGAGAGACAGAACTAAGGATGTACTAGCAAGGTGTCCAGTGAGCTCTAGATGCAGATACTGAAACCATAGTGAACACATACGGGATTGCAAGGATTGTATCTTCACAGAAGAGCCAGCAATTGATCATTTCATAAAAGGAAGAATGACATAATGACATTAAAGTGACTAGGAAAAAATATCCTAGTATTCTTGCACTGGAGCCTTCAATTTTGTAGGCTCTTAAAAAAGCTGGTGCTCATCACTTGCAGCGCGTAACTCACTTTTAATCAGTGAGTGTATAAATGGACTATTGTTAAAGCAGCTTTAGCTGCAAGAATTCAGGGAGACTGGCAAAGTTGAAAAAAATCTTTTTTGCCCTTGTCTTCCATTCTTTATTATACAGGCAGAGGGTGAAAAATTGAGATTACTTTTCCTTCTTAAAACAAAATGTCACAACATAACTTTTGACAAGACATTAACTTTTGACAGACTAAGACTCTAATGACTCTGATGTTGCTTGCTATTGTTGATTGCCTTTGAAGATGCTGGAATCTTCTGATTTTCTCCTTGGCTGAGGAGAAAATGTGGGGCTGTTAGAAAAGGGAACTTTCCTCAGCACATCTGCAATGAATTAGTTAAGCAGATGTTAACAAAAGGAATTAATGGTTAGACATTGAAATGTTCTTAGCCCTTAGCCCTATGGTTAAGGCAGTCGTTGACCTTTGAAATGGCAATCTCCTGTCATCCGTGTGAATCTACTGAAATGGAAAGTGTAATCTCAGTTTTTAATTATGTGCACACACATTGCTTGTGTGTGTACAAAACAGATGCAGGGATAGCTTAATTTTTTGTTTGTTTTTTTTCTTGACAAAGCATAAGGCTTACTCATTATGTATGTATAAGCCTGTGTGGACAGAGGGTGAAAGAAGCGGCAGGAAAAGGACACCAGCTGGTTGGGTTTTCTTGACCTGTGTTTGGACTGTCCTATTGCAGTAATGTTTCAGTTTTAATCCGCAGACATCTCTGTAGTGTCCTAAATTTTATGGAAAAGATTGCAGGTGTACACTTCAACCATCATCAGGGCTTTTCATCCAGTAATGCAAAATGAAGACCAGTAATAAGCCAACTGAGGAGTTTGTTGGTCCTCTATTAGACCTTAGAGACTTAAAAGTATCCACATAATACTTAGAGGTGTGCAGGTTTTTTTTTTCTCTTTAATACGATCTGATTATGCACATACAAATTGTACATTATCAATATATGTCTTGGCTAGATGCTGTTTCCAGAGCGTTTTTACAGGGACAGACATCTGGCTGAGGGTGTGGTGGTAAAGGGCAATGTATGTCTAAGTAATGACTTACAATTCAAGAAAAGAATATTATGGTGAAGAAATACCACCATTATACTTTCTTTTACACTTGAGACACAGGAAAAAGGGAACTGCTCATCTATAAAGCATTGTGCAGCAGGTCATAGTTTTAAATCTATCCTAGGTTGTTAGCAACAAATCTGTTGCCATCTAATTTACATCTTCCTCTGTCTATAAAGACTTGGTGAGGAGTTAGACCAATTCCAATGAAAAACAGATATTGACAACTTCACTTTCATTGTATGGAGCTACTGAGCCAATTTGGACCTGATGGCTGTGTGGATGACATATCACCTAGAATAACTTTACTGCTGATTAGAAGTGAATGAATTGATTCTGTTTCGTTTTTAATACTGCAACATAAGGTAAACCTATGCAGAGACTGCTAGATTTCAGGTGGTTGGAGTTTGTTTTTTGACAATCAAGTAGCAATGACTGTCCTGATTAAATTTTTTCCTAGTGATTACTATCATCAGACTTTGGTTTTCACTGATGTAGAACCGTTGAGTTCTAGGTAGGTCCTTATGCAAATACAGAATCAGGAAATGAGCAAGACTGATTTTTGTAGTGGTTTTCATCAGCAGATCAAAAAGTATTTTCAAAAAAAGCTAAATGCTCTTAGACCAATTTTATTAATGGAGCAATCAAATTGCAGGCAATGAAATCACTCCTGGCAGGTCCTCCAGCAGACCAGCATCACACTGAGGGAGAATCTAGGTCTTGAAGGTCACACTGTTCTCTTGTTCCTGCATCCACTAATGCATCAGGACTGATTTACCAAGGACCTGATTGCCTTCAGTTTGTTTTGATTTCATACAAAGTTCTGAATGCTCAGTATTAAAAAAAAACCTGAAGCCTGGCTTAGGAAAAAAGCCCAGTATTTTGACATGGAAGGCTGTGTTCCCTTTAAAAGATACTGTGTTTTTTTCCTGTAAATGATTGAATAGTGAAAGTGTTCATACCAGAGGTGGATGGGATTTATATTCATGTGCTGTAATTCCTATTGTAAGGGGTAGAAAGGCATTGTGAGAAGTGGTGAAGATTCCTGATCCCTTGTCCAGAAGCGAGGTGATAGTTCTCATCAAATCTATACTGGGAAATTGAATATTTTAATAGATACAGTACTAGAATTGTGCATCACTTGAGATTTATAGGTGCTAATAATATGAAAAACTCAGCTGGTACACTCTCTCTGTCATCTTGTTGTACGTTTAAGTCACTCATTAAGCGAGAAAAAAGTTAATGCAATTTGTCTAAAAACGATCTCTAATGCTTGTAAGGGAACAAGAGACTTGCTCTTTCTGGTTTCCCTTCATTGATTGATTCTTCATGTAGATGTCAGGTTGTTACTAGAAATTCATTTGGGACTAGAAAAAATTGGGGAGGATTTTGTGAATAGCTGTGTAGAACATCTTCGTTCTTCTATCTCGCTGGCAGAAAAGAAAAAAAAGAATTTGCTTTTAAGGTCTTTTTGGGGCTGTTTTGCACATCTTTGCCCATGGAAAGAGCCATAGGTTTGGGCATGGTCACCTAGGGCATGGTCAAAGACCTTCTACTTCTGTCTTGGCTGCTCGTACAGTCCACAGGGAAGATCTAAAATTAGGGAACTGCAAATAAGGTCCTCTCAAATCTTGTACCAATCTTAGCACCTCTAGGCAGGGGCTAGCATTTAGGGCCAGAAAATCCAAACTATTGATGCGAGTATCTATTTTAATTTGATTCCCTGAATATTCTAAACAGCCACATTGGGAATGGAAGGGTATCAGCTGCCCTGAGAGGGAGAAGTTACACAAGTGAAAATGACGGGCTGGGGTGAAGATACAAACTAAAACATAGGCAAAGCAGTTTAGAGAATTGTCCTTGTGTGTAGCAGAATACGTTTCTACATTATTTACGGTAGCTTTTAATGCTGTTACAGGGCCTAAAGGGATCAGATATTAGGTTCTGGTCTTTCAGTTACACCAAGTGGAACAGTTGGTGTCCTTCTCTGTCAGTTGCATAGTGTAAAGTTCATTCATTCTACATTCTTGCTGCAAAGCTCCAAACTGTAGGAAATGTGTGGTCACTTTCTATTATATTTGACCAGGGTATAGCCACCTGACAATGTATTTAACACATCTGAGCTAATACTTGGCAATGCTCCATACTTCAAAAGTGCCTGAAATTCTCTGAGTGCAGCTAAGCACCCATATTACAGCAAACCCATGCTAGGCAGATCAGCAATTCTGTACTCGTTTTGCTGTCTCTGTATTTGAAACGTCTGGGTTTAGCTGCTTTTGCTTTTGTCTAGCTGTTAATTGTTGCACTAAAAAGGTAATGTGTGACTTTTCCCTTTTGATAGGTGTCAGAAACACGCTAAGTAGAGATTAGGTCAAGATCTTGGAGCACATTATTGCATTTCTGTCTTGGGCTTTCGTGCTAAAAATCTGCCAAGGGGCAAGGTCATTCCACTGACTGGTCTCTAAAACCTGAAGAAAATAGATAACTACATTTTTGAAGCTGGGTTCAGAAGAGTGATTTTCTGTTCTTTTTTATGGCTCCCCAAAAATGTTATCCTAAAAGTGGTGAGCAGGAGTTTATCTATTTCTTGAAAAACAGCTGTTCAGCTACTGGTGGGAACCCAACTGTGTGTTCAGAAGTGGGGCAGTGGCATGGCTTGGATCCTGCTGCCAGTGATAAGGTGGGGTCCTTGTCCCTCTTACCATCTCTTCCTTGTACTCTGAATTTTGTGTTATCTGTCTTGATTATGAAACATTTATGATGAAGAGGATAGGGAAGCCTGACTTCCATCCCTCCTTTCTGTGATTCTGTTAAGTCAGCAGAAGCTATAACACTGATTTCACTATAGCCAGAATTTTATCTTTTCTATTTAAGAAACCCGTTTATGCTTAGACTCATTTCATCACCTAATTTTCCCATTATAGTCACACCTAAATGTTGTACCTATAGTTTGTTGCTGTTCAGGAAACAATGTGCCAGTTTATTTTTCTTTATGAGGAAATTAAGATAGATATGAATGAAATGTTTTGAAGTCTTTGTCATGGGTGTAGCTTATTTTGTAGGCCTAGACATTTCAGATACATATGACAGACTTTCACACACACACATGTGTATGTATGACAATGAGATCAAAAAGACTAGTTCAGAAATAAGTTTAGAAAAGTGGATTTGTACTTCCTTCCTAAAATTAACTTCTGCCAGCTTTCCCCTGCACAAAGCACATCTGATCTCTGGTGTCAGACAAGCCTTAATTTAATCTGAAAGTTGAACCTAATGCTATTTGGAAAGTGATTTAAAAACTGTATTTAGTAAGGACACTAGTCTTTTTCTAACAAAAAGTGTTCCTTAAGACTTTTTGCCAACAGAATCAGTGAAATGACTGCAATAATGTTAAAAGGGAGCCATTGCTACTTTTATTAAAGAAATATTTAAGCTTCTTCAAACATTTCAAACACGGGTGTTGGACTAGATAATCTTAAAAGGTCCCTTCCAACACAACCCGTTCTATGATTATATGATTTCGCCTTCTTACAAGGACTGTTAGAAAATTAACTAAGAAACCATCCTCCCCTAAAAACTTTTCTGGAATTCATGAAGGAAATAGCCTTTGAAAATTTTTGCTGCAGCATAGAAATCACCACGTACTGCTTGTCACCAAGAAAGGATTCATTTAGCCAGAAATTAATCCTGAGCTACCTCCTTATAAATGTACTTGGACAGATCTAATTCTTGTGAAGCACAAAGCAAGTGATGCATAAACAAAGAATCTCAGCACATTTAATTTATGATTGCTAACCCTGCTTCATTTCTGACCTCTGTGTTCCTTCAATGTTTTATGTAGTGTCAGCTGTTCAATTTGAAGTCTTAGTGGCCATTTTCAGTTTCTACCTTTGTTGCAGAGGTTACAGAAAAGTGGGAGAGCTGTTTCTGGTGGTTCAGTTTAACCTCGGCTGTACACCCACTGGCATGTGCACAACAAAATTCTGCATGGGCTGAGAATGAATGTAGAAATCTTTACAGTGGCTTTGAAAAACAGCATAGAAAATGTTTTGTTCAGAGGGGCAAGACAGAAGAAACATTATTACTGCACAAAAATGTGACTTTTTGTTTAGCAAGTTGTCTTTCTTCAGGATTTCCTAACAACACGCAAGCTATGCTGGTCAATAAAGTTGAATGAAAGACCTCCAAGTTAGTGTTGGTTGGTGCTACTAAGTCCACTTATAACACAGCAAAGCCCTCCTAACCCATGTCTAGAGCCAGTTTAGCTTTACAGCTGCCTCCTTTGAGCCCCATGTACCCAGTTCCAGAGACAGTTTGCCTAGACTGTGCTATCATTGTACAAGCAGTGCACTGAAAAGTGTCTTGGATTTTCTTCTGCATGGAGTGAGTGAAGGGGAATAAGGAATAAACAAAAGGTGCCAGTACTTGACAGAATGGTCAGCCATTTATGTGCCTATCCCCATCTGTACCTTGGTTTTCTAGAGCTTTGGGGCACTAGATTAAATGCTTGAGGCAGTCAACGTGCTTATAGAGTGATAAGGAAGATGCTTTGCTAGTTCAAAGATCATCTAGTTTTACAGGTCAAAGAAGGCAATACATCTAGCTCAGGTTGTGAACTGACTAGTCTGAGGTCATATGACATGTCAGGAGACAAATGACGAGCTGAGGGTAAGAGTGCCGCGTGCCTGACGTAATTGCTATATAGCCTCTGCCATGACATTTGGGTTGCATTTCTTCACAGCAATTACGTTGCTCTTTTTGTGTTGCTTAAACTTGGGCAGAGCAAGAATGGCAACATGACTAAGAAAGACCTCAGGCCTGAGTGGATGGCAAGTGGAACATGAGTCAGCAGTGCCCTGGCAGCCAGGAGGGCCAACTGTATCCTGGGGTACCGCAGGCACAGCATCGCCAGCCGGGCAAGGGAGGGGATTGTCCCCTCTGCTCTGCACTGGGGCAGCCTCACCTCGAGTCCTGAGGGCAGTTTTGGATGCATTTATATAAGAAGGACTTCAGACTATTGGGGTGTGTCCAGAGGAGGACAGCCAAGATGGTGAAAGGTCTCAAGGGCAAGACTTAGGAGAAGCAGCTGATGTCAGTTGTTTGTTCACCTTGGAGTAGAGAAGGCTGAGGGGTGACCTCATCATAGTCTACAGCTTCTTTAGCGGGGCAGCAAAAGGGGAGAAGGAAAAACATTTCAGAAAGAAAAAGTAAAGTTTGTTTTATTTGTAGTTTTGAAAACCAGCAGGCTGTGCTAACAGATCTTTTTTCTGTTTTTCCACAAAAGACCGCACAATCTTGCCATTTTCACTTTTTTTTATGAGCAAGGAAAGGAGCTGCAGCATGGGGCATGCTGTTCTTGTTTGTGACTCTTAAATTTTCCTTTGAGTACTGAAGAGAGTCTGCCAAAGTGGTCATTAAGATGCTGTCTTAATATGTGTTCAAAGCCTTGCTTAGTAACCATTTTTTCCCCCTGAAATTTTGAAAGCAGGGATTTCTATATTATACTGGAATCATTAATACCAATTTAGTATTAATGCTTCCCTCCCGCCTCCCCACCTCGTAAGAGTTGTGTGGGTCTGCTTTCGGATTTTAGGACTATTTTGTGTTGTATAGAAATGCTACAACATTGTCAGGATTAAATATTGTCTGCCTCCGCTTTTCCCCATCCAGCTGGAATCAGAGTTCTTTTTTTTAGGTTTGGTTTCTAAAATACTCCCAGACTAAGACCAAACAGGGAACTGCTTTAGCTAAGACTAAATAGCTGCTTTTTTGCAACTGGAGAGGAGGTTTAATAGAAACATAGTGTGTTCATTCATTCGTTCGTTCGTTCATTCATTCATTCATTCCATCAGATTACTCTCTTCCACCTTTCTGAACTGAAGCTGTGGCTTAGTAATTCCAGAACTGAAGTCACACATTTGCAAGAACCCAAGCAATAAGAACTCTGTTTAGAACGTACTGCTGCTTTTTTTCAACATTTTTCAAAGCTATTTACAACAGCAGGTGAATGTAATTTCAAAATAGCAAATTAAAAACGTAATGATAACACAGCAAAACCATTATCAGAGACTGGTCTAGTTCTTGTCAGCCCCATTCCCAAAGAGGAGTCTTGATGATAAAGTTTAATCATGATAATAAAGTATACAATTCCTGTGGCTAGGGCCATGTAACTAACTTTCCTAGGCAAATCCTTTGGACATAGGAAGTCAAGATCACTCTTAACTTGGAGTGGTGTGAAGCGACATAATTAGCCATCCTTGTATTGTCTTAATTCCCATTCTGTCAGTTCAGCCCCTGGCAGAGTGTTGTCCATTCAACAGAGGCACCTTCCTAGACATGAACAGTTTAGCAGCTTCCATATGATCCATTGTGCTTGTCTTCATGGTATCTGTAGGGAAATTTCAGACCTGAGGGTCTATTGGAGAAACTCTCTAAGGCAAGTGCTCCTTTAGCACTCCTGCCCATTCCCTTGGCCAGGATTGTCACTTTGGGGTATTGCAGAATTTCCAGTTGTCCACCCCAACAGGTAAGAAGTAATTGAAACAAAAACCACTCCAACAGCTCGGATGTCATTGAAAGTCATGGTGCATTCTTTCCACTCTTTTTCTGGTGCTTTCTGCTATGTGGAAGGTCTAGGGCCAGTTTAGCTTTTTATTCAGAGATGCATGTAAGCCTCATCTGTGTGTGGTGGCTCTGAAGCCTTGTTCACAACATACTGTGGATGGTCATCTCTTGCTGTTTTGGTCAATGCCAATGTTTTGGCAAAGCACTGGCATCCCCTGCCTCCTGCCTTCTCACTGGTATCTCTGCTTCTCACTGTTCCCTCTTCTCCTCTGGAAATATACAGTAGGCTCTTCTTTGTGGTGTGTAAGCAGTTTCTCTTTGTGAAGATACAGGAGCAGTAACAACTGGCTTATGAATGGCAGAAATCTCTATACCTCTGCCCTCCTGTTATGCAAGATGCTGCTCTCATTTTCTGTTTTATATTGGTTCCTATTACAACTTGAATTTTTAACATTATGATGACAGAGCTAAAGCTACCATGCAGTGCTGGAAATGATCCATGAAATACACGGAACAGAGAGCTTGTGAACTCAGAGACACTGTCATATACTTGAATATAATTGTAAAAAATAAAGAAATCCATTGATAAAGCAGGATAAATTTTCAGAGCAGGAGGGAAATGAGTACCCCATGGTGGCAGTCAACACTGCTGCATATTCAAAACAGGTTCCATCTATAGCTTTGGAAAGTGAGAACAATACTGCATATTTTCAGTGTTTAAATATAGAAATGATAGTGACAATGATGGTGACAATGATGGTTTGTGGCATTCTTCATACCCATACATTATCATTCATCTAAATATGCATGCTTATGGTCTATTCAAAAACAAACTGAACTTAACAATGACTTTTTGATTACTTCAGGGCTCTGTGAAGATTGCATCAGTCCAACTTACTAATTTGCCTGTTTCAATAAGCTGCTGTCAGAATAAGTCAAGTTTATGGAGTTGTGGAGCTGCTCATGAAATTTGAAATATAATTGAATGTGCCGAGTCTTGTCACAGTAGGAGGTCTGTTGGAGGATAGCAAACACCCCACCATGGTTATGTATGATCCAAAGGATTTCAAGGCAAATGGCTGGCTAGGAGCTTATGCTGCCTGAGTAGGAATCAAATCTGTGCTGCCTCTCACCTGTCTTTTGACTGCCTAAGAGGGAATTAGTGTGGAAGTGAAGGGAGATCGTCAGATTCAAGATGAAATTCCGTCAGGAATTTCTGTCTGAAACAGTATGAAACACCAGGAACTGGGTTCCAGAGAGTCAGCAGAACTGCTGAGAGCTTGGATGTGTGAAACAGGGAAGTCAAAGAGATAGATTTACATGGCTGCTGTGCATGAATGGCTGTTGGGATTTGGGACAGAGAATATGTGAGTATTTTGTTTGAATTATAAGTGTTGCAGACACTTGTACATCTATCTAATACATCTATCCAGTATTTCTTGTGTTGGCTTGAAGTGAGAAGGATCACGGAGTTTGCACAAAATTGAGGCTTAAGGCAGTTAGGATTAGAGACATGATGGCTTCTGTCAGCTCTTCTGCTTCCTGAAACAAGAGCTGGCTTTTCATTGAGTTAGTTTTGCACTGTGCAAATCTGAGCTCAGTTAATATATGCCTGCAGGCATACACAGGCTTTTGAGATGCTTCTGCAGATTCCAGTTTAAAAAAACCCCCTTGAATGGAAAATGTCCAAAATGAAGATATGTCAGCCTGTGAGCAAATTTTATGCAAATTAGTCAGTAGGCATGAATGACTGTCTTGCACTGTTGGTGGTCTTGGCAAGCCAGGAATAATGTTGGGAATGGCTGTTGTCCCATGTCTGATGACACGGGCGGAACATACCCCCCTCTGGTTGCTGCACTGCCTTTGGCCCATATATAGTAGCTCTTGCAATCAGATGGGAGCTTGGCTGGGTCAGGCTGATGTTTTTAGTAGGCCCGGGACAGGGACAGCTCCATCACTTACCGTATGAGCAGTTCAGCAGATACGCATGAGCTGCC
The DNA here is from genome assembly GCA_013399875.1 of Gymnorhina tibicen. Taxonomy (NCBI): domain Eukaryota; kingdom Metazoa; phylum Chordata; class Aves; order Passeriformes; family Artamidae; genus Gymnorhina; species Gymnorhina tibicen. The sequence goes on from VXAZ01002243.1 coordinate 344,756, forward strand.
TAATGACACACTGCTGCAAAGGCTCGGTTACGGTGCTTGTTTGGCAAGGAAGATATAATTAATAATGTCATTGCATAAAAGTCAGCTGTTCAGTACTCATGCTAGCTGCCAAATGTTACACGATGCAGATTCAGAAATATTTTATCCATCTGCCAATGCTTTCAAATCATTCTGGCAAGGTTTGTATTTCTATTTTAAGCTGTGTAAAGGGAAATTGCTCTCATTCTCTCAGTGCTAAGGATGGTGCAAGCCTTACCCTACCTACTTTTAGAGAAATAGACCAGGGGAAGAAAAGTGTTAGAGGTCATCACAGAGGTATCATTTAGTGTCTAAAATGTAGTGGACATGTGCCAGAGTGATTGTGATGGCATTTTTTTTGGAGGGGGAAAGTAGTGGTGCATCTCAGGATCAAATAATGTGTGGATCCAGGAAACATTCCACAAAAAATTGTGAAGTAAATTTATCACTTCATATTGATAAACTGTAGGAATTTCCATTTTACACCTTCCATTAATGTTGTGAAACAAATAAGTGTAATTTTCTATTAAGTACTGCTACTTCAATATGCTAGGTATTGAAATTTTCTGTATGCAACTTTGATTATTTTTCTTCATTTGAAAAAACCCACAGGGTCTTTCATCTGTGTGTCCCCTTTTTCTTCTCACACATGCTGAGTGACTACAACCTACAGTGTTCTCTTGGTTAATAATGGTATAATGGAACAATCAGTTGGCGTTTTCCCTCTTCTTCCCCTTCTCTTCCTGACCATACCTGTAATCCCAGCTTTTAAACTGCTCCTTATGACCGCAGCCAGTCCCTTAATGTCAGACATGGAAGTTAAGCAAGTGAGATCCCTTAAATAGTAAAATTATATGTAAAACAATGATAAAAAATTCTAATGTTTTAGGCAAAAAATTATTTAATTCATTGTTTTGTTCTCACTGTGTGGTACAAGCTTTGTTGTCCCTTATGTAACCTCACCTAAGCAGTCCCTACTACTAGGGACAGACAGGAACTTGTGAGACAGGACTGCAGAATCATCACAGTTACACCTGGGACAGAAACACCTGAGCAAACTGAAACAGTGCTGTTCCGGCAGTGAGAGAGGAGCCTAACAGACCACAGTGTCCAGAGAGCCAGCATGGACTAATGCCTTTACTGTTACTCCCAGGTTGCTGCTTTTTATGGAAATATTTTTCCTTGTTTGTTATAGCAGAATGAATTTGCATGTGATACTCATTTCATGCTGCTATTTTGACCATGGCATGAAGAGATATTGTTCCATTGCTACTGCAGTGTGAATCCTTATAGCATCTGCTCTGTTATCTTTGTGCCCTTCCAGCACAACTACTATGGAGATGGGCTTTTTTTAAAATAAAGAGGAAAGTGAAAATAATTATTATTTTTGAAAAGGCAAAGGACTTGAATAAGTACAACATAAAGAATTACTAGAATTCCTTCATGCTTTGCCAAGAGAATCCTCTCCAATTTTTGCTGCTTGTTAATCAGCATTCTAAGCTGGAGGAGAAGAAAAAGATACCCTTTAATTTAACTCTATTTAACTTCTTTTTAAAAACTAAACCCATTCCAAATCTTCACAACACATTTCATGACTATAATCTCTGAAAATGCAAGTTAAATAAAAACATTCAAGGAGTGGATACTTGCTGTCAATTTCTACAAAGAAGGCAAGGGAAAAACTGATGGAAGACTTAGCAGCTGGAAGCAAAGCTGATTGAAACACTAAACCAGTTTTTGAAAGCCTAAACCAGCAGTAGCTTTCATTTCAGATTATTCCTTTAGTTCTTCTCAACACCTATTTTATTTAGTATTGAAAAACTGGCAGCTGAAAAAGCAGACAAACTTGCTTTCTATTTTTGAGCACATAGAGAATGAGGTATTAGCATATAAGAGTGACAGTTTGTACATTTTTGAAGAAGAGTGTGGTCATCAGAAATGTGCAGTTCTTTAACTACAGGTAATATTGCCACTGTTAAATAAATCCATTTAAAATGAAAATTATTATAGTTTCTTGATAAGAAATCATCCCCTTTGTTATTCATACTGCACACTAAACATAGTACTATGTAACTAATAGTGTATAGTTTTGAAATGTTGTTTTGTGGCTTTTGATTGAACGCCAATTTCTACCAAAATTCAGTTACTATGAATTTAAAAGAAAAAAAAACAACAAAAAATCCGTATCATTCACTGCTTTCTGACATACTGAAAACAACAACAAAAGATAACTTAGTGTATAGAAACAGATTCTCTTCTGGCCTGACAAAAAGATGTGTTAATTATCTACAGAAGGAAGCTGAGTAAAGGGTACAAAAGCAATGCAGGTTAAAATTCATGACTTTGAATTCAAAGTTTCTTTCGGTTTAAATGATGATGGAAGCTGATGTTTTAGATAGCTGTGACTTAAATCAATCTGCATTGACCCTGACCCGTTAGAAGAGCATTTTTGAGAACAGAGGTTACCTCCAAAGGTTCCTGAGAAGAGTAGCAAAATGTTCCTTTTCCACATCTGGGGAGAGTGGTGAGATCTTTCTCCAGCTGTCATTGCTGCAGTGCATGGCTGTTCATAGTCTTGTGTTCAGAGTAGACAAAGCTGGATTTCGTGTCTGGAGTGCAGATCTACAAGACTTTTTAACATAGATTGTCCTGTGCTCCTGTTTTCATCTGGTACTCAGTTTACAGGCTCTTTCAAACTGTTAACCACTCTGATTGTCACTCACCTCTCTCCTAAAGCGGATGGACAGACAAGAGTTGTGCCTCTTGCAGGTGGCTGAACTGCCTTGGAAATGCAAGGTAGATGTGAAGCCAGGGAGATACTAAGCCACACAAGAGTATGCTAATCCATGGGACATGATGTTAGTTGCTGCTACAGGGGTCACTTGCTTTTCTTGAACCCTGCAAATTCAAACAGTAAACTTAAATAACAGGTAGTTTGAGAAAAAATGCTCTGACTCTACTCAGGAGTAGAGGGCTATTCATTATCTAGCACCAACTTCTTTTTTAGTTACCTTCCATTTTGTAGCTAAGAGGTATGTTCAACTGTAATCTAATTTCTATAGAAAAGCGTGAGCTAGGAGCTCATGAGGGCAAGGCACAGGGCTCAAGTCTCAGTCAGAGGTGCATTGGGAACAGCAAAGCAATTGCTGTATAGGGTTCTGTATTCTTGTAGTGTGTCTGAGGTCAGAGGATAAACGGAGAAACGTGTCAGCATATATGAAGACAGATTGGGAGTTGGATTGGTCTTTCCTGACTTTAAGGTCTTGCTGGATGGATTTCACAATGGCAACAATAACAGAAGGTCACTTTAGCTTCTCTTTGATATATGTGGCAAAAGAGATGGAAGCATATTGGAAGGTAGGTGAGCAAGGACTAATTTTGGGTGTTCCAGCTGAAGCAAAAGCTATTTCAACTTGTGTAATGGGAAGTATTTTTTGAAAGCTTTCTGTATAGAGACTGGAAAGGTCAAAATCCCATGGCTGCCTCTCTGCTGGGAGATTATTTTAGTCAATACGTTCATGTAACCCATGTTTGTATTGAAATCTATAGCACAGCCTGCAGTTTAGGATTACCTATATTTGTCAATCAGATATCTTCTGTGAGGCAAGTCAGGACTGAGAAATCATATAAGAAAATTACCCCAGAATGATTTTATCATGACAAGCATCACAATGCAGGCAGATTACACTGCACAGATTTACAGTTGGCAAGTGGAGCTTTATTATGAATTCTACAGACCTGGTAAAGGAAACTCAAGATTCACATGCGATAACATGATATCTTGACACTGTAAGAAGGGAACCAGTCCCCGCATACGTGTTCAATGACACATCCCTCTAATATAGGTCAAACTGCTTTTTTCTGTTTGTTTAAATGCTGCCACTCTTACAGATTTGGAGATTTTGTTTATGTGTTGCTTATGCTTTCAGATGTGGCTCCTGGCAACTCTTCTTTCCATCTTCTTCCTTCCTATCCTTGCCTGATTGTGAGCTCTTCATGGGCTGCATAAGCTATTAAAGTAGTGGCATGCGAGTGGCAGACCTATCTGTGTCCCCTTGCACGAAGAACAAGTTGCTTAGGGCTCTTTTGGTAGCTCTTACTGTTTAGCTCAAAATATATCTCATGGTTTTTGGCTACAGAGAGGCCCAGTTTAGTTTCAGGTGAGTTCCTTCTGCTTCAACCAAAATATAAACATGATGTGGAGATTGTTTTCACGGGCTTATAGGAAACTCATGAAGTTCAACAAGGGAAGATGCAGAGTGGGGAGGAACAACCCCATGCACCAGTATGTGCTGGGGCCACCTGGCTGGAAAGCAGCTTGGCAGAAAAGGACCTGGGAATTCTGGTGGGTACCAGGTTGAACAGGAGCCAGCAGTGTGTCATTGATGCAAAGAAGGCTAACAATATCCTGGGCTGCATTAGGAGTGTTCCAAGCAGGTCAAGGAAAGGTGACGACTCATTTATTCAGCACTGGTGAGGCCACAGCACTGGTGAGGCCACACCTGGAATTCTGGGCTTCCCAGTACCACAGAGACATGGACATAATGAAATGAGTCAAAGGGCCACTAAGATGATGAAGTCTCTTCTTTGAGGGAAGGCTGATGAGCCAGGACTGTTTAGCCTGGAGAAGAGGGGATCTAACTAATGTATGCAAATACTTGACAGGAGGGTGTAAAGAAAACTAATCCAAGGTTTTTTCAGTGGTGACCTGTGATGGTACAAGAGGCAATGGGCAAAAACTGAGCATCAGAAAACACTTACTTTACTGTGAGGGTGAACAAGTTGCCCAAAGAAGTTGTGGATTCTCTGTCATTGAAGGCATTCAATAGCCACCTGGACATGGTCCTGGGCAACTGATTCTAGGTGGCCCTGTTTGAGCAGGGGGCTTGGTCCGGATGACCTTCAGAGGTCCCTTCCAACCTCAACTGCTCTGTGATTCTGTGATTCATCTTCGTGCCATTTTGAGTATGTCGTCTGCGCGTAATCGCAGATAATTCTCAGGTCTAAATATAGTAAATGAGCCGTCTCAGCACAACTCAAGGTCCCTCCAGATGGGCTTTAATGCATAAAGACTGATGACTTGGCAAACCCATGTGGGAAAGGACATTCCAGGTATACCAAGCTTGAAAGGAAGACCAGAGACAAAATTGTGAGAAGTTGAAGATCGACAGACCTCTGACTTTGGAAGTTGCCATTTCTGTACAGCTGAATTTGTACTATGCAAGTCAATCACTAAAAGCATAGAAGGTTATCTACTGTAAGACACCAGGTATTCAGACTGATGTTGACAGCTCCATCATCTGTTGTCATGCAGAGCTGTATAAACAAACACATTTCCACGTAGTGGGTGTTATGAATTGTCACCTTCCAGAGAATCCATTAGTCCTGTTACAGGCACACTGAGGTATCCTGTGGCAGCCAGTAAAGACAAGTAAGCATATTTCCTTCACAGCAGTAAACTCAGCTGGTTTTGGTAAGAGACTAGCTGGTTTTGGAGACTGTGTACAGCCATGCATTCCCACTGGCTTCATAAAGAAGAAACATAATTCTGAGAAAAAAAAATACACATCAGAGGGAAAATGGTGGTGGTGGGTTCAGGCTTAGAATGAGTTTAGCCAGAATGGTTTGGTTTTTTCTCAAGAAAAATAAAAAAATTCATTTTGATGAAGAGTGTTTCCTTTGTGCTTTAAATTCACAAAGATATCCAAATATGGATTTAGGGGCCTGTAGTTATATTTTACTCTATTTTAGACTTTTTAGACTTTTCTTGGCTCCAAAGGTCTGTCCTTATAAAGCCAGCAAAACCATCATTAAAGAATTAGCTTGCTAGAATGGCTTTTGATAGCTAGGGTTGAAAATTTATTTAGCCATGGAAACAATGTGCCAAAATACAGAAACACAAAATGGCACTGAGAAGAGGGGCATCAAGAAAATCCAGGGAGTGAAAGACTGCCGCTCAGAAATTATTTGTAGTGAGGAATGGTCCTTTGATTCCCAGGCTCTTGAAGGTAACTATCATAACGAGAAATAGGTATGGTTTACCTCTCGAGGGATTCTATGCTCGAAGTTTGTAGACACTACAAAAGTACCATACAAGTAGGAAAAAAAATCAGAAAAAAAGTGCAATATGTGGGGTAATAAGATGGAAATGTTGTTTGTATTTCATACTCTGTGTATTCTCCTTTTATTCCCAAGCTTTTCCCTGATTTATTCTGGTGCTTCAATTGTTTGCTTTTCCTCATAAGGATGTTTTAATTAGAGAAAGAAGATATCTCTGTAGGGTATAGAAGTGTTATTTTCTAGTCTTCCAGATGGGGAATCTTGTATTTCAGAAGTAATAGAAGGCTTTTGACTCACTTGAGTCACAATACTTACATGCAATAATGTCTTTGTTCTCATTAATGGCTAATTTATATATAGTATCCAGATTGATAGCAAAAATGAAAAGATGGGTATGAGGCTCCAAATGCAATTTATACTTTTTTACACAAAGTCTCATCCCATTAGACCTTCATTTCTATGAGTCGTGTTACTTGTAAAGGTGGAATACAGATACTTTTAGTGCTCCAAATCGTCATGCATTCTGAATTGGGGCATCTTCCAATTCTAGTTCCACCTGATCCATGTTTGGCAATACAGTTTTGCAGTTTTATGCCACAACTTTAAAGACAGCAAAACTTGAATGTTTGAATGACCTCTGTCTCTGCTTGTGGGCTATGCAGGATGCTGTTACCCACATGGTGCATATCCAAAATGAGCACCACTTCTAGCTGGCATAAGTCTTTTTCTGAAAGTATGCATATTTATACAGGCAGCCCAGGATGATGAGATTTTAAACTGCCTTAGGAAATACATAAAATTATAGGATGGAGAAATTCTAACTGTTTTGCCAACAGCAGGGACTTGAATTGAGGTCTCCTGTGTAAGTTGCTGAAGCTTTCCATGCAGTGGAGTGAGACTTCTTACAGAATTTGTTTATACCTTTGGGTTTAGTCCTTGAGTCAGCTCCCACTCGAAGGCAATAGTACCCTAAATGTAGAAGTTAATCTTCAGGGAAGTGAAGCTTCTGCTGAGGAATAACCTGAAAACATGTATATTTCTCTTCATCATGGGTAAAATTTTTGTAACCAGATAGTTTCATTTGAGTTTCATTATTACAGTATGAAAATATGAAGACACATTTGCCATTAGCAGGTGTGAATCTAGACAATCCCATAGCTACAGAATATATTCATCGCTTGACAACTAAGGCATTTGACCTTGGTGAAAACTGAAGTAATGTAACATTGCAGTTGTGCTTGTAGATGTAAAGAGTAGCTATATGTAGTCTTGTGTTAGGTTCTTACTAGTTAATTTTTTTTTCATAACAAAGTTGGATGACAAGAAGGGCAATGAATCCTTTTTTTGATTAAGTATATTTAGAATAGGGGTTCATAAGTCATTCTCTATGATAGTACTTTGTTGGTTTTTTTTCTCAGTGGTTAACCATGAACTATTTCTGACACCAGATTAAGTGCGTCTGGTAGCTTGGTCTTAGAAACAGACAAGTCAGAGAGTACTGGAGAGCATGGCCTGGGCTTACTTAAAGAGCAGCCTATTCTGTACCTGAGATTTTTTTTTTTCTTGATAAATTACTTACAGGTGACCTGCAGAAACGGAAGGAAGAAGTGCTTAGGGGCAGTTAACTTGTGAGTAAAGAATTAAAGGCAGGGAAATGGAAGGTATTTTTAGGCCATATTGAGGGATTTAATTCCTTCCATCTGTTAGGTTTTTTAGTCAAGCATGTGTCCAAACCACAAACAAATAGCACCTGGGATAAGAAAAAAATCAAACCTAGTGCATTTACTTTTAGAGATGACCTTTGGGGATAACTTTCACTGTATATCATGACTAGCTCAGAGTGGTTGTCTATTTTGGATATCTGCATAATGCAGTGGATGAAATTCCATTAACAGTCTTATGTTTTTTCAGTAGAACGTAATTTACATTTTAATGAATTCTGCAGGGACAGAAATAAAACTGAAGATGTGATTGGGTAGAGGATACAGATCCTTAGAGGAAGCCTGCAGAATGAACTCCAGCTTTACTAGATGCCAGAGAATCCTACACATGAGCAAATTGTTCTACATGCCCTCTAAGAGGGCAAAGCATTAACTAACGGAGGTTAGTTCACAGTGCATCAGAAAGCCGAGATTCCAATCATAAGTCACAAATCTGAGGGAATCCACATTTCATTATATCTTCTGTGGCAAAGTCATTTGCTTTTTTTAGGCCGCAGTCAAGTGAGTATGAGTTGTTGAGGACATATTTCCCTCCTGTAAACTAAAATGGATAAATCAGTCTGCTGGAGTTTTCTTCTGCATGTGGAAAGAATCACACATAGGAAATATTATATTGATTCAGTGTTGGCATGAAATGCTTGAGCCCTTAAGAGTAGTCTCACTGCATCATACCCAGATGAAGCTTGTGGGCACAGATTTTTGTTCCTTACAGAATTTGAATACTGCTTTTCTTTTTCTGTGTGTGTATGATGCAGTTAGATAATGATTTTCTCAAATACTGATGCTGCTGCTAGTATCTGTGTCTTGTTAGCAGTACTTGAGTAAAATGTGTTCACGAGACTGGGCTTTTACCTTTTGTTTCTGCTGTTTGGTACATTTATTTTTGCTTTCCCATATTTGAAAGTGGCAAAGCAGAGGTAAGAGCCTGGGAGATGTCCTATGTGATGTTGTGGCAAAAGCTTTTTTAATCTTATCCTAAAACATTTTGTAATGAAGTGTGCCTTTTGTTATCTTCATTGATTGTTGAAAGGATATTTTAAACCGCAGTCAGCTTTGAAACTGTTTTTAGGTAAAAGCACAAAGTAAAACAAAATAATTTTGAGTGCAAAGCCATAGTCAAGTGAGTATGAGTTACTGAGGATATATTTTCCTCAGCATAGATAATACTCATTAATTTACTTGCTACTGTTTCTGGTAGCAAGAAAGCATTCGGTACACTTTGTAACTGTTGTCAATACAAAAGTTAGGGGAAATTGTTACATGCTACTGCCGCTAATCTGGCAATCACCTGCTCTGTTGATTACTGAATTTTATTTGACTTGCAAAATAAAATGCATTTACTCCTCTCAGTTTGGTTGGTGTAAAGCACTCTGTACCTGTTCTGCTCCATGCAGAAGTGGATACGAACAGATCTGTCAGGGCACGTACAGTGGGATGGAACTGCCTTCTGTAGTCCCAGTACTTCCCAGCTGTGACCACTGCAGTCTTGTCAGCATGTTCGCCTGTAATGCCGTCAGAAAATCAGCGTTGGCTCACTGAAAGAGAGGGAATGGTGAGCCAGCACCAGTCTCACTTAGTCTTCCTTACTTCTGGTAGTATTTTCTGTGAACCTAATCCAGCCCCAAAAATGAGAACATATGGTCTGTGGAGAACCTACAGAAACCAAATGATTTTGTGTTACAGTGGAAATCAAGACCTGTAACTTTACAGATTTTATGGCAAGTTAATGTTATTTAGAGTATTTTCTAGATATTTTTGAAAATGTAAATTTCTGCTAGGGTCTACAGTTTTCCTGTACATTTATATTGATTGCTTTTGTCTTTGGGAAGACAAAAGTGCAAAGTACAACTGGACTCCAGTGGGAAGCAATTTTCTCTGCTTCGCGTGAGTTTCAGGTCGATTGTTAAAGACACAGAAAATACAGAATGTCTGCCACCTGAAATATTTCATCCACTGGTCATGTTAGCAGACTGAACATGTGGTAGGGAAAAGACAAGCTAAACTACAAATAAGCATGCCACTCCTTGCACATTTCCCTAGGCATCAGAGACATCAGGTGTCATTGTCATATGTACTGCTTGCAGAACCTCCTCATGTTAGTGTATGAAGTTATTTTTCTAGTTGTGAATCCTTAGGGCCTTGGATTTTCCTTTGCTAACCCAATTCCTCCTCAGTCTGGCTTGTGGAAAAAAGGGATACAGCTTATCTTCCACTTCACATATGGCCTTGTTTGTCCTCCTTGTTTGTTCTAGTTGCTTTCACTCACCTTTTCTAGGACGCTTAGGTTTACCTCCTTCTAATTCTTTTGAAATCACTGCATCACAAACTGTGCTGTCTGTTTTATTAGCAGTGCCTGTCAGAAGACTAAATATACAAACATCATGAATACTCATTTGTTTGATACAGTAATTGCCAGAACTGTTTACAGAAGTATTTACAGATGGTTGATAGACATCATTTTGTCCCAGTCTCATTTTCCAGCATTTCAGATACCAAGATAACATCACATCTCCTATCTGGCAACAGTGGCTTCTTTCCTAACTTTTCTGATACAAAGATTGTTTCATCATGGTATATGAAAAAAAGTACCATTATAGTGATGAAACAGCCTGAGTCTTTCTCACCCTGATAGTAGCTGGACCATGGACATTAATCAACACTGAGCAGGATCAGACCTGACCTTAGTACTCTTTTTACTAAACCATTTGTTTAGTAAAAAGAGTACTGCATCTGTTTCTCTGCAGGTTCCTTCTTCTTGTAGTGAGTTTGGCATGAACATATTGTTAAAATATTCTAGATATGAATTGGAACATTTCCTTTTTTTTCCTTGCTTCCACAATAAGTATTCCTCAGTCTTCTTTCAGACAAGTCAGTGAAAACTTTTAAAATGTGTTTTCTTGGAAGTGATGCACGACTCAAAGACAGTTTGCAGCATGCATCTGTATTTGTTAAGTGGTCTAATGCCACTGTCCCATGTTTGTTTTGGGATAGCAAAGGCATTTGTTAAATCTGTAGCCGACTGAATTTTCTTACTGAATATTCATGCTTTTTCTTGAGCCAGTGTGATTGCCTGTTCTTCATTTCCCAAAGACAGCTCTCTGGATGGGAGGGAAAAGTGAGATTCAGTTAACTGACGAGTCATCTGCCTACTCTGATGCTTTTAACTCTCCTCACTGTAGCACATGGCTGCTCTCCTTCTCCTTTTTATTTATCTGATCTGGCCCCTTTATAATGTCAACCCTTGTTAGTCTCTCTGAAGAGAATTGGGTTCAGCCTTGCAGTATTTCCAGCAACCTGCAGGTGAAAAGTTTCACTTGCCTGAGGTTTTTTACATCTTGGAAAGTAATGAGATAGGGATGATTCAAGCAATGGATGGATAACACATAAAATATTTTTAATTGAAGACCTCTTGACAGAGTATTTAACAATAAGTAGGAGGTGTTCCCAATCCACTGGGAGATGCTATTTGCCAGGCAGTAGCTTCAAAATAGAACATATCAATAGAAAGAGATAGGATAACTTTAACTACCCAAGAAGTAGTAAATCTGCACTGAATTACTTTTAATACAATTTTTCTCTGGTTGATCTAATAGAGTTATTGATTATTTTTTTTCCTAATGAATGCTAAGCAAAACCGTTCATCCTTTATTATCATTGTTATTTCCCTATTTATTTATTATTGCTATTTATTATCATTGCTATTACAGAATTGCACTTCACTATCAAGAAGAGCAGACAATGCAGAGGGCAAAGAACTTGTTTGCCTGCCTTCATTCCTCTTGTATGTTTTATTTGAGTATTGCAGTGCTTGTTCTACTGACAGCTTAAGCAATACAAGGTTTTTAGGAACTGGAAGCCATGCTACAATGTGATGTGAAATAAGTAAAATTGGAAGTCAGTTTTACTCCTTAGTCAGTTGTCAGTGGTGCCAGATGTTGTGAATTAAAGAGGGCAGTGAATCCCCCTGAGTTTTGTGCTGTTTTAACATGCAAATTGACCAAGAGTAAAATGCTTGTAGTCCAACAAGTGGAAGCCTTACTTCGCACATATGCAGTGAACTGGTTTACAAATAACTTCTGAAAACAGTTTCTTCACACTGAGTCCTTGCATCTTTTCTCAGAAGTGCCTTCAGCAGCTGAAAGAGAAGGATACAAGTGGATTTGCAGAGTGTAGTGTAAGCCCTCTTTGAGCAGATGGAGAACTAAATGTTAGAGATGCACTGTGTTCTTGGTTGTGGCCTGTATATCTTGAAGAAAGTATCTTAAGAAGTAACTTCTTTGGGGCTGGAGAGGTCCTCAGTCCTTTCACACAAATTTGGATAAGGATTGCTGACTGTTGCCCCACCACAGGTCCTTCAAACATCTTTTTTTTTTTCTTTTGGTTCCTGCTGCTTTTATTTGGTATTAAGAGATATAGTAGAATTAAGCAGCTGTGGTTAAAATAAACAAAGAGGATAAAGCAGCTTCAGGAGAATTGGCTCAGGAAAAAGGAGACAGATTAACAGCATGTGACCAGCAGAGGTGCCTAGATTCCATAAAGTTATGGCAGTGGATGCTAAGCATTGCAAATGTGTATTTGATGGACTGACCAGAATCTGACTGTGCTCCTTGCTGGGCAGAAAGTGTCCATGAATAACTAGTAGGGGCTTCCGTCTCAGAAGAATGTACTGCAGGTGCATGCCCCTGCATTTGGGCAAATGTAGAACAAATGAATTTAGTATATGGTTTTAAACAGCCACACAGTTCTGTTTTAAAAAGGCTTTAATGCAGTTGCTTTAAAAAAAACTAGAGCACTGAGGGAACTCAACTGATCATGATTACATTTGTTTTTCTCTCTACTCTCAATGGAATAAAATATGATTTCCTGTCTTCTCTGAAACATTTCCCTTGGGGCTTTTGTATACTGGAATGTGGACTGTTTGTTACTCTGAAAACTATCTTGGTAAAACTGTCTCTTCCTGTTGACGTCTACGAAAATTGTTGAAAAGTCTCCTTCCAGCTTTCAAAGCCTTGAGTGCTGGTGAATCAAATGGTTTTGTAAAGAGGTTTTTAGTAGTGAGGCAAACCAAATTTACTAGCCAAATCATGGTTGCTAACATGTACAAATCTTGTACTTTGGTATGCTTGCAGAGGGATTGAAGTTAAATATTCTTCAAATTTTTCCAAGAAGTGGCAGAACAAAATTCAGTCCTCTTTCTGTTCTGCAGGTCTAATGGGATGAAATAGCAACGTGCATTTGTTTTTGCTATCAAACTCAGATCTGAATGTTTCTGTGGAGCAATGAATCCAGGAGATCTTTCTATCCAGCTGCTTTTCAGATTGGATTTTCATTTCAAGTTAAATTAACTGTATGGAAAGAAATAGGAAAATAAAATAAAACAAAATAAAATAATTTTAAAATAAAATAATTTTAAAATAAAGTAATTTTTAAATCATTGCAGATTTCCATTTTGTAATTATAGTTATTACATAGGAGAAAGCCCTAAACTTACATCTCCTGACAAGCAGCTTCAAAAAGTGGTGCATTAAGAGAGCATTGTAATTTGCTGCCTGTTTTCAGTTTGAAGTCTGTAGATAGGGTCATTTGCAGGAATTAAAGAGAGACTGCAATTAATCCCCAAACTTTGCATTTCAGAAAGATATCTTTTCAGTTATGTATGTTTAGGAAATAGGGCTTAATGCTCAGAAGTGCTTTGTTAGGCTGATGGATCCTCATTCATTATGATGAATTGCTTAGAGAATTTTTCAGCTCTTATCCCCATGCTTACTAATGAGAAAACGGTTTAATGTGAAGATTATGTATAATGCTTTGTTACTATATTTTAAATGAGCTATTATTGTCAGTCTGTTATCAAGGACAGCATAACTGTGCATTCTAATATATGCATAAGGTTAGTGTTTCCGTAGGAACCACAAGTCATTTATGGGCTTTATGAATTATATAGCCTTCAAAAATTATACAGCCTTTATGAATTTTATGTTAAATATCCTTCCAATCAGGTCTCCTCTGTGGAGAGACTGCATAATTCCTTCTTCTATATTAGTTATTCTCTGGATTTTATATATGTTGTGTTTGACATTTTGAACTCTCTTTTGTCTTTGATGTTTTTCCATCCAGCAAATGAGTGATTAGGGCCCTGCCAGTCCTTCTGATTTCAGGAGTTTTTGTATTTGATGTCTAATTTTTAATATTTTTTTTCTAATACTGTTTCCAAGTTCTGCCTCCATTCTCCTTCCTGCCCTCTGAGTTTAACTATCACTTAACTGTGTTACACACATTTTAATCCCTCCTCATACATCATATCTGAATCCGCCTCAGATGTTCAGTCTTTCTTCCCTACTGCACTTAGGGCGTTGTGGCTTATACACAAAAAGAGGATAATGCTGACATTGGCACAACTAAGTCTGACCTTTCACAGCTGCAGGCAGAGACAATTTTGTTGGTTTTTGCGTTGTTGCTTTTGTGCATGCCACTCAAAATAGCTGTAAAGTTTTGGGAGAACTACTGCAGTCCAAAGTAATGCCTCATCCGTTTTGACACTTGCTTTTTTGCATCAACTTTTCCCAAATTATTTTGCAGGAAGTCTGTATTTGGGAATCTCATTCTACAGGTGTATGTTCCTTTAAATTAATCCTTTATTTCCTTTCTACAGCTACATTTCTCCATACTTAGTTTTAAATACTGACAGTTTATCACCTAGAAATTTAATGACTGAGGTGTTTATCCCCTAATTATTAATGACAGTCATTAGCAAATCAGGGCTGTGCTTGTCTTGGATGCAAACTGTGAATAATTGAGTGGGTTTATTCCTTACCTGTTCAGGCAGATATTGGGGGGAAAAAAGTGTGGGTATGTGTGCATAATGGAGAATATACCTGGAATATCGCTATTAATTGATATCTGAGAGCTTATCTCCTAATAGAATAATGGAAGAGGTGTGATAGGTAGGGACATGTCGAGATCATCTCTTCTGCCATCCCTTGCTTGAGCAGTCAGCTAGAAGAGGTTAAGCCGTAGAGTTTCTAGTCAGGTTTGGAATACCTCCACAGATGGAAGCTCCTCAGCCTCTCTGGAAACATTACTTCAGTGTTTGATCCCCCTCACAGGTCTTGCATTGAATTTTGTGTCTTAATTTGTGGTCATCTTGTCCTGTCACTGGGCACTCCTAAGAGGAGTCCAGTTCCCTTTTCTTCAAAGCCTTTCATCAGGTATTTATACAAGATCAGTAAGAACCCCCTGAGCCTTCTCTTCTTGAAGACAAACAGTCCCAGCCCTCTCAGCCTCTTAAGAGGCTCCTTTCCCTTACTGGTATTCACCAATGTCTGTCTTGTACTGGGGAGCTCAGAAGTGGACACAGAATTCCAGTTGTGCTGGATTCACTGGTGCTGAGTAGGGAAAAAGGATAGCACTCAAAACTGCCAGACACATTCTTCCTAGTGCAGCCTTGGGTGCTGTAGGCCTTCTTTGCTTTGACGTTGCATTGCTGGCTTCTGATCAGCTTGTTGTCCACCAGGACTCCAGGCCTTCCACTGGAGAGCTGCTTCCCAGCCTCTCAGCCCATCGTGTGTCCTGGTGCTCAAGATCATTCTTCCCCAGGTGCAGGACTTTGCATTCCATGTCGCTGAACATCATGAGATGTCCTTCCTGCCTGATTCTTCATCCAGTCCAGGTCTCTGTGAGGGACAGCTCTGCCATCCTGGTGTGTCAGCTACTCAAGTTTATCTGCAGACTTGCTGAGGGAATGCTCTGTCCCGTCGTCCAGGTCATTAATGAAGGTCATTAATTAAGCAGCATTGGCCCCAGTAGATGGGGTCTGTAACCCTTGAGCACATCTCAGCTTGTCTACGTCCACCATCCTTTTGCTGCCCTTCCACCTTCTTGAAGTTTTCTCCTACTTCAGACATATCAGGGCTTGTTCTGCAGTCTGGTAAAGTGGGGGACAACAAAACAGCCTTTTAATGTTGTTTGTATTTACACTTGAATTATTTATTCCATTAGGTCTTACTAAAGAATGTTTTGTCCATTTTATAACTGTTTTCAGCCAATCGCAGAGCGGCGACATTCGTTAAATGTAATCAATATGGCAACTCCCTGCCATAAAATGAACAGGCACTGGAGACACACACAAGTGTGCTGATTCCCCAGCATGGCAAGAGAGCTCTCCTTATAGGGCTTCCACAGGAAAGAGATTTCATGTGTTCATTAGAAATGACATGGTTGTTGTATTTTTCACAAATTAGGAAGAACATGGTAGCTGAGGAAATTATAAAATCATAGAAATGTTGCTTGACAGGAATCTCTGCAAGTCACAGCAAGTGGTGCTGCTGCTAGTGCTAGCTCAGGTCAACTGTGACTGCCTGTAGCAAAGCATTGAAAACCTCTGTGACTGGAGATTTTTGACACCTTCTTGGTAACTTTCTCCAGTGCTGTACTAATTTCTCAGTGAAAGTTTCTCCTAAAGTGCAACTTGAAGTACCCGAGCTGCCCTTCAACTAAATAAAGAGAAGTTTAAGCTGTCCTTGAGAAACCAACCAAACCCAGATCTTACAACTTCCTGTTATGGAACACATCCTTTATTGAAGACTCCAGTGTTACCAGGGAAGAGCATCCAAGCCAAAGCTTAAGGCTTCTGGCTGCATATTTACACATTTCAAAAACACAGACTGATAAAAGAGTCAGAATTTAATGCTCCTCAGGATAGCTCTCCGTCTCTGCTAGCCCCACAGGAGATCACAGTCTCTGATACCTCATTTCAGTTTGTCAGGACCATCCCAGGCGTACTGCTTGGGGAATGACTCCAGGAAGATGATAAATGCTTTCTCTGGCAGATGGATTAAGGAAATTCAGCATTTGCACAAATTCTAGTTCTGTACCTTCTATTACACACAGGCTGTTAGTACAGCTGTTACAGAACTAGACTCAAAGAAGACATCAAAATTCTTCCCTTGTCTTCCATCAATGCTTAGTTCATAGGAATGTAGAGGAGTTTAAATCTGCCACATTGTTATGGCAGTAGCACTAAGTAGGTTTTATTTGAGTATATTCACCTACTTCCATACTCTATTCTCATTTTCTAGTCTATGGCTGAAGAACTTCTCAGGTTTTGGTGTCCTTGCTGTATTTTGGATCATATTTAGAAGATGATCTTGCTTAGCAAGATCTGAGATGGTTAGCTTTTAAGCCCCAGTTTTGATTAATCCTGTGGATTATCTAGACAGTGCAGGAAAATTTATCTAATCTTACCTGAAAATCTCCTTTAAGCACCAGCCCTTTCCAGAGATGGATTAGCCACCGAAATCCAGAGTTGGCAATTGGCATCCAAAAACTTAATTTTCAGAGAGCCTATCTCTGTTTTGGAGTGTGTTTTGAAGTGGTGGGAACCATGTAGTTCTCATCCTTGCCTCCTTCCAGAACAGTTATTCTGATCTGTAATGCATTAAGATACCATAAATGAAGGAGAGGGGAAAATACAAAAAAAAAAACCAAAATAAAAAAATCAACCCCCACAAAAACCCCCAAAGCACAAGATCAGAGTGAGAAGGCTTTGCTGCTTCGTAAGGGCCACCGTCTTCCTTTTCTCATCTGCACACTGACTGGTCTGAGAGTCAGTTGGAGAAATGGTGGAAAATCTCTGTCTTGAAAAGAAGACCTGAGATAGGTCACCTTTATCTTGTGGAACTTACCAAACAGAAGGATAATATTACTGGCAGCTTTTCCAAAATGTTGTGGTCCCCAACAAAGGGGAGGGTTTTAAGAGCCACCTCGGCACTGAAAAACCTTTCTGTGCTAGGCTTTGGTAGAGCATTCTGCGTATCCTCGTGGCTTCTTCATGCTTGTCTTTTTGG
Organism: Gymnorhina tibicen; assembly: GCA_013399875.1. NCBI lineage: Eukaryota > Metazoa > Chordata > Aves > Passeriformes > Artamidae > Gymnorhina > Gymnorhina tibicen. The sequence goes on from VXAZ01002243.1 coordinate 362,400, forward strand.
TGCAGGTAATCTTCCTGTTGACTTTCTGTTTCAACAGAAGTCTGTCAAAACCTAATTCAGAGTGTCTTTTTGTCACTGCAGTTATCCTGAAATCAGTTCCCAGCACTGACACTTTTTTTCCACAGGCATGCTGTCAGTATTTCCTTGTAACAAACCTCCTGTGCTTTTTGCCATTTACGGGGCCATATTTAAGCTGTACCGTGTATTTTTCATTGTATCGTTTTTGCTTCAGGCAAGATCTCCTGTTTTAACATGGCACAGAGGAAGGTGGGGAGCTTTCTGTTCTCTCTAACTGGGCCACAGATGGCCCAGAGCATGTTATTCGAAGTGGAGTACAAACTGAGACACTTGCTCCTCATTGTCCCTTGTGGCTGTCTCTCATTATTTGGTTTCTAAATGTTTCTGTTCTATTCCAAGTGTCTTAAGAGCTCTCCTGGTGTTTAAGCAGCACTAGAAAGTCTGATGTCAAGAACAAACTCTTTCTCTCACACACAACTCTTTGTACAGCTTTTCCATCACGCATTCTTTGCATTGGATGGAATGACTGCAAAAGTCAACAAGAATATGGCCTCATCCCTTTTCCTCTTGGTAGTGCTTTCCTTTTTCTGATGCTGTTCAATGACTTCAAGGGCAAGTCTATCAATATTATTCAATTAACAAACATTACCAGAATGGCATTTCCTACGGCTTCTTTACCCCAGCTTGTTTGCCACTTGGTAGTTCTGCTAGGTTCTGCACACGTTATCTTACTCGGAGAAGCACGAAATGTCATGCTAAATGCTAAGAAACTACAAATGCTATCACCAATATCAAAATTTATCTAGCCCTTACTGACAGTTGTGGGCACAATGCTTGAGTCTTGTAATCACCTATGGCATAATTCATCAATTTACTTCTCAGTTGTGTGAAGCAAAATGTACTACAAATGCTTGCTAATATTCCCCTTGTTCCTATTATTGGAAAGGACTGAGACACAGGCTGTTCAGTTTTCTTACTGACCTCTAGAGTTGTGAATATTTCATTCACATCCTGTCTAATAATTCCTCCCGGGCTAGATAATCCTGTGCACAATCTCCTTCTGTACAATATGTCAGTCTTGGCATACCTCTGACCATCTGTGTTGTCCTTTCCTGGGTCTTGTAAACTCTTCCTGTATCTTTTTACGGTTAAGGCAGCTAAACCTGGGTATAATGCTCTATTGTCAAAGTTTGTATTGTATTAGGTCACACAATGCTCGAAAATGCAGAACAAAATAAATGAGCCCCTTTCCTATTCTGGTGATAGCACTTGTCAGGGAAAGGCTTGTTTTGGGGTTTCTTTCTCTCTGAGTTTATCTGGAGTTCTAATTTCCTTTGAAGCATTTGAGACTCTTAATGCTTCCTAGAATGCCCTATGTTTTCTGGACACAGTGATGAAGACAGATAGATGTTGAGGTACTGAAGAGAATTCAAAATGCAGGAGAACATGTAAGGAATGTTGGTGTTCCTTTTGTTTGCTTTTAAGCTCAAAATATGTGTACCATAGCTTGGATAAATTGCCCTCTAAGTAAAAGTGACTGACTTTATGATAGTGTTCTGCAGTGACATAAACACCAGGGTAAGGAGAGATTTGATGGTTGCCTAGAGGATGATGATTTCTAATCATGAGAGGGAAACGAGCCAACATTTTTTGAGAAGAAAAATCCGGTGAAATTTATTACGCTGTTGAACCATTTCTCTGGGGAAGGAATGTCAGTGCCATCACTCTCACACAATTAAATACCAAGCAGCATATATTATTTAATTATATGGTGAAAAAGGAATTAATAAGACGACTTGATATATTCTTGCTGCTTTCACACTCCAGGATTCAGTTGTTCCTAACAGAAAGAGGTGGATCCTGTGAGAATAAATAGTTGTCAGAGCATTTTTATAGTTTTTGTGTTGTATAAAAAGTGAGATTGGTATAGAATAAAGTGTCAGGGAAAGGTATTTTATTGCTAGAATCCTAGCCAGCTTTGGTTGGTATGGTTGTATGCAATTAAGTCCCATGTCAGTGAAATTATTTGGGATTTTTCAAAGAAGCACGAGTGAAAAAACCATTTGTCATGGGGCCTGAGGTTTAAAGCATAAATTTTAGCATCAGCAGTGCTGCTATGCAGTAGAATGGCAAAGAGAAAAACAGAGAAGAAAGCACAAAAATCGAGGAGCTGTGCAGAGAAGAAATATGAAATTTGTGTTAAACTTTTAGTGCTATTTGGTATGGGTTGCCACCTTGTGGAAGTTTTTAGGTCGTCATGTCTTTCACCAAATCTCTTTCTGACTTTTTACTCTCCTAAGTCACTAGATAATCCCACTTGCATAGATCAGCCTTTGTCTTTAATAGCTGCTCCATCACCTGATTTTTTCTGTAATCTGAACTTTCAGTGTAATTTAGGGGTGGAGAAGTCTTACTTTGGGAGGTAGAAAGTATGTGAAAAGAAGTTTCCTTAGCTTTGGAGTGAGCTGTTTGGAGAGCGTGATCGGTGCAGATACTGTGGTATAATTGTGGTACTGCTCCCTTGCATGTTGTCAGAAAGCTCTGAACAGAACTGTAATCACATTGTGCACTTCTGGTGTGTTAGCTCAACCACTACAGCAGTTGGAAAGAAGCTATTCCATGACTGTCTTCAGCAGGACCTTAGAATTGCAGGAAGAAATAGCAAATGTGGATATGTCTGCAGCCTCAGCTGGATCCCACTTCATTTTGTATTGTAAAGGACTCTTCTCCCAGTGTGCTCATATGTCTGGCGTTCATCTCTGTAGTGGTCTGCCTTGGGACAGCACAGGTGTGTTGCAAATCCACCAGACTTTTGTTGCAAGCATTTCACATCAAGTGTCAATGCTTCTTCCCTGCTCAAGGCATTGTGGAAAGGGGAAAATGCAGGTGAATGGTCTTCTGCCAAAAAGCAAAGTGTTTTGCTCCTGAGTTTACCAAAATACTAATGTGGCTACCTCAAGCAAGTGAGGAAATTGTATGCCCTGTATGGAAGTGTATGTAGAGGGTCTCCTGAACTGACACCCTGCCAAAGGCACATCTGTCTTTTTCTGCTCTCCAGCTTTGATTCTCCTTCTGCTCTTGGTCCTTTCTTTTTATCTTCATGTCCATCCCATGGAGCACATGTCCATTTCCTGATTTCTTATACTTGAAGGTAACTCTCCCTTCCCTCATTTAAGCAATTAGCTGCTTCTAATTTTTTCTAAATAAACACAAACATGAACTTTCTGGAGTAATTTCCTAGCCACCTTTCCCTTCTAGACCAAATCTTTGTCAAGGATTGTGCTGCAGGATTTTTTCAAATGGTAAAGAGATGCTGGTAAGGGATTCCTTCTTCTCTTTTGCTACTATCTCATAGTTGGTATTGGATTCTGAGGTGTGATTTTTTTATGGGCTGAGCTTTGTATTAATCATGTATGCTCCTTTTTGTCCTTTACTTGTCCTTCCTAAGCTTTTCGCCCTGATCTTGCTCTTACCACCACCTTGTTTATCTGCAATGATCTGTTGTTTTTGGCCTAATGATTCCAAAATCCGTTGCACTCTTTCAAAACACTTGAGCTAGGGCTCTGATTTCTGAACTTTAAATAGAGTATGAAAGTCCAAGGACCATGTTTGTGAATGACAATAAAGTGTGAATTCAGGATCTGATAGAAAGTTACACTGAACAATTTTGGTCTTTGGTAGAAACTTCTTTGGAAACATTTACAGTCTCATCCATGGAGTGTCATGAAGTCATTGATTAATGTGCCATCAGCTAATGGCAATGGCAGCCCTGGCAGCTTAGAAATGCCACTTAATACCTTAAATGAATGTTGTGTGGTGAGAGCTGTTCCTGACCTCCTGAACCATTAAGCTCTCGGCTCCAGCAACTGCCTGCAGTTCTCATCTAACAGTGGAAACAGCTGAGCCGCAGGGTGGGCTCATTCCTGAATGAGCTTGAGGCACCAAAACTGCAGCAATTCAAGGACAGAGTAGATGAAATTTAAAGCAGGAGCAATAGGGTGGCTGATTCCATGAGTTGCAGAGAGTTTAAACCTGTGGCCATGTACACTGGGTTCTGCAGCAGAATATGATCAGGAGGCTTCTGTTTTGCATCCCCCCGCCAGCTCTTTACTACTCCAGGTTCACATTGACCTTGCTGACATACCATGAAAGGCAATGAGAAATCAATTCAAGATTATTAAGTGGAAAAGACAGATTTGAGGGAAGAGACGGAAGTCCTGTAGCCCTCTGCTGCCACATGCGTGTGTGTAAGTTTCATACCAGTCTTTCCATAGGGATAGCAGGTGTTTGACTCTTTCCTGCTACTCACACTCCTGTTGCAGCTGTATCCAGCTCTGCTATAGGACACAGATGTTGTGACGTTTATCCATACCCGGTGATGCAAAGCTCCCCAACCCACTCTGTGCAGTTACTGTGTGTTGAGTTTCAGAAACAGAGGTGCTTCCCAGTCTCCTTACAAGAATCCTGAACATTTCCTCTGTGTTACCCAATGCGTGTGTTGCTCTGCTTCCCTTGGGAATGCCTGTGAGCATCTTGCATAAGACCTGCTCCCGCTCCCAATTCTTCACTGAACTGGTGAATCTCCCTAGATGTAAAGCAGTTTCAAAAGCTTCAAGCAAATTAGGAAGGGGGCTCAGAGGGGACAGAAGGATCACAGGGGAAGTAAAAGAAAGTAACCATGCATATGATTATAAGCTATAAACTATAAGCCTATCTCATAGATAAGGTGCCATGATTGCAAGAAGATACTATTCTAGTTTTTCTTTCATGTTCTATGAAGCAGCAAACCCAAAAGAAGTCAGTTGTACCCTGAACTATCAGCCCTGCTGGAAAAATCACCTTAGACAGCAGTGGGGATATTTGCCTAAAGGGGTGGGTCTGTAGCTCTTCATCATGCCAGGTTAGTGCTCATCACAAGGCAGGGTTGAACCCTGGTTTAGTGGTGTTGCTGTTATCTGGCATTCAGTTTTCCTGTTTGAGTAAAAGTGTGCAAGCACAATGGGGTGGGCTGGGTGTGGGGAACCTTCTAGAGGCAAGAAGGTTCCTCTTGTTCCTCTTGTTCCTCTTGTTCCTCTTGTTCCTCATTGCTGACAGGTGAACACCAGCAGCTTTGAGATAGCTCTGTAATGGTTAGGTGCAGCTTTATTTTTCCTGTGCAGTGGTCCAAGTAAACTGGGGCAAAAATACTCTGATTTGGGGGTGGTGGGTTGTCCTCTGATCCCTCTGTCAGTGAAGATGATGTGAATTTCACCTCTGACCTTGGCAAAGATTTGGTGGGAAACTAATAGCACTGTGGAATAGCTCACGGATTTAATGAAAGTACAACTAACTCCTACTCCAGATTTCACTGCACAGTGCTCACAGATCAGGTGGAAAGTTGTGTAACAGCCATTTTGAGTGAGTACTAAAGGATGGCCGGCTTAAGGCCCCTGTAGTGCAACACTTGGCCTGTGACTTAGGATGGAAAACTCTTACTTCCTTAACCAGACTTGATACTGTTAAGAGTGAGAAGCGAGTGAAGTTAATTTTATGTAACATTAGCAGCTTTGCATTTTCTATCACAGGTTCTATCACTGACAGAGTAGCAGCAGCTGAGCTTCCTGTAGATAATGTACCTAGAAATCTGATTTTGGTGACATTTTGTGAACATTGGCAATCAACACGAAAGTTATGAGAACTCTTACTAAAACCCAACCTGGCTCCTGGCGCTGGGCATTTTATGATAAATATTTACTGAAATGATGCTTTTGATTGTAAATATCCTCAGGACTTCCTTGCCTCCCCTAGGATGAGGCAATACAGGGCTGAATACTCTGAGACATTGCAGATGACTGCACGAATAAGTGCAATGGAGCGTTCTTTCAAATAATATTTTTTATTCTCATAGAGAAAAATTGCATTGGGTTGCTGTTGGGAGATCAGTGGGTAGCCCTGGTGCTAAGTGCTCATGTGTTAAGTCTCTCAGAAGAGAATTCTGCCATCCAGTGGCTTTTAAATAGAATTATAAGTACAGGTGACATGACCAAGTCTAAGTAAGAACATTTAGTTTCACTTTGTTTCAGCACCAAGCCACTGAGAGCATTACTGCAGAACACTTAGCTGAGAACTTGCTTGTGAAATTCTTTCTTTTCAGAGTTTTGGGGGAAGGAGACAGTGACATTTATTTTAACGGTGAAACTTTTCTTTTGTTTGTCTCTTTGCAGTTATGTGGCTGTGGTCTGCTGGGCGTGGGCATCTGGTTGTCAGTGTCACAAGGGAACTTCGCCACATTTTCTCCCAGCTTTCCATCGCTTTCAGCTGCCAACCTAGTCATTGCCATTGGCACAGTGATCATGGTGACCGGCTTCCTGGGCTGCCTAGGTGCTATCAAGGAAAACAAGTGCCTCCTGTTGAGCGTAAGACATCAATCACTACTCCTTATCACTAAGACCAGTGGCTGTTGCCTTGTTATTATTTCATTTGAATGACCAGTGCAAAATAATCTTGTGACACTGTGACATCGCCCTTGGCTTTCAGTCTTCTGTATGCTTGCAGTATGACATCCCACAGCTTTGGTCACAGTGATATCAATGGTGAATTAGCAAATGTATCCTTGTTACTGTGTGACCTCATGTATTAGGTTGCAAAGCAAATTGCTATCAGTTACCTCTGAATGGTTAAGCATGAACTCTAGGATCAACCTGGATAGCCCTTCTGGAAATGTCTGTTGGAAGGACTGGCTGAGAAAATCTTAAGCACAGAGCTGCTCAAAGCCTCTCATGGCTATTTTCTACATTGCCCTTGTCTAAGGCCTTTGTCAGAGGATGGTGGAAACCATGTGAGCCAAAGTTAAGAAGTCAAGGTCTCTGCCAGGCTTTATCAATAAAAAATAAATAGTCTGACCCTTGACAGTCTTTGTCCAGCACTGAAGCACAAAAGTTGGGAACCCCTCTCAGTGGTGGATCACTCTTCTCGCATAAACCCAGGAAGTTTCGTCATTAGTCTCCTGGACTCCCTGAATATATAATATCCCCCCATATAAATATCCCCCTCCAAAAAGAAATAATGGGAGAGAGGTATTGTGACAAGAGGTGAGAGGAGGGCTTTCAAAGCAGACAGGTTCCAATTCAGTCACAGCTTATGAATCCAGATGCTGTGACATTAAGGAGCATGTGTTCCTTGTGCAAAACTCTCTCTTATATGACATTAGGGAACAGCTGAGCAGAATTCCTTAAACCACCTCAGAGAATTAAATGGGAGGGAAAATCTGCACCTAGTTTTTTGCTATCTGATTGCTTGGTTTTGTGTGTTGTACAGCTAGGAAGGCAAACAGAGATTAGTATTGAGGTCCATGTCATTCATCCACACAAACTGCAACACAAGCTTTTTTTTTTTTTTTAAAGATTTTATATTCTTACAAGGTTCTGCAAAAGTCGTTTTATACTATCACGACTGTCATGAGTTTCCAACTGAAGAGCTAGCTGTGCTCCATACTGCTCCATACAGTAGCTGGGGGCAGGTGCCATGCCTGTCTGGAGTCCACTAGGGCATAAAGGCAGCCTACATGCATTAAAAAAATGCCTAGTGGGCGTGAAAAGTAGTGAGAAACTACTAGAACTCACACTTGGGATGCCTCTGCAGAGAGAGAGATTTCAGATACAGAGCTGGGAATAGAAGTGCTGAGTAATATGATGGCTATTCCATAGTCACATGTGGTTCAAGCCCATCTGCTAGGGCTTCACTTCTGAGGCATGTCACATTGATTTTTGCAGTAAGGGATTTAGCATCTGTCCTGTAGTCTGTGAAACAGACTCCCAGGGCTGTGTGCTGTGACAGCAGTCAAAAGGAGCAAGACAAAAGCATGCCTGAAACCTGCAAACTGGTAGTAAGCCTATTGTCTTCATAGTTTCTTCAGGTTTGCTCTCTAGTTGGCAAGTGTTTATACCCTGTCTCTTCTTTCTTTGTTCTAGTTTTTCATCGTTTTGCTGATAATTCTCCTGGCAGAGCTGATACTAGTCATTTTATTCTTTGTGTATATGGACAAGGTAAGCAAATATGCCATATAGATTAATTATCTTTACTAGCATGCAAACCAGGTTTAATTTTTTGTTTGATGAAGGTATGTGGGTTCTCCTTGATCTTCACTTCGGTGAAGGTTTAACCTCAAGATTTTGGCTGTCTCTTGTAAGCTGCTTCTGAAGGCGGAGGAGGAAGTGATGAGGAGAACAAGCAGGAGAGAAATCCCTGAAATGAAACCATGGTCCAGAGCCTCCCTTTTTGTCTTGTCCTGAAATCTTAGATAGCCTTCAAAATGTTGGATGTCTGCAAGAAGCTGATCATCTTGTAGTCCTGGATTGTGGGAAGTCCTGCTTAAAACCTTGTAGCTTCTTAGGGCCAACCCTTGGAACAGGTCTGGAGGAGAGAGGCATGGGATATTCACAGGCTATTCCAAATGCCACCAGTTGTCTCACTTGACTGGGCAGTCCCAGAGAGTTTGGCATGAGTGCAAAATGGATCAAGAGGCAGTTTCTCATAAAGCCCATCTGTAGGAATCTGCTATCTCATAGTGACTAAGTAAAGTAGGCACAACTGGCTGGCCCATCAGATACATAACACTGGAAAAGTGCCTGGGGAACTGGAGACCTCTGCTAAACATAGGGCAACCTTACGGTATGAATATGTCCAGACTCATTTTAAAACAGATCCTCCCAGACCTTTATCTCTTCTCAGGTTGTCATTATGATGCCTGCTACTTTCAGGGAGCTGAGGTGAACTTCTGATTTTGACTGGGTTGTAAAAGAGGGATGAAACAGATCTTATAATATCGTTGACCTTTAAGCCAGGACCATAATCCTTTCTCTGCTACCAGCTCACTACTGTCAGAGGCAAGGGACATTCCTACCTGCATCCAGGACTCTGGGCTCAGGCTGAAATTAATACAAGAATTGGGACATCTCAGATCTCTTGTTTAGCATTCCAACTTTATCTTCTGAAGAAAGAAGAACACATTTGTGTCTTGGTTTGAGTTTAGGGGGAAATGCTCTGGAAGGAATGTCTCCTCCACAGAAGGCAGGTATCAGCCCTCCCTCCCCCACCGATACGAAAGGAATTTCTTGCAGGAAAGTGAAAAAAAATATTTATTTAACAAACAAAGTGCCTGCATGGCATGGGGAAAAAAAAAAAAAAGAATAACTGTTAAAATATTAAACCTCCTCGATGCAGAGAAAGCTGGTGGATTTAAAGTTCCCTGTGTAGCTGGCTCGGCCCCTCCTGAGGCCTGAGGCCGGGATGCAGCGTCCCCGCAGCCTCCCCTCCAGTCCACAGGGTCCGATGATCTGGTTCTCGGATCACAGCTAGGCCAAACAGTTCCAGAAGATGATGAAGAAATGACCGGAGGATTTCGGTGTGCTGGTATGGGAAAATTTCCTGCCCCAGCGAACAGGCTGGCTAAAAGCGGGAAGGTGCTCCCTCGGCTCTGCAGCGGTGAGAACGCAAGGGAGTGTGTGAGTCCTTGAACACAAACCACGCTTTGGAATTTGCCCGGCTTCCCCCCCCCTTTCCTTGGACCCAGCTTAAAGCTGCGGGACCCATTTCTGGGCAATAAACAGATGATAGGGGAATACAGCATTATCATAAAATCACCTCAAGACAATTTGAAAGTCACAAATCCTACAAGTTTGTTCCCACAAGGAGAAAAACAATAATGTCTTTTTTCAATTGATTTTGTATTGGCTATGCACTATAGCTTGCCTGAACCCATGCAAGGATAGCTCCACTAAAGCTGGGAAGCAGGGACTCTGATTTTGTGATATTAGCAAATTAAAGCAGGCCACAGGTTACAGGCAGTAGAGGCTGCTGTGGGGTATTGCCAGCAGCTATCTCTGGCAAGGTTACAGCAAGGTCAGCAGATTGATACTGTTCATGTTCAGTTAGTTTGAATCAGATGATGACTGTAATGATGGACTTTTAGCAGAGGTCTCCTATCTCAAGAGAATTAATCCACTATTTTGCAATCTGAGGGAGAGACAAGGCCTTGGCAGGTGCTTAAAGGTCCCAGTGATTTGTGAGAGTCCTGAAGCTTTTCTACCCACGTTAAGTTTGTGGTGAGAGAAGGTAAGAGACAGATGTTCTATATGTGTGTCTGTACCATTTGGTCCTTTCCTCTGGACAGCAGTGCATTGACTTCCTCTATCTTTTACATGGTGCAGGTCAGTGAGAGTGCAAAGAAGGATTTGAAGGAAGGTATGAAGCTATACAATTCAGAAAATAATATTGGACTGAAAAATGCATGGAATATCATTCAAGCAGAGGTAACATATTTTTTCAATGGTAAAAAAGTAACAATTTGGTCATCAAGGCTGCTGCAGTCTGTTAAGTGTGGCATCCGTGCCTGGTCTAAAAGATGGCTAATGCAGGTTTGGATTTCTGATTTTGCACTCTTGAACATCCAGGGAATACTGTGAAACCCAGGAGTACTGTGGCTCTCAGGCACATGGTGTATGCTGTAAGGTGAAAGATGCTCACCTGTCTGGAATTCTCTATGGCTATCACAGGCATAGAGATGATCTGAAAGAGCAGAGAGGCAGCAAAACCTGCATAGGTGGCACTGCAGCTTTGACAGGCTTTTGCTTTTAGCAGTTGTGGGCCTTATGTTTTGGTGTTTGGGCTCATGTCTCTGTGACAAGAAGAGTAACATACCTTGGGTGTGGAGCCATTTATTTTCTTTGGTTTTGTTTTTTCTTTGTGTTTTTAAGCATTTGCTTTAAGTGATCAGCAACCACAGAACACCTTAAAGCTACAAAAGTGTTGCGGTGGTCTTTTTGAAAATACAGAGTGGTTTAGTGGAAATAAAAGATTGTGGTTGTGTGTGATTTACAAACTGTGCTAGTCAATGTATTAATCCTTTACTTCTGCACAGATGAAATGCTGTGGTGTGAATGACTATACAGACTGGTACCCAGTGCTGGGAGAAAACATTGTTCCAGACCGATGTTGTATGGAAAACTCCCAAGACTGTGGACGGAACTCTACGGAATCACTGTGGAAAACGGTAAGGCTCACTTTACCCAGGTCAAGTCTTAGGTAGGGGTGGGAAGGAACAAAATAGAGGGAATGCACATGAAAGAAAATGTGACCTTGGGGTTTCAATTCTCATCTTTCATCATTTCAGGGATGTTATGAGAAAGTTATGATCTGGTTTGATGACAATAAGCATGTCCTTGGTTCGATTGGGATGTGCGTCCTCATAATGCAGGTAATATTGATATGATGTTTTTCAAGATGGTTTGATTTGCTGTCAGCATTCTTGACTCTGCTGTGTGAAAAGTGATGCTCAACTGTTCTGAGTTGGAATATCATTTCAAAAATGTCAGATTTGTTTTATGAGTTCATTTAAGGCCATGTGCTCAGAAAGGAAGCAGGTTAGTAGTGCTGCAAAGAAGACATGCTGCACTGGGGTTTTGCTTGCCTGTGTTTTGACTTCAGGATACCTCTCTGGAGTTCCCATATTAAGCCATTTGTTACGCTGTCCTTTCAGGAACTGGTTGATTTTTAATTTTGGAAGCAAATTCTAGAAATTACCAAAATGAGTCAAATCATGGCCACTGAACTGAGTAGGTCAATGTGTTTTAAAAAACAAGTGCAGGAGTATCATAATAATCTGTTAAGGTTTTGGGGTTCCCGCTCCAGGGAGGTGGTTACGGCACCAAGCTTGCCAGAGTTCAAGCGTTTGGACAATGCTCTCAGGCACATGGTGTTATTTTTGGGGTTGTCCTGTGCAGGGCCAGGAGTTGGACTCGATGATCCTTGTGGGTCCGTTCCCACTCAGGATAGTCTATGATTCTATGACTGCCATACTTTTGGGGGAGAATACCTGCATCTGATATTTTCAGTTACAGTTACATGACTAAACAAGCACAGGTTGTTGGGTCAAAGGGAAGAGTGACTTGATTCTGAAAAAATTGTTGCACGTATGACAAAGAACCCTGAGAGCTTTTTGCCTTCATCTGTGCTCTGACAGATACAACCCTGGACTTCACTATGTGCCTGAACAACATACTCTCAAGTTTACGGCTCAGTGTTGGAGCTTGAGACATACGGCCAGTGTAGAATGACTGTTCAAACTACAGCTGGGCCATGAACACAGGTCAGCAGTGCAGTTTTGGCAGCTTTCCTGTACTAAAGCCCTTATTGTTTGTTTTCCTTCAGATTCTTGGCATGGCCTTCTCCATGACACTATTCCAGCAGATTCACAGGACTGGCAAAAAATATGATGCCTAAAGCCTCTGAAACATTATCACATCAACCTTTCTGTCTCATCATAAAATGAACACGAGGAATGACTGCAAGGAGCATCACGCCTAGCCCTGCTGAGGGAATCCGTCCCATTGACAGATCCACTTCGTTGTTACTTGTCCAGTTATTACCACAACTTATTTGACTCTTTTTTTTTTTTTTTTTTCTGTTTCACATTTGCCATTTATTTGCCAAAGAGGGGGGAAACTCCCCAAACAAATGGATTTTCTACACAAAATCATAGATCTGCTCTAAGAATGTTTCTTAACTTAAGAAAATGTTTTGCTCTACTAATCCATGCTATATGTGCAAAAGTTTTGTGTGTTTGACTTCAAGGGAGAATTCTTCAAAGTCTTCCATTAGGTTTTCAACTCTTATGTCCAATTTACTGGAAGACTCGGAAAAGCCACTCTAACTGAGAGTCATAGGAATTGGAGCTGCTTTGCTTTGCAGCTTCTTGTACCTTACGGTGTATACTTTTTTATTATGATAATAATGATGATGATTATTATTATTATGGATATAGCTTAGAATTTAGTTGCCTGACTTATAACTTCTTACTGTTTTTGGTTTTACACATTTATTGTACATTAATTTGGGAACTGCTGTGCGATCTCCAGAGGACATGTTTTTCAAAGTTGACAATAGGTGCAGGCAAAGACATAACTTTTCTCAAGTCCATGGGGAGGCATCACCTACCTTTATCAGGGCCTCGACGCCCTTACTGTAACAAAGGTATTTCCTTTAAAATCAGAGACTCTTTCCTGAGATGGAATGCAAAGCCTTCCCATTGGGCCAGATAATGAGCTTCCTACTTCTGCGAGGCAAAGTTTCAATGCCTTTACTCACCCAAAGTAGTGCCTGGCTGCTTTATGTCATGCTACTTTGAAAGCCAAAAGTACTGACTAAGCAAGTTACTGCTGGCACAAAGGAGAGAGATTGCAGTCTGACCTACTGGCAGCAGACTTCACAGATTGTGTTGTCTGCTTCAAAAAGTTTGCCCAAGGCATGGCATGCTGCTGGATGTGAAGGAAGGGGATAGCAATTTGATGGCACCATTATCATGCCATGGCCTTTGTTGTTGGGATTTCCTCAGGCCAAAGACAGCTGTCTCCCTGAGCTAGAAAAGGCAGTTTGATTAGGGGTGACCAGATGATGGCAGGAAAGGGGCAATTTCCAGAACAGCAGTCAGAGATGGATGGTATGTATTGTCACATCTTCAATACGGAATTGTTTTTTGCTCATGCATCGCCAAGTTCATCCACTGGGGTAGTTTACTCAATGCATATTTTTACCAACATTCCTGTTAGAAAACTTGAACGTGTATTTCTATACTTTGAATGCTTCTTCATTGCAAGGAGCCCCCACTTACCCATTGTTACAGGTTTTTGCTGTTTTGTGAAGGAAGAAGGAAAGGCTCAGACAATGGAGGATGTTCTGATTAAACTTCAATCAGGGCTTGACTTAGCTCTGAAAGAAACACTGCTTTTTGCATGGAGAGCTGTCAGAAGCGACCTTCAAAGGTTACTTCATCCAATGTCACTCTCAAAGAGGTATTGACACATATGTGAGATGGGATTCACTATGACATTGTTGGGCTGAGTTTCAAAAACTACTGAGGATGGAGATTTTGTGCCTTTCAGAGCCATGCCATGTCAAACTACTCCTCTGGTAAACAAGATTCTGTTAATGTCCAGTCTGAATATTCATACTTTAAGCTCTAAAAAGCTGTAATTTTCATTGTATCATTCAGCCTATCTTTTCCTTGTGGGCTGAAATAGCTGTTGAGCCACTTTATATCTGGCAGGTTTTAGTCCCCTGTTTATCTTCCTAGTAAGTCCTGCATGCATCTGTACATCTGGCAGCAATAGTGTTTTGTGTGACCTACGTGTCACTTTTTTGAGTTCCTATGAAATCAGTGTGACGGGAAGGAGTGTGAATGTGTGGGAGATAGAGATGAATTTGGGTGTTGCAGTGAAGAAGAAGGTTACTATTCTTAGAGCACAGCCCTTGCCCATATGAGCACAATGCCCAAAGTTTCACAGGGCTCTAGTTTCCCACTGAAGCAGACAAGGCCATATGGGTTCAGCTATTTCACTTGGATAGCCTTTGAAGGAGTCAGGGAAGAAGAAGAGGGAAAGCACAGAAACTGAATCCAGTTTTACTTCCATTTCTAACAAAAATTGGGACCAGGAGCATCTGAGCCTCACTGGAGATGGCTGTTCCATGTTGAAGAAGGGGCTCTGATGCCCAGTGTATCTGCTGCTACATGTAAGACTGTATCCAAAGTTGCTAAGATGTGTTCCCATTTTTGCAAGAAAAGACAGGGTGGTTTTTGTCTGATGGCTCCACTGCATTCTCCCCTTGGGCAGAGGTGCTTAGCTTTCTCTAGATTTTCTGGTGCTCAAAAAGAGCCAGGTGCAGGGCTGAGTAGCAGCATCATCTCTGTCCTTTTGGGTCGCACAGTGGTACCTGCCGCATCTTAAATTTTAATCTGCAGTCAGTTTTTGTACAAAAATGGTAAAATATATTAGTGAAAGTAATAAGGAAATAAAAAATGATTATGAGTAACTCAGAGATGAAATGTGTAGTTGCAAACTCAGCTACTTTGCCTTCCATCCAAACTTATTTTTCTAGAATGCTTCATTCCATTTCATGATCTAGCAGCATAGATCCTGAAATCTTTTTTTAATGACTACTTTAGGCATTTTAAGCACAGTATTAAGTGAGATAGTTACATGAGCTTCATGTATTCATCTCTATGAAGCCACCTACAGGAGAGGAGTCAAAAGCAGGACTGATTTCTGTCTCTAGCTGACTGTCTGATGTGGGAGGCGATGACAGACATCCTCAAAGAAGCAGAAAGGTAATAACACTTTCCAGGCAGCAAAAAACAGCTCTGGAAAGTGTGAGGTTGCAGCAGTCAGTTTGTCAGAGAAGGCACTAATTGTCCTGTAAACTGGTCAAAGGGAGCTTTGGCTCATGTATGTATGCACTTTGTTTTGCTTATGCTGGTGGGTGGCTGTCTGTGTGTTTTCCCCATATGTCACTCTGATTATTTAACTATAAGTTTTTAGCATGTTTTTAAATAAAAACTGATACTGAGTAAAAGTATCTTTAATATACACAAATATTGATTTGTAGAAATGCATACCTCCCTGTATCTCTAATTCATGAAAGCACAGTTCAAGTCTGTGAAAGTGCTGTTTCTCTGAGTGTTCCTTCAGACTGTAGCATACCTGCTGTCTTACTGTCCTTCATGCTCGGGAGCTGCCATAGAACTTACGCAGAGACAAAACAGGAGAACTGCCTGAAGAAGCTCTACTTGAAAGCTGATGAAGTGTTAGCAGTGAATTCTGCTCCCTCCTGGTTGTACCAAGGCTGTTTGTTACAGGAAGCCCAGGTGGAAGGCGCTCAAAAAAAGTGCCCATAGCTAAGTAGCATGTAAAATGCTAAAAGACAATGACATAAATGTCTCCAAGATGACAGAAGATGCCTTGGATATGTCATGCATTGAGTTCCTGGACCGTGGCTATCTTAGGCCAACTCTCCTATCCTGCGTCCACTCACTCCATTTCTATGCATGAAATACAAGCACACGCAGGGAGAGTGCAAGCACAGAAGGCAGCCAGACTGATCCTTGTGGTCTTTCTTGGGTGATGTATCGGTCAGGCATAGAAAAGACGAGGAGGAAGAGGGTGTTTTCCCAGCAGACGGTTCTCGGGAGCAGCATGGAATAGGCCACACATAATTCTGATGTAACTTCTTTCCATAAGTTGAGCAGCTTCATCCTGTAGCTGGCATGGGGAAACCTGGAGAAGTTTGCCTCTGGGTTAGCCATCTGTTGTGCAGTAGAGAGTAGACACTAAGAAACAACACGCCATTCCCACCGGGTGATGTTTGCACCAGTGTTTCTTCTATGCAATACCTACTTTCGCCTTTATATAAAAGATTTTTACTAGGATGATATAAAAATAAAGGATTTTTTAAAAGGTGCCTCTTTCAGCTCATTTGTCTCCTAACGCCGCCACCAAAACCAAAAAGGGACAAAAAAAATTTCCAAAAGGTGACTCACAGAGATCTATTCCAGCTCCACTGCAGTTGAAATCCAGAGCTCTTGAAGCTGTTTCATTTGTGAAGAGATTCCTCTCCCCTGCCTCCACCCCACCTCCCCCAGTCCTCTCTCATCCTTCAAAACAATATTAAAACAGAAAAAGTTGTGAAAAAATCCCCAAATAACAGAAAAATGGTTTTGAGAGCCTTATTTAGGAAAGAGATTGCAAGTGTCCCAGAGAACACAGAATAGCTGAAGAGAGGACAAAATAGTAGAGAGCTTGAAAGACATCCAGAGGACACTGAGAAGTCTCAGACAAAATGTGAACATTGATTAACACTCAGATAATGATTACAGAATAGCCCTCCAAATGCCAGGAAAGTAGAAGATGGGTGGAAAGATCCCCAGATGAAACAGGAGCCAAGCAGAAGTGAACAAAGCAACAGAGTCCAAAAGAGATTCTGAGTGCATAAATTAGCCTCAAGGAAGGGAAGAAAGCCTGTAAGTGCTCGAGGAAACAAAATGCAGCAGTGTCAGAGGCCAAGAAAGAAAGAGATAAGGCAAAGGACCCTCCAGAGAATACAGAAGAGGCTCAATGATAACAAGAAAGTATTGGAGCTATTAAAGGAGCTTCAGACTACTCAGTAGTACCAAGGGTGGCCTCAAGAGAAGACTTAAAACAAAAAAAAAAAAGGGGGGGGGGGAGAAAGATTGAAAGTGCCCTAAAGAGTAGCATCAAAAAAAGGGAAAATGAGCCAAAATCTGTAAAAGACTCAGAGAACACAACGTAGCCTCAAAGAGGCAAAGAAACTAGTAGAAAGCCTGAAAGAACCATGATGAACACACAAGAGACTTTGACAATAACAAGACAGTATCAATTCTGAAAGCACTCTAGGAGTGTATGCCTGCAGCTGCTAAGAGAGGGGAGACGCTGAAAGAGCAACAGAGAATAACCTTGGAGAAGGGAAGAAACAAGAAGGAAGGCTGAAAAAGTCCCAGGAGAAAAGAAGATAAGCTGCTGAGATGCCATGAACCTTGAAGGAAGACTAAAACAGCCCCAGAAAATCCAGTCAAACTTCAGAAAAAAGGAGGTGAAGGGTAAGTGAGATACGAAACAGGCAGAAAGACTGAAAGTGCTTCCTCAGTGAGAGGAAGGAAGAAACTGAAAGGCAGCCATAGCAGCTTTGGAGAGGCTAGGGAAGAAGTGGAGAAGTTGGGAGAGTCCCAGAGAACAGAGGAGCGAGCCTCATAGAGCTTGAGAGATTAGAAGAGTGCCTGAAACAACCTCACAGAAGAAAGTAGCATAAAGTCTGCAAATGTGAAGGATAACAAAGATTAGCCTCAGAAAGGGGGAAAAAAGTAGGCAAGAAAGAGACCCAGAGATCATACAGTAGTACAGCAGAAAGACTGAAAGAATTTCTGCTGAGAGAACAGAGAGTAGCTTCACAAAGACCAAGAAAGAAGCAGATGTTAAAATTTGAGTCCAAGGAGGGCACACGGTACCACTGGAGGGCCACAAAAGTAGGAGAGACACTAGAAGAACCCCACTGCATGCAGAGTATCCTCAGGGCAAGCTTTCCCGGCTAGGCTGGAAAGCCTGTTGGAAAACATGCTCTCGTCCTTGTTCCTCAAAGCAGGGGTCCATTGCCATAAAAGCCAAAGCTCTGTCTGTGCAGCCAGGTGTTAACCCATGGGTTAGGGTCTCTCCTGCCCAAGCCTTTCCTCTCCTTTCCTTTCTCCTTGGCAGGACCAAGGGGAACAGCACCTGGGCTCCACCTTGTAGCCACCCTTGGTTTGCCTAAGGTCTCCCTTGACAGTAACACTGATACACACATGGAGGAGCAGGCCAGAGGAACAGGCCAAAGTCAGACATGCCTTGGTGCTCTCTGCAACAGCCCCAAGTCCGACCTCCCTGCAATCAGCAGGTCATGGAGGTATAAATAAGGTCAGTAGATGGGTGCCTCTGTAGCCTGTAGGAGGATTCTCCAAGCCATGTCCCAGCACTGGCTCAGGCGTGGTCCAGATTCAGCTGGCTGTGGTGCATCCCTTGGCAATTCACAGCATCCTGAGGTGAACAGTGGGGTGGTGAGTGCATGGATTACAGCAGATGCTCGGATGCATGTGTGTGTGCACGTTTGGGTATGGGAATGTGCTGTAGCTGTGTGGAAGCCCGACTGTGTGTACACCAGAGAGACTCTGGAGATTTTGTTTTCTCACTTTGTGGCAGGTTGACCCTCACCCACAGCTAAGTAGTATCTCGCTCACTCCCCCCAGGAAACCACAGGAGGATGGGGAGAGCAAAAGTGAGAAAACTCACAGGTTGAGATAAATATAGTTTAGTAACTGAAGGAGAGGAAGGGGGAAAAAACAGTGATGCAAAAGCAGAATGATGTCCAGTCAGTCTCTGAGCAATGACTGCCTTCCCAAAATCTCTCTCCTCAATTTCTGTTACAGTGTATATTGTAGAGCATACTATATCATATGGGTCAGTTTAGGTCAGCTGTCGTGCTTGTGTCCCCTCCAAATTCTCAAATACCCCTGAGGGGGGCTGAGTGGAAGTAAGAGAAAGCCTTGATGCTGTGCAAGCAGTGCTCAGCAATAGCCAGAACACAGGTATGTTATCAGGGCTGCTTTAGTCACAAATCCCAAATGCAGCACCATACAGTCTGCTACAAAGAAAATTAACTCTATCCCAGCCAGACCTCAGTACACTTTCAAACATCACTTGAGTGCTGGTGGATGGAGTCGTCATGAGGTTCCACAGAGATGTGGAATGTAATTTCGCCTCTTCTTCTTATGAATGACTATCCTCTCCAGACTTCTCAGACAAACAGAGTCTCCCAACCCCACAGTTTGCAGTGTGGCATTGTTGTCGATCATTTCAGTCTTGCTCACCGCATTCCCCAGACACAGATTAAACTACTTAGAGTTGCTTGTGCTGCCTAATGTAACTGGGCACAAAAGTGCTCTTCAAATGCTTTTCTCTCCTCAGAGATAGTCTAGCCCAGCAAACGGAGCAAAGGTGGACAAGCCATTCCCCACATAAGTTATTCACTAGGAGGTGAGGTGGACAGGGATGCCATATCCAGTCATTGAACAAGGTTGCAAGTAATCCCTGCATCCTTTCCTAGGCTGCAATGAATGGTGGGAGAGGAGTACATAAGGCTATAGGTAAGAATTTTTTTTCTCTATATAGAGAACTAGTGTGTATACTGAAATCTCAGGCTGATGGAGTCCATTGCAGGCATGTACATAGAAACAAAGACTATGCATACTCCACATAGTAAGGTGTTAGGGGTTAGGCTTTTTCTTTCATTTTTTTCTTTCTTTCTCTCAGGGAATTCTCTCCCCATTTGTTGCTCCAGAAATGATAAGTACTTAAGGGACAATTGACCTAGCTGGGCATCTTGGAGTTCCATTAAAATGGTCCTGGGGGAGGAGGGGAGGAGGGGTGCAGGTGCGGCAGTCTCATAGCTGGGGAGTGAGCTCTCTGGCTGGAGTGTTTCTCTTGGGAAGTGCAGAGGTACCACGAGAGGTCAGGGAGCTCACCGAGACTTGGCTGGGGGTCAGGGGCTGGACTCAGCCGCTTCTGCTCTCAGCCATCGGAGGGGAGAGCGGCCGCGTGTGGTGTGGGGAGCGGGCACTTGTGCTTCCCTGGACGGGGCTGTGCTGTGGTTTGCTGCCAGGGTCTGGGCTTTTTTGCTGTTTCTGCCACGTGCCGACATTCGACTGCTGCTCGATTGGACCTGCCTGCCTTCACCATTTCTGCCAGTTGCTGGCGAGTTACACCGAGGTTCATTGCTGTCCGATCCGACCTGCCTGCCCCACTGTTTCCTGCCGCTGCTCCGAGGTTTTTTGCTACACTTTAGCTCTACCCAACCCCCTTCCCCCCGGGTCCATCCGGCCCCTGCTGTTCTCTGCTGCTGCTCTGCGGGTTTTGCTACAGTCCAGCTCGCCACCTGGAGTGGCACTGAGAACGGCTGCTCCAGTTAGCAATATATGCAGTTAGCAATACGTGGCTGTGCCTGCCTAGAAAAGGTAGGAGTCAGAAATTAATGCCGGTATTAAAGTGTTCTTCCTCATGGGTCTTCTATGTTCATCTCTAGAGAAAAACAAACAAACTAAAAGCTCTCTGCTTTCTGCATCTGCTACAAGTGCATCTATTTGTATTTAAATTCTCTTAATGCCAGCTGAAGATCTGGAAACTTTCTGGACTCCTCCCTTCAGAAAACAAACAAACAAACAAACAAAAACACAACCACCAAAAAACCAACAAAACCCCCCACCCAAAACCCCAAATAAACAAAAACCAGGCTGATAATGCTGGAACTCAGTCTACCCATAAAAGGAAAGGCAACTGGAAATTTGAAGTAACCAAGTAATGGTGAAGTATTGGCTATGAGAATGAGACAACTAGGGGAAAAAAGAACATCTAGGAATATGAAAGAAAAGTGAAAGAAAGAAAAGTCAAGGAGGTCTCCATTAATAAAGAGTAGAACATGTACTGCTCGGGACAGTGGCTTTCAGCCAGTATCACCAAAAAAACAAGCATCAAAGAACTGAGATGTTCCCAGACTTTTTCCATCTCCTACAGAGTGCAGCATAGGCATAACTGGGGAAAGCACAGCAGGAACAGGGCTAGAAAAGGATCTTCTAGAAAACAGATGGATGCAGGGGAGTCAGGTTAACAAAAATCACCTGACACATCTAACAGCTCCTTGAACAACAAATCAAGATGATGTAGACTTTCAAGGAAAGAATGCAAAATAATTTTCTTCTACAGTTTCCTCCACATCTCAAGACCAATGCCATATTTGAGGTAGACAGCCATGGCCTCTAGATGTGATGCTCTGTAATAAGCGGAGTATTTCCTCAATCTCTTCTCTTGCCTTTGGGCAACTGTATTTGTGAGTTTACAAGTTTGTGGATAGCCCAGGCTTCACATGCATCCTACAATTTCCTCTATGCTGCAATACACATGCCCATCATAAAATCTTGAAGTTTTCTGAAAAGTTGCGAAACACTGTATTTTCTTTTCATGGCACAGTCATTGCACTATTATGGGGGATTTTTGGGGGCATGGAGTGTTTATATTTTATTCCTTCTTTGGTTATTCTGTTTGGTTTCTGCTTACTTTCAGTAATGCTGGCAGAATTATATTTCGTTATCATTTACATTATCACTCAGTTGCATATATGTATCATTACACTGATTATTAAAAATTAATCTACTATGAAATGGCAAATACCAAAGAATCACCTACTTTCCCCTCTCGGAGAATGTATAATGGCAGTTTATGTTCCTTGTCTTATCCTAGGTGATACACTCAAGGGCAGAGAGCAGCTCTTCAGAGGGACACAGACAAGCTGGAGGAATGGGCTCAGAGGCACCATATGAAAATGAATATGGACAAAGGCAAAATTCTGCACCTGGGAGGAAATAACCCCTGGCAACAATAAGGGTTAGGAAATGGTGAGCAGCTATTCTGAAAAGGCAGCGTGGTCCTGGGGGATGGAAAGCTGGATGTGATCCCACAGTGTGCCCTGGAGGCAGTGTGGGACAACTGCACCCTTGGCTATAAAATAGCAGGACCACAGTCAGGATCTCAAAAGAAAGGAATACCAGGATTTTTTAACCCCATCCAAAATACTGCATCCAGTTTGAGGCTTATCAATATACAAAAGGCTGATAAAATCAATAAACCAAAACAATTTCAGCAGAGGAGCACCAAGACAGTCAGGAGGCCAGAGCACTTGTCCTGTTAGGAGAAACTGGATGGACCTGGACTTGGTTAGCCTGGAGAAGGCTTGGGTGGGAGCAACTAACTGCAATCTTCCAACAGAAGATTCCTTCTGCAGAAGTTAAGAAGACCAGGCCAGGTTCCTCACAGTAGTGCATGGTGGTAGGAGAAGAGGCAGAAGGCATAATCTGTAATGAGAGAATATAGGGAAGATTTCTTCACCCCAATGAGAGTCAAGTATCAAGCACTGGAAGAGGTTGGCTAGAGAGGTTTCAAGACCTGAATGGATATAGTCCTGAACAAAATGACCTGATCTCATAGTTGACCCTGATTTAAGCAGGAGATTGTGCTAGATCGTATAATTTGTCCTGGGTTACAATGTATTCTATTACCATGAGCTGTTGAAAACCAGATGTGCCGATGTTCCTTGCCTCCTCCCTCAGGACTAGTTTCTGTTAATGGGCCCAACAATGCCTTGCCCCATGACTCACAGATAACCTGCACCTGGGCTATCTCCTGTTAATGGCCCCATCAGTGCCTTGCCCCATGACTGACCATCCCATTGTGAGATGCTCCGCCCAGGGGGGAGGAGCCAAGCATTCCCACTGGGATAAAATCTGGAGTTTGGAACAGCATGAGCAGTCTTACCTGCTGGGATCCCAGAGGACAAGGACTACACCACCACTGGATTTTCGGAGGAGGACCAGACTGCTCCTTCTACAAGATCACCACTTCAACAGGACCATTTCAAAGAGAACTGCAGCTACCACTACATCGGACTGCTACCAGCACCCTGCCCGGCAGGGTGCCAGGTTGTACCCCTGACTCTGTCAGGCTTTAAACCAGTTTCTCTGTATTATTTGTTATATATATATAAGTAAAAACTGTTATTCCCATTTCCTCATATCTTTGCCTGAAAGCCCCTTAATTTCAAATTTATAATAATTCGGAGGGAAGGGGGTTGTATTTTTCCATTCCAAGGGGGGCTCCTGCCTTCCTTAGCAGACACCTGTCTTTCAAACCAAGACAAATTGTAGAATGGTTTGGAATGGAAGGGACCTTAAAGATCATCTAGTTCCAACCCTCCTGTCATGGGCATTCCACTGGACCAGGCTGCTCAGAGCCCCATCCAACCTGGCCTTGAACACTTCCAAGGATAGAAGGCCACAGTGAGGTCTCCCTGGAACCACCTCTTCTCCAGGCTAACAGCCCCAACTGTCACAGTCTGTCTACGCAGAAGGGGTGCTCCAGCCTTCTGAACACCTTTGTGATCCTCCTCAAAATGACCCAGGTGCATTCCAACTTGAATCCTCTTAATCCCCTGTCTGATCCAATTAAAGAAGCACTATCCTAGGGTAATTGACTGTAATTTCCCTCTATTTCAGCTGGTTTTTAGCAGCTTGGAGACACTGTGCCTGGTTTTTTCCTAGCCCGGGAAAGGCATTGCAAGGAAAACTGAGGGAGCTCACCTCATAGGGTTACGTTGAAAGGAAAAAGTCAATGTACACAAGTTGCAACACAAGAAGTTCTGGATGGACAAAAGGAAAAAAACTTCTTGCCCTTGAAAACAGTTCAGCAGACATGCCTGAAGAGGGGGGAAAAAAAAAGTTTGAATGAGGAATTGAGCAACTTGATCTAGATTTTAAGTTCGGCCTGCTTTGGTAAGGAGACTGGATTAAAGTCCTTTCAAACCTAAATCCCTCTATGATCCTACAATTTATGTATCAGGCAGTACCAGGGAGTTCTCTCTTCCATTCGACCATTCTCTGAAAGAATGAGTTTGTAACTCAAGTCATGTGGCCAAACCTCTCCACTTTCTGCCTTTTTGCTGCTTGAAGTAGAGGCTGATGAGAATCAGTTAATGCAATTACGTCTTCTTCAGCTAGGCTGTTAGTGTGCACACAGTACATAACAAATCCACAGAAATCTTTGGATTTGAAAGGTTTTTATGTTGTTGTTGTCATAAGGAGTCTGGCATTAGCACGTAGCTTCCTGAGAATACAGTCTCATAACAAGCTATGTTTTCACTGCAATGTAGATATTCTTATCTCAAGAGAGGTTTGTGCTCCATTATTAATTATCAGTCTAAACATACAGAGAAAAGGAAGAAACACACAACAAAAATCTCAGCTCTATCCCACGTTTAGCAAGGCATAGCAGCAGAAACCTCTTTAAAGAAAACTGTGCATTGTGCTACCATTTGTGTATTTGAGCATTGTGCTCAAATACACAAATTCTGCAAAAAGCCTGACCCTTATCTAACAAATACACAACAGACAGTAATAGCAATAGAAACAGATGACTCAAAGAGGCCCACATTAGACTTAAAGCATTGTCAGCATCTTTTCAAGCAAAAAAAAGATGTTCAACAGACATTCAGCAGCTAAGGTGTTAACAGAATCCTTCCTTACTTCTAGCCTCTGTATAGATCCATAAAGTAAGGCAGGATATGTCCCAACAAACTTCATGTGCTTTCCAACAATGTCAATACAAATAACATACTTGAAAAAAGATGGTTCTACTTCTGGAAAACTCCTTTATTCCAGAAGCATTATATTCATGCCAGTGAAATACCTCCAGCGACTGACCACGGGCTGCCTGACTTTTTAACTCAAAAAATTAAACTTTTCTAACTCTATTCAGAGGCAAGGTCAGCACAGCCAGAATCTGGATACACATCCTGTTTGACACTCCCTCAGAACCGGAGAAATTCATCATTTTCACTCCACCTGTGTTGTTCTTGGCATGCTGCTCGATGAGACTCCTTCACTGCAGGATGTGCTGCAATGACTGCACGCATGTATGCGGACTGCCTGTATTTTGGAAGTTACCAGGCCATTGGCTGACTGCAGAGTGCTGTGGCAGGTGTCACTGCCACCTTCTTCACTCAGCAGCTCTCCTCCTAGACTGCCTGCATCAAAGGGCTGGGGTGATCTACGCTCAGCACTGTGGCTTCTCTTACTCACTGGTCTTAGAGCTGCTGCTGCTGCTTCCAGACCTCAGTTGTGGCATAAAGGTGCTCACGGGCCCCGAGTGCCTGCAGCAGCCTCTTATTGCTGCCCTCTTTGCTCTGTGTGACCTACCCCGTGCACGGCGTGATGGTCGCATCTGCTGCTGTGCCTGGCACCAGCATGGTGTCACGGCTCTGGTAGCACAAGGGACCGGTACTGGTATTGGTACTGGAACTAGAGCTGGGACTGTTTCTGTTACTGGTACTGGCACTGGGACTGGAACTGGAACTGTGACTGGCACAAATACTGGGACTGAAACTGGGCCTGGTACTCATACATGTACAGGTACCTGAACAGGTAGTGGTACAAGAACCTGAACTGGAATTGGTACTGGTACTAGTACTGGTACTGGAACTGGGATTGCTACTGGTACTAGTACTGGTACTGGAACTGGGATTGCTACTGGTACTAGTACTGGGACTGGAACTGGGCCTGGAACTGGTATTAGTACTGGTACAGGTACTCGAACTGGTTTTGGAATTGGGACTGGTGCCAGAACTGGGCCTGGGCCTGGTACAGGTACTGGGACTGGGACTGGCAGTGGCACTGGAACTGAACTGGTATTGACACTGTCACTGGGCCCGGTATTTGTACTGGTACAGGTACTTGGACCGGTTTTGGAACTGGGACTGGTGCTGGTACTGGGACAGGCACAGGCAGTGATACTGATACTGGAACTGGGCCTGGTACCGGTATTGGTACTGGAACAGGTGTTTGGACTATTTTTGGCACTGGGACTGGTTCTGGAAGTAGTGCTGGGATTGGGACTGGGCCGGTAGTGGTATCGGTGCTGACACTGTGGTACCGGTACCACAGCAGCCCCTAGCCCAGGCCCGGGCCCCGGCCCTGGCCCTGCCCGTCACC
>VXAZ01002243.1:388446-414347 GCA_013399875.1 Gymnorhina tibicen
GATGCCCCATGCGCCGCGCCGGGCCCCGCGCGCCCCGCAGGCCGCTGCCCGCCCCGCCCCGCCCCGCCGCACAGCGCGCTGCCAGGTTGGGCACGGGGGTGGGAGGCGTCGGCCACTGTACGTGTGGGAGCGGCCTCCGGTCCCGATGGAGCGGTAGTGGTTCTGTGCTCGGCTCGGTCGCCGGGCCGTGCCCTTGAGCGCCAATGGATTCGGCTCTGGAGGGTTCGGTTACGGGTGTGATCGCGACGGTGGCCCCAGGCAGCACGGAGCGGGTGCGTGGGGGCGCAGGTGGGAAGGGCATTGTCATTTCACCGTGTGTCCCGTACTGGTGCTAATGCTGTTCCTTCTCCTCGCCTCGCCTCCCAGGCCCGGCGGGCTCACCTCAGGCAAGTCTCCTAATCAGGTGTCCTGTTCTCTAAGGAAGAGCCAGAGATTTCCTTAGCACTGCCTGTGTTCTCAGCAGGGTTCTGTACCAAGCCGATGTTTGTAGGTAGAAGAGCCTTTGGCAATAAAGCACAATGTGCCCAGTGAAGCAGACAGTACAGGAATCCACAGAGCAGCCCATTGGGATGCTGCTGTGTTTTTTATCATGCGGGTGGTGAGACCCTGGCACAGGTTGCCCAGAGAAGCTGTGGATGCCCCATCCCTGGGAGTGTTCAAGGCCAGGTTGGATGGGACTTCGAGCAACCTGGTCTAGTGGAAGGTGTCCCTGCCTGTGGCAGGGGGATTGAAATCATGGTCTTAAAGTTCTCTTCTAACCCAAAGCAGTTTGTGACTCTACACACTGTAAAGCATGTCTATCAGTCGAAAATAAAGTACTTCTGGAAAAACAAGGAAGTGCATTGCCAGTACTAGTAAAGCCATTCAGTCACAGCGCACAAGTGCTTTTCCTGTTTAGGACGATGTTTTTCCTGGGAAATTAGTTTAATTTGAGCTCTTCTGGTAACTCCCAGACCAGTAGAAACAGTGCTAATAATGGGTGTTGGGAGCCTTCTCAAAATGCTACCTGATGCTTATGAGTGGTGTGCATTTGATTCTGAATTAATCAGTAATTCCTTCAAACATTTTGGATTTGTGTCACCTTTGATAACAGCTCTCTTGTTTTTATGGCTTTACATATTCATACCTTAAGGTCTTTCCTCCACACTTCTAAAGTATCCTGGGATTTACCTGCTTACCCTAGACTTTGTGACTAGGGTAATATATGTGGATTGAATGCAAGGTTATTTGAAAGCCATGGGAATAACTGTCTCCTTAGTAAATGGTTTATTCTGGAGGCTGAGTTGCCCTTGGAGGACTCTGAGTGTGTTGACAGGCACAGATAATCATGCCTTCTCTGCTTGTAAAGGCATGTCCTCTTGTTCAAAAAGCATCACTGATTTGATTGATCAGAGTCAAGGCCCCACACCCCGAACTAACACTGGGAGGGAGCTGAGGTCTGACCATTTTAATAGGAACATGAGGAAACAAAACATTAACAAGAAAAGCCTGAATTGCTTTCCTCAGCTTTAAAGAAGTGCAGACTACCTCTACCTGCTCTCAGTAGGATAGAACATAGCCAAATACTTATCTGAGAGGAAGAATCAAGTTGAAGGTGAAAAATATTCGTCAAAAGACGTTGGCCAGTTGTGCTTTTAACACCAAGTGAAGGCTCTGTGGCTGTATTGCTGTGGGTAGTAGTACAGATGTTGACAGATGCCCTTTGAAGTAGAGAATGGTTTTCTTATCTCTTTCAAAATACTTTTTCTGTGCAGCTGAGGCACCTTTTGTGTAGTGCTGCTTGATCCTGAGGCAGCAATTCATGTATGTAGCCTTGGGTAGGCTTCCATTTTCACTGAAGTAGGTCTGCCCTCAGATTCTGCAATTTGGTAGTGTTTTGGAGGTCCACTTATGATTCCCCTGATCTCTAAGCATCTAGATTTTTGTAATCCTTTGGAGTTTTTGATGATTAGAATACAGCCTCTAGCTATTACCACAAAGAGGTTTCTCAGATTTCTTTTTTCAAACAACTACAGCAGGCTAGCTCAGGAAAAATGGGGGGTGAAGGGTAGGGTGAGAAGTGACTCCTGCTCTGAACTGCTTCCCCGGTAGCTCTGGCCAGAACAAGGATGCCTACTTTTAGTCTCCAGTATTTGTCTTCTTCAGGTCTGTATTTTTTCTGGGTTGAAGTGACCAGGAAACAACTGAAGCATACAGGATACTAACTGCACATTGTTGGACTTGTGCTGGAGGGTGTTGCTTCACTTCTTGGAAGAAAACGTGAACTTGAGGACATATTTGGGAAGAGTGCCAAAGTGTTTCTCTTAAACAGTTAGAGTGGATGAAATGCTGACCTTTTCTGGGAGTGGGGCAAGGCTCTTCCTCTGAAAGATTCCCTGAAACTTAGAATTTTTTCTTGGGGAGGTTGTTGCAGAAAGTTGGCATGTTAGGAAATACATGCAAGTAGAGGTGAGCACTTTCAGTTTTCAGAATTTTATTGACGAACGAAGAATGAGCTGAAATCTGGCAGAGACTGTTCTTCTAAAGGCAGTCTGGCATAGCTTTTAGTAGGCTTAAACTTGTCTAGCTGCTTTTTGAACTGCCATAAATTTGCAGCATCCACACCATACCACGAAAAGAAATTCTGTAGGTTGCTATCTGGTTCATGAAGTTTTTCTTTCACTTACTTTGAACTTGGCATGTACAGCCTTCAATAGGTGTCGCCTCCATATGTCAAAAGAAAATGTGATTCTTTATTTCCTGTGTGGTTTTGTCATGATTTTGTAGACCTCTGCTATATCCTTTCCTCAGTTCTTCCATCCTGTAGAACCCCAGCTGTGGTAGTCATTGCTTGTGTGGGAGCCACTCTGCCTTTTGGTGTGAACCTTCTCTGTAAATACAAGTACGCAGTACCAGGAATTTTACTGTGTCATTTTTAAGTGGGTGCATTATGGGGAAAATTCTTCTTCGTGCAGTGTGAAGGAATAATGTACTGTGGTCTTGCACGGTTAAATAATTGTATTTTTTGTCTTAGTTTTAACTTTCTGTCTTAAAACATTTGGTTTCCAGTCTGATTTGTTCCCTGCTGCTGAGTACCTAGTAGATGTTTCCATCAAGCTGTTGGATGTAACCCCAACGCCTCATTCCTGAGAAGTATGAATGAAGAGCCTGTTGTATATTTCTGAGTGGCCTTGGTCCTACAACCATCAATATGAAATTTAGCACCTCTCTTTAATCACATAAAGCCTGTAGCTCTTGCCTTTACTGTCACACTTTACAGACAATTAAGAGAATTTTGAAAATGTTTAACTAACTTAAAGGATAATACTGGATAAGTAGCTGATTTCTCTGGAAA
Organism: Gymnorhina tibicen; assembly: GCA_013399875.1. Taxonomy (NCBI): domain Eukaryota; kingdom Metazoa; phylum Chordata; class Aves; order Passeriformes; family Artamidae; genus Gymnorhina; species Gymnorhina tibicen. The sequence continues at coordinate 391,781 of VXAZ01002243.1, forward strand.
AGAAAAAACAGATCTGTCCTCAGCTTGACCGGATTTTTTTGGTAGTTATTGCAAATGCACTTTATTTTGGTTTTTTCATAAATTTCTCTAAACTTTTTTTTGGTATTGTGTGTGAATGTTTCAGGAAATGCTTCAAGGACCATCAGAAGATGTGTTTGCAAAGATGGAAAGTTCAGTTGAAGAGATGGATACCTCTGATACGCAGTGGGGCTGGTTTTATTTGGCCGAGTGTGGTAAATGGCATATGTTTCAGGTAAATACCTATGAAGTTGTATTGGCTCTGATGGATTCCATACATCAAATTACCTACTGCTGAGTTTGCCTAAATGTGCTTTTTCTTTTATTTTGAAGACTGACTCAAACAGTCACTGCTCTATTAGCAGTGAAGATATTGAAAGGAGTTTCCGAACAAACCCTCATGGATCTCTGTCTTTTACCACTGCAAAGTTTAACTACACACTGGACTTTTCAGGTATGTGTCTTTCCAAAGAGTAAATTTAAATAATAGAGGGTCTCAGATACACCAGTACATTTGTTCATTCAGCAGCTTATTGTCCTCATATCTGGTGCGGAAACATGATTGAGAATGTTTTCTTTACTGGAAGGTACATAGGAGTTCTTAGAAACAGCTGTCCTGTTATGTTTTTTTGTGTAGTTTAGTAATGAAGTAGCATGTTTTGTTTAATAGCACTCCACTGTGTTCCTGCTGCTTGCTTCAGCTGCAGGTGGCATGTAGGATACATCTAGTGAACTGGGAAGTTTGAGCCTTTTTTTTTTAAACTGAAACTGCCTGTAAGCTTGGAAAACCTCTTGCATTCAGTCTGTGTAAGAAACATTGCTGTGAAGGAGGCTTCCTGCAAAATACTGGCATCAAAGGGATTTAATAATTCAGCAGGTAGTTGAAGCCAGTTCTGTTCTCAGAATAACAAGGAGATGGGCAAAACGATTTTCTAGTACATTGTAAAGATCTCACTTACGCTGTTCTTGTAAATTACAGAATATTACCAGTTTCTAATGTATGTAACTAATTATAAATGTAATCGATTCTTTGTTCAAAGGTGTGTTCTAATAACTTCCTTTTGTTTTTCCATTCATAGATTGTTTATTTTCTGATTAAATTACAAAACAGCCATATGCTTAAGTATAGGAAATGAAGGAAATAAATGCATATTCCAATATATGTATTCAAATTTCAGATATTTCCCCACAGAAAGTGGGGACTGAGTAAAACAGCAATATACTGGCAGTAAAGTGGTATCTTAACAATACAAGGAGTTTTATGCTTACCTGTGGTGAAATGTCTGTTTATAAAAAACTACGTTTTGCATCCAGAATAAAAACACTATAAGCAAATGTTAAAGAGCAATTTTTATGTTACTATCTGTAGGTCATGATGTCTTACATTAAGGATAGTGTATTCTTTGTCATCTCATTAAAGTCAGTGGAAGTTTTGCGTGTGGTTTAGTGGGGCTGAATGTTAGATGGATATTTTAGAAACAAATGTTTTGTATCTGTAATACTTGGAGATTTTGCCAACTCATATAAATGACAATGCATTTAGAAACATTTATTGAAAATGCTGATTTGTTACTTGTTGAAGTAGGAATTCTTGTCAAGTAATTCAGGGTTTAGCAACATTATTTTAAAAAATGACACTTAAATGTTTCATATGCTGTAGATGAATTCCCAAAACTTTCATCCTAATTCTTGTTTTATGCTCAGTGATGAAACAAATCAACCTAACTACCCTTAAGCAGCGTCCAATAAAGCGAGCTCCCTTTGCAATCAATTCATTCAGGTAAGGAAATAAGAGGAAGACTCCTTATTTTTATTTTATTCCTGATTCTTCTAAGTAAAATGAAACAAAAGTGTTTTATCTTTATTGTTTATATTTATTTGTTTTTGGAGTCACTTGCTCTGAATACCTGTTGAATCAGAATTGCTGCAGGGAAGCAGCACCAAAAAATGAGATAGTTTGATCCACTGACTTCATAATTGTTTAGAAGTATTATTGTAACAGCAAAAAAAGATTGAGTAATATTTCTTCCCTGTATTTTACTCATTTACTCTAAAATGACTAGGAGTTTAAAAAATTGTTGTGTTGTAACACAACAATTGTTACAACACAAAAGTGTTGTAACAATTTTTTTACGAGTCTAATTGCTTTAGATTGTCAGCTTCTTACCATTTAATCAGCCATTAGATGTAAGGCTGTGCTGAAGTAAATCTGGTACTCACCAAACAATAAACTGAGCTATGCCGTGTTACTACCACAGGTGAAATTGAGTACATGAGATATGTGGGTATTTCCCCAAATAGTTTCTGAGAAAAATTTTAGTTCTGAATTGTAGTGTGGTTATACATTCAAAAAGAAATTTGTCATTTGTCATAAGAAATGTAGTAGCAATCTGTTTACACTGACTTTAAAGAAGACCTGGTTTTTTGAAGTGTCAACATTTCTTCAGTACATATTTGCTAGATACTGCATACAATGATGTGGCAATTAACTTTATTTTTTGAATAATTGCATTCAGTACTCTTATTTCTGTGTGATGACATTCTTTACTTTCAGGAGATTCCTTCTTTTAGTCCCAGTTTTAAGGTTTAAGAACTTCTATGTATGTATGTAGTGCATATGCTTAAACCACTTTTTTTTAGTAGCTTTGTATAAACTTCATGGGGGTTTGCTTTTTTTGCCTACTGTGTTGTTTGGAGCAGGAGTTTGACAAGAAGAAAATGCCTCATGTCTTTGAAGTGATGTGCTTTTACCTTTTTTGTTTGAAGTTTCATCTGTGAAAATGAGGCTATCCCTATGCCTTCACACTGGGAGAATGTAAATACCGAGGAGCCATACCAGGTAAGAGTTGGTATGCAAGTTGGTCAAAAACATGTGACAATGAAATAATGCATCGAATTGAAATCGTACTAACCTCTTTTTTTCCAGCTTATTCCATTGCAAAAGAAAACAAATGAATATAATGAAGTTTCTAGTCTCTTTGGAAAAACAATGGATAGCCACCGAATTAAAAGAATTAAGAGAATACAAAATCTAGACTTGTGGGAGTTTTTTTGCAGGTGAGATTATTTCTAAAACCAACAGTTTTAGGACTGTTAATGGAGAAAAGTTTTAAGTCATGCAGCAGAAATATGTTTAATTGTTTTTATTATTAATAAAAAAATTTTGTTACTCTTTAACGTTTAAAAAGTTTCTTATTTGTAATTTCTCTCTATTCAAAATTTAATTTTCAAGACTCCATAGCTTCTACAGGTGCAGAAATGTAATACTTGTAGAAATGCATTAGCTAAATCTGTAGCACAGATAATGTGTTAAAGATGTTCAGAATATATGTGTGGTAGATGTCCATGATCCTTACAGTGAAGTAAGGAGAACAAAAATCAGGTTTTTGTAAAATGATTCCTTGAGAGGCTTCTATTATTTTAATTTTTACTGAACAAAGCAAATGAATATTTCTGTCTTGTTGGATTCCTCAACTTTATGAAGTGTAGGACTGAATTAAGAGTCAAATTAACACATATTCGTGCCATTTCTTTTAAGTTTAATGTGCTACAAAACCTTGTTCTAAGTTCTTGGCTTTTCCCTCTTCAGATTGTGCTGGCCTGGAAGAAGTAGGAAGTGCCCAATTTGGTGTCCACTTATTTTGTGTTGTCAGTCTTAAGCAATTGTACTTGACAAAAGTTATTTGTGTATCTTGTAGGAAGGAGTACATATCAGAAGGTTTAAAGATGTTTTGCAGTAATAAAATCATGTAGACTAAGTTAAAGAGTGAGGAAATAACTAACCAGATGTATATTAAAATTTTGCGTAAGTTACTTTATTTTTTTAAAGATATGTAATTTATTGTTAATTTAAAGCTATATCATTAACATGCGTGAGGAAGTGAATTTCCTTATACATGTTAATGGTTAGGAGAGTTATCTTACTTTTAATTTAGTTTCTTTTATTCTTGGAGGAGTAAGGAAAGGGGTCAGCAGAACTGCTGCCTTAGACTTCCAGAGCTCAGACTTTGGGTTGTTCAGGAGACTGTTTGACAGAGTCCCTAGTGAGGCAGTCATGAAAGGCAAAGGAGTGCAGGAAGACTGGATACTCTTCAAGAGGGAAATCCTAGAGGCTCTGGAGCAGGCTGTCCCCATGTGCTGAAAGACAAGCAGGCGAGGAATAAGATCATCCTGTCTGGACAGAGAACTTTGGCTGGAATTCAGACAAAAATGAGAGTTTAGAAGGGCCAAAGCCCAACTAGAACCTAATTTGGCCACTGCCGTAAAAGACAATAAAAATATTCTTAAAAATAAATCAGCAACAAGAGGAGGGCTATGGAGAATCTCCGTCCTTTACTGGATGTGGGTGAAACATAGTGACAAAGGATGAGGAATAGGCTGAGGTACTTAAAGACTGAGGCAAAGCAGGCATTAACAGTGAGATCAGTTGTTCTCTGAGCACCCAGACCCTGAGCTGGAAGACAGAGACAGGGAACAGATTGGAGCCCTCGTAATTGAAGGGGAAATGGTCAGTCACCTGCTATACCACACAAGTCTGTGGGGACGGATGGGATCCCCTAGAGGGTACCAAGGGAGCTGGTGAAGTGCTCACTGAGCCACTTTCAACCATTTACCAGCAGTCCTGGCTCACTGGGGAGGTCCCAGTTGACTGGTTCAGGTGAGCAAACGTGATGCCCATCCACAAGACGGGTTGGAAGGAGGATCCAGAGAACTACAGACCTGTCAGGTGTGCTCTGTGCCAGGGAAGGTCATGGAACAGCTCACCCTGAGTGCTATCACACAGCATGTGCAGGCTAACCAGGGGTCAGGCACAGCCAGGGTAAGTTTAGGAAAGGCAGGTCCTCCTGCTTGATGACCAACCTCACCTCCTTCTATGACAGGGTGGATGAGGGATCCACTAAGTGGATGAGGGAAAGGCTGCAGTTATTTTTTACCTGGACTTCAGTAAAGCCTTTGACAGTGTTTTCCCACAATATTCTCCTGGGGAAACTGGCTGCTCATGGCTTGGACAGGTGCACTGTTTGCTAGGTAAAAAACTGTCTGGATAGCCAGGCCCAGGGAGAGGTGGTGACTGGAGTTACATCCAGCTGGTCACTGCTGGAGTTCCCCAGGGCTCAGTGTTGGGTCCAGTCCTGTTTAATATCTTTCTCCATGGTCTGGACAAAGGGATCAGGGGCACCCTCAGTCAGTTTGCAAATGACACCAAGCTGGGTGGGAGTGTTGATCTGCTGGAGGGCAGGAGGGCTCTGCAGAGGGATCTGGGCAGGCTGGATCGATGGGCTGAGGCCAGTGGTGTGAGGTTCAATAAGGTGAAATGCTGGGTCCTGCCCTTGGGTCACAAGGCAGTGCTACAGGCTTACACATACTGGTGAAGAAATTATTGCCTGGTAGTTTTTTACAAAGAAATAGGTATTACAGCATTTCAAATTCACTTCTTTTGGTGTCCCAGGTAGGAAAGTTGAAAAGAGGAAGATGCTTAGTCTAGCATCTCAGTTTGGAGTTGTCGAGGAGTACAGCAAGTAAAAAAAGGTGTTGGTCAGTGAGATTGCTGACCATTTTTAGAAAAAGCTTATGTGCTTACAAAGAGCATGTCTCTGGGTATTTAGTTTTGCTGTAGGTTTTGCCTTTTATTGACTGAATTGGCTGAATGAGAATTTTCTCAGTGCTGGATCAACTTAATTTTGTTGAACTGGATTAGCTTGTCACAGCTGGTGGAAAGTGCTAAGATGACGCTTTTTAGAACAGTTGGACTCCCTGATTTCTGTTCCAAATTACCGAAGTGTCATGTTGTGGCATTTCTGCATTCTGCAGATCCAGATTTCCAGTGTGCCCAGTATATTCTACTAGTTAGGAGGAACAATTGCTACTTAAACTTCTATGGTTTTGAAAAAGTGTTTTGTTTAATTGATAAAATAAGGGATTACATTTGATGATTGCTTGAATGATTATTTGCATCACTGTAGTGGTCAGAACACATTGGCCTCTTACAGTAGTTCCCTTATTAGTGACAATTCTAAATTGGCTTTATGAAATGAACTGGTCAGAGATAGTAAAGGACTGTTGCAGAACATCTTTTGAGAACTGATTATTCAGTTTTTCTATAAATTTGTTCCATTCCCCTGTTTCAAGCAAAGTTACTCAAGGCTGCATTTATATATTGTCAGAGATCAGCAGCCAACAGCAGAGGGCTGCTGATTGAAGAAATTTCAGGTGTTCAGCACAACTAGCCCTTAGATCATTTTTGCTGGCTTGCCTAGGTAATAGTACTTTATAATCTACCAACTTTGTTATCCCTTCCACCATGACATTAAAGTAGGTGGAGGGAACAAAATGTGCAAAATTACCTTTCTTTTAAAAATGAATCTCCAGAAAATGACCACACTGAACCTAGTGACAAATGAACAATGTTGATAAAATTGGTGTAGGAAGACCTTTTTTCCAAATCTTGGACTGTGTTGGAAAATAGTCCACAGCACTCAGAAATGTGTGATTTCTAAATATGTACCTCAAGAATTCTGACATGTTTAAAAACTAGAGTCATCTAGGTACTTGTAAAGTGGAATGTGTTAGGTCTGTGCCCTCAGCAGTGTTTTCACAGTAGTAGTTTAGTGTGTTCACACAACTGTTTATTATGTGCTTATTTATATGTTTATTGTGTGTTTTCTGTAGGAAAAAAGCTCAGCTGAAGAAGAAAAGAGGTGTCCCAACGATTAATGAGCAGATGCTGTTTCATGGCACCAGTAATGAATTTGTAGAAGCAATATGTATTCATAACTTTGACTGGAGAATAAATGGGATGCATGCTGCTGTGTATGGAAAAGGTAAGTATCATCTCATACAACAGTGGTAGTGTTAACAGCTCAACGTTAACTGTTCCCTATAGTGTGTACTTTATGATGCATGCCTTCTGTTTACCCAAGAGCTGTTTAATACAGCTCTGCTTTTATGGCAAGTGTAATTAAGGATGCAGTAAGGAATGTAATTGTCACAACTCGCTGGTAGGACCAGGGAGCATGGGGAAGGGGTGCCCAGCAAAGCAGTGTTATCACAAGACAATCTCCCTGCTAAAATGTTCACACTAAAAATATTTGGCCATATTGTCATAATCTAACAACAAAAAAAGGATTGTTAATGAACATAAAAGAACTGACATTTTTCATCATCTTAATAGCTATGCTCTAGTAGTCGAGCTGTCATGGTAAGAACATCATCAGATTTTCTGGTTTTTATTTGAAAGGGACCTATTTTGCAAGAGATGCATCATATTCCAGCCACTTCTGCAAAGAGAGCATGAAGCACGGAGATACTTTTCAGATTCATGGTGTGAATCTGCAGCCTCATCTGCATAGACCAGATAAAGTCATGTTTCTTGCCCGTGTATTAACTGGTGACTATATCGGCGGTGATTCAAAATACATGAGGCCTCCTTCAAAAGATGGAAGCTTTGTGAACTTGTACGACAGCTGTGTGGATAATACCTGGAACCCAAAGATCTTTGTCATCTTCGATGCCAACCAAATTTACCCTGAGTACTTAATAGAATTTTGTTAAGTTTGAACTGAGTATTGTTTGTGCTTTTTTGATACTTTTGTTCCTTTTGTAAAGACAACAACATAGAAACAGGATGCATGAAAGAGAGGTGAAAGAAAAGCCGGCATAAATTTATGGAGGAGGGAAGCTATTAAATATTTAAGAGAGACGGGTGAACTGTTTTTAAAAATCTGTAAATTTTACTAATGCATTTTTCAAATGTAGAGACTATTACAAATCTGAAGTTGCTTAGTGAGCCTTAAATACATTGAGCATTGGTTAATTTTCAATGGCAAGATTTATGTTCTGATTTTCTAAAGTATATTAAAAGTGGTAGAAATATGCCTCTAATATAGTATGCATATGATGAAACTAATCTTTTATAAAGATTGCCTATAAAACATAAAGTAAGAACAACAACAGCAAAACCCCAGGGGACGTGGCTGTAAATATGTGTGTGTCTGTGTTCTGTAGTACACCTTGCTTTGTTTGGAGGTCTCTTAGTTTGGGTTCTAAACCTAAAAAAAAAAAGAATCCGCAGCTCCTTCATCAGTTTCCTCCAGACAAAGTTCAACAAAGCTGTTAGGTTTAACTTTATGTACATTTTACTGTAAGCTTCAATTATATACTGGGAAAATTACAAAGCTTTTGCACTAGGATTTGACCGTTGGTTTTGATGGAAATGAGGCCCATAAACTTGTGGTTGTAAGTTGTTTGGTATGTAACTGTTGGGCTCGCTGTTGGGTATCAGCAGTGCCATACACCTTTCTCAGTTCTTATCCTACGGAATTTTTGCCATCTTGTTACAGTATTCATGTGCTGCTGCGATTCCTGTCTGGTCAGAGTTGGAGACGCACTCCGTGCTCATGTACTTGCTGTTACTGAAGACAATGTTTAGGCTAATTTAACTGGAAATAATACAGTTAAACTAAAAAAGAAAATTTCAAAAGATGCCATCCTTTAGTTTTTGAACACTGTAATAGAAAGCTTTCAGTAACAGTTGTGTAGCCCAGGTTTTCATAACTGGTATGGTTGTAAAGATAAAGAGTATTTTTACCCTGTAGAAAGAGCAAAAGAGACAATATTTGGGTAAAGAAGAAACCTAAGTACCTAAACACATGAAGAGGCTGAGGAAGGGGCTGTTACAGTGAAATGCAGTGACATGTTAAACGATTTGCTATGGAATTGTGTCCCTAGTGTACTTTGTTAAAGGACCTAAGTAGCACTAATGGACAAAGTCAAAGTTGAAACCTTTCCAGGCCTTTTCTTTGGCTATGGCCAGTTACAAGACCCTGTAGAAACGGTATATAATTGTGGCAGATGTAGAATGATCTATGTTGGTTGTTATAGAATTGTTAATGGAATTTTTGGATCAAAGGCTATGTTTAAAATGTATTGTATTTAAAAGGCACTGCAGCTGCTGGCATGACCAGGTCTGCTCTAAGTCATACTAAACCAGTGGAACTGGAAGCAGAAGATGGTGACACATCTGGCATCATAACTGAGGACACAAATCTCTCTTCTTCTCCTGAGTTCTGTTATCACTGCCTGTCAGTGGATCTTGCACAAGTTGTGTATCTGTTTCTATTTGTAATTTCATGGCAATTTTCCTGTCCCTAAACCATTTAGGGCTAAAATGCATTTTCCTTTATTTTAGGAAGTATGATTTCTGATCCCACTTGGGAACTCTAGGTTCTACTACTCTTGTAGGTGTGATTTGTGTTTGGTTCACTACTACGCTAGCTCTGCAAAAGGCACTTTGTTCCCCACGTTGTATGAAATAATAGCGAATCACGCAGGGAATTTGTGTATTACTGACTCCCTTTTATTCTTTCACAGTATTCTACAGAGCATACATTTTGTGAAACTAACAAATACATGTGCTGTTGTTCCTTTGATATGGTCTTTTTTTTCTTCTGAGGTCTGAACTGACTTTTTTAGTTAAGAAAACTGAAGGGTTTTTTTTTAGCATCCCATGGACACAAAGTACCATAATCTTTACTGATGTCAGAGACTTTTCCGATTGTTTGTGTGGTGGTGTCGTGTTTGCTGCTTAATTCGAATTGAATGGCACAATCTTAATCTTAGTGCACAATTGAAGTTTTACCTCTTCTTTCAATGTTCAACGTGTTCTGCTTTTTGGTGTCTATTTTTGTGCTGATGAATTTTGTTATTGAAGATGTCTGTAAAATAACTGCCTGGCAAGGGGAGAGCGATTATTATTGCAAGCAAAGTCCAGAACTGTACAAGTAGCCAATGCAGGAAATAGTTGGACTTAATAAAAGGAACAGTGAGAAAGAAAGGGAGGAAAATAATTTCTTGGCCTATAGAGTGTTAAAGAAAAGAGAAGGGATCCTGGTGTGATTCTGGGGAAGGAAACCTGCTATTTTCTGTTACTGTTTCATGTAGTGAAACTTTGTTGTCCATTTTGGTTTTACACCTGTGCAAGAGAGCATGTCATTCTCTTAGGTGTCTTGATCTGAGGTAAAGCTTTCTTACTAAATTATTCTTGTGGCAGAATGTTTTCATATGAGCACAGTACTGCAGGATGAGATAGAAAAATAAGATCATCTCATACTGGCCTCCTGGACCAGCTTTGTTTTTTACAATGGGTGTGTACTCAATTATTGCTGAACAGATCTCATTTCATCCAGAGCAGTTTGAGAGAGTGTCTGTCTGCATTCCAGTTCATTTACAGGGTCAGTTTGTACAAACTCTTGTTTTTAAGTTAGAATCTGAAGAAAAAAGTGGATACAGCTCTATTTTTTAGTAGATGTCCCAGTACACTCCTATCCAGGCTAGATGGGAGATACGTAATGTGCTGGCTGGAGTTAGCAACTTAAATTTCAGGAGTTCATTGGATGGCAGTTCAGCTGGTGGCTTGAGGACAGCTCTCATCCTTTTTAAACCTTTATCAGCACAGATCATAGCAGGAAGGCTCAAGTGAGTCTGTGCAGTCTGCATAGTAGAAATTACTTTCAGGAAGATGAGCACATGTCAGTCTTTAAATTCCTGTGACCTAAATGTCCATCAGTGTTGTAACTATTTTTAGGCACTGTCCAAAACAGCAGACTTGCAAAACAGCATAGGGCTGCTCCAGTATAGCCCTCTAGACTTCACAAGTCACTAAAAATACTATGGGGACTGACAGATGGAATACTCTGTAATGTATCTGCTTCTCCCAAACTTCTCTTACTTTCCTCTGCTGCCAGAAACCTGCAGAATTAGGAAGTTTAGAGGCATAGTCTTTGAGCAAGCAAAGTAAGAATGTGGTTGTTTGGCTGCTTTTTTGTTTTGTTTTGTTTTGTTTTGTTTGTTTAACTGAGACAGGCCACTTCTTTAAAGAAAAGCCTATGTGATCAAGCTACACTAAAGGTCAACTGAATTTTTTGCAAAATATGTGTATTTCGTAGCAAATGGATTGGGGGACCCTGGCCTAGGTCTTAGGCTTTCCAAGTCCCTGGGTAGTCCAGCTCAGAGTTTGCTGGTGAACGTGCACACGCAGCCCAGGCGCACCGACACTGTGGGAGGCGCAGACTCTGCCCTCACAGCTGGCACCAGGCACAGGCAGTGACCGTGGTCCCACGCTGCACTCCCTGCTCACCTCACTCGTGTCCTCCCAACAGCTGTTCTGGGGAACAGATGCTGTTCCTGCCTCAGTGGCTGGGGTTCAGTCTCCCTGCTGGCTCCAGCAGCTGACATGGAGGCCCCACTCACTGCAGTCCCTGGCACCACAGGCCAGGAGCTCCCACGCCCCAGGTCTGACCCCAGGAGCTGGTACCCAATTCCCCACATGAACACAGAGCCTTGACAGCACCGGCACACAGTCCCTGCAGCATGTTCCCAGGGGACACAGAATGAGCACACACAGATGCCTAAGAAAAGATTTCATAAGACAGAAGAAGCAAGGTAGACTGCACTAGGCAGGCACAGGGCTCAGTACTGACCAGCCCCATTTCAAAGCCAACTGGCCTCTCTTACACCCCTCTCTGTTAAGCCCCTTTGTTCCCCTTGACTCTGCCTTCCCTTGTTCATCCCCCACCCCATGCTCCGTTGAATCCTGCACCCCTTGCAGTCTGATCCCCCAATACCATTTCCAAAGTCCAGGCTGAAATGAACTTTCTCACACTCTTACATGCCCTTATCAATTAATAGGACTGATCAGGTTTGGTTCTCATCACTACCTCCCTTATCACGTCAGCCAGGCTTATCCCCATAGTTTCTTGTTCTTGTCTTCTTCCTTTTCTTATCGTTCCTGTTGTGTCAGAAAAGGTAGTAGAGGAGTAATCATTCTCCTTCCACAAACTCATACAGATAATTGTGCCACGTAACATGTTCAGCAATTTTGGTCCCACATTTGTCCTCACTTGGGGATTTAGTTGGAGAGGTCACATTTTATTCCTATGGTAATGAATAGACAAGAGACAGCCAAGGTGAACAACACCAAGCCTGGGAAGTTGCATGTTCTTTCAAGTGGATTTTTCAATTGGAAAGGGCTCACTTGAATGTACAGAAATAGGAGAGTATTTGGTATGTAGTGCAATAAGCAAAAAAAAAAAAAAATTTGCAATGTAATAGAGAGTATAAGTATGGGGAAAGGACCCATTCAGACAGTAATCAGTTCCATGGAATACCATAAAATGAGTTTCTCTTCCTTGTGTGCTTTGAGCTGTTAGGAGTTTGATACTGCTGTCATATTAAGGATGGCAAACCAGCTGGTTCTGGCTGTTTGCACACTTATTTGCAGACATTTGAAGATTAATTTACTGCTGCTACTTTTAGCATCTTTTGCAAAAGAAATTGTGACTCCACTGCTAGAAACAAGTCTGGAGCTACGCACTTCTCAGCTACTGACTTTGTTAACTAGAAATGTCATTAATTTCTGTATTTATATTTTGTCTATTGTCTTTGAATGTCTTTGAGGTGTTTTTGTTTCAGTATTTTCCTTTCTAGAAAATCATTTTTGCAATTAAGGAGGGATGAAAGAAGAAAAGAAAGGATAAATGTATCAGCATTTGGAAGCTGCTGGGTCCATGTCCGGAGACTGTGCCAATCAGGAAGGCAGGTAGTGGAAATGACATTATGTTTCCTGTCTAAAGCCAAGAGCAGTTACATCCATTTCCTGTTCCAGTCTTCTAATCAATAAATGCCAAATTTATTTTAAAGGGAATGAAATCATACTGACACCAAAAGCAACAACTTCAAATGTTTCTTATCTTTACTCAGCTTCTCCACTGATACAGTTTTCTTCCCTTGGATTCATAAAGCAATATAATATATAAACCAATGCAGGCAGTGAGCATCTAACTCGTGTCCAGGTTTCAGGAACAATATAAGGCCTTGGCCTGCTCCCCTCCCTTTTCCTGTTCCCATGCTTTGCTTGCATTCATGTTGCCATAAAGTGAAACAGGTGAAATATCTGGATCATTGTTAAAAACTCACTTGGAGTGGGAATATGCTAATGCAGTTTATTGTGTTAAGTGATGGGTTTGGTTACTGACCTGGAGGTGACCAAGTAGCTAGTAATCTTTTTTTCCAGTCAATATCTGCCTTTGAACTGGTGAAAGTTGTCCAAGAAAGTAATCCCAACTCAGAACAGTTGGTGCAAATAATCCTTTCAAAGGATGACTGGATATTGGATACTCTGTGTTATTGTCTATGTATTAACTAGGGGGATTACTTTTAAAAGGCTTATTTCTATAAAGGGACTGGCTGCCACAAATACTATCATGACTGATTTTGTTTTAACACAGCTCTTGAGAATATTGCATCCCTGACAAAGCTCTATCAGCTAATTACTGGATGTTTATGAGAATGACTTAAATAGCAGTTCCAGACTGATATTTTTTATTTGTTTTGATTTATTTTTTTAGTATAAGAAATACAATCCAAAGCAATGGGATAAGACAAGGACAAGAGATGGAAATGCTGGGGGAAAAAAACATCAATGGGAGAAAAATGGCTACATAAGTGAAATTGTGCGTGAGTGTGCGTGTGCACTGGGGCTGGAGACTGGATGCAAGAAGGGGAGACAACATAAAAATATTACTGCTTTAAATCTGTCCTTCAAAGTTTTTAAACTCAGTTTTCATGCTGATGATCTTCCTGGATGTTTAGCAATATTTATATATTCCCAGTGGGATGGAGTACTGGATGGAGAGTCAGGGGACTTATAGTCAAATTTTCATGTCTTTTGACACATTGTGATGAGAGCAGACTTACAGAAGTGGTGCACAAATGAGACAGAGCTGTCAGAAATGAGAGATGTAGCTACAGCACCTCTTCTGAGCACTGTTGCAAGGAGCATGGGGATAGCAAAGTGTTGCTGTCTGCTTAAACATAACTGGCTGGTTTTTGGCTTCTCATCAGGCCACCATGCTTCCTGAAATATCCCCACTCCAGTGACATTGCATACACCTTGTCTTTGCATCTCTTCCATGGCAAGTGTGTGGTAATTAATTTACTGTATTTAATCGATCACTGTAGTGTGACAAAAGGAGCAAAAATGTTATAGTTTGTGTTAACAAATCAGAGAAAACTGTGCTATTGCTCTAAATTGTCTGTTCCATGAAGCAATTTATTTCTGGAAAGAAACTGGTCTCTGTTGTGTGTTACATTAGGTATTGCAATAGATCTCCATTCTTTTTGGCCTTTAGCTGCTATGGTGGTAAATATGATCGATTTTCAAATTTCAGAATATATTCTGTGCTGTCTCTGTACAAAACAGGTTTCTATCAAGCATACTCATAAAGGTGGTGAGTTTCTGAAAGTTCTTCTTTGATGCACAAAATCCCTCACTGAACAGGATTTAATAGTCTATCTATGAGAATTGCATTCAATAAGACAATATAATTCTCTTTATAGTAACTATTCATTCAAACTAAAAATCCCTGCCTGGAAGGTGTGTGTCTAACAGAGCCTTGAGCTATCAGTGCACTTCAGGGCTGGAATCTGTGTAATGCTTCATCACAGATGGACAGCTTGTGGACAAAAATACACAGTTTACCACCTCAGCACAACCGTGGGGGGAATTGGTAAGGCGGTATATAATTAATGTTGGATTTGATCCAGGATACCTTTCCCTTATGAGAGAAGATCAAGATTTTTTGTGGCAGTGGTTTTTTTTAAGACTGGTTTATGGTTCAAATAGCAAACTGTGGAATATTGAGTAAAATTAGAACTGTATCATGGCACAGACTGAGAGAGAAGTCCTTCCACTGTACTGCTGGCTCCACATCCTCACAGGGAAACATTCTAAAATGTGTTTTTCTTTGAAAATAAAAATTAAATGCTAATTCTTTTCAGTTTGAGAAATATGAAGAGCGTGGCTGTAAAATGTGATAGGAAAAAAAATTATCAACATGAAGAACTGGTTTTAATGTTCCCCTGGGAATGTTGTGGTTTTTAATATTTCAGAAATGGGTTTGCTTAGCCCTGAGGGAAAGGGATTGGAAGAGCATGATAGACATGAGCATGCACGAAGACTGTACGTTCAGTATTAAGGGGGAAGAAATAGGTCACTGTGTATTAGATAGCTCATTTGGTTCCCTTTAAAGCCACAAGAGAGAGAAAGTGCTGAGCTGCAATTAGGAAGTTGCCCTGTTTTCTGAGGGACAGGGCAAATAAGCAGTGTAGATGTCCTTGCTTTGTGAGCTATTGGTATACACAAATACACCTGTTAATTCATGCTCTCCTATGGAGCTGATGGTGCCTTATTGGAAAAAGTGCCAGTTTATGCAACAGCTCTAATTATTCATGTGCCAGTGCTGAGCTGCACGTGGCTTAACGAAAACATTTTTAATGCGGGTTATATGGAAGGAAATACTTTTCTTGTTATTTTTTGGTAGTTTGTTGTACATTATGCCCGAGAACGTTCCATCCCAACACCCAGAAAGTGAAGCAAAAGTGTCAAGATGCCTTCACGGATGAACAAGGAGCTCTTGACTGAACTCAAACATCCAAAGGAAGCACACAAGTGGTGGCAGCATGGAAAGGTGACCTAGGAGGAAACAAGCAATGCTGTCCTGAGCTTGCACGGACAGGGTGGGGAATGCCAAAACAGCCAGGAGACACAACAACAACAACAACAATGAATTATTCAACAAGGAATTGAGGGATATCTCTAGTTCATCTGCCCTTGTCCTTATGGAAGATTTTAAGTTCCCAGGCATCAACTGGTTAATATCACACAGTGGACACAAAGAGGTCCAGGAAATTGCTGAAGCACATGGAAGATAACTTCTTGGTGCAGGTACCAAGGGAGGCAGCTAGGATAGGTGCCCTCCCAGCTTTGCTGTTTGTAAGCAGAGAGGGTCTCAGGGGTGAAGTGGTGACTAGTGGCTGTCTTGATCCCAGTGACCATGAAGTAGTTGTGTTTCAAATCATTGGTGTTTGGAGAAAAAAACACTGGGAAAACTTTGTCTCTGGATATGGGGAGAGCAGATTTTGGGCTGCTGAAGGAGTAGCTAGTATGGACCCCTGGGGATCTGCTTTTGAAGGCATTGGGGTTCATGAATGCTGGTCACTTTTTAAGAGCCATTTCTTGAGAGCACAGGAGCAGGCAATTCCAAAGGAAGGGAAGTCAAGCAAGCAGTGCAAAGGGCTGTCTTGACTGAGCAGGGATCTTCCTACAGAATCTGGGCAAAAAGATACAGACACTGGAAGCAAGAACTGGCAACACAGGAGGACTAGAGAGATCCTGTTTGGCATGGCAGGGAGAAAAGTCATGCAGTCAAAGCTCAACTAGACTTCAAGCTGGCCAGCACTGTGAAGGACAAAAAAAGGCTTTTTAAAATATATTAACAGCAAACAGAGAATCAGAGAGAACACTGGTCTGTCGATTGACAGGGTCAGTCACTTCACTAATAGGGACATAGACAAAGCAGAGATATTTAATGCCTTCTTTGCCTGTCTTTAACACCGATGATGGGCCCTAGGATCCCAGGAGCCCTGTATTGGAAGACCAAGATTGAGGGCATGATGAACTCCCAGCTGTGCCTGAACTTGTTCAAGAGTAGCTGTTCAAGCTGGATGCACCTAAATCTGTGGAGCCTGATGGGATTCATCCCAGGATACTGATGGGGCTGGCCAGCGTTATCACGGGACCTCTCTGCATTATTTTTCTTCAATGGTCTTGGGAGTCTGGAGCAGTCCCAGTCAACTGGAAGCTGGCAATGTTTCAAGAAGGGTAAGAAGGAAGACAGTGATAATTATAGACCTGCCAGTCTTTCTTCAGTGCCTGGTAAAGTTATGGAGAAGGTTTTTTTGAGAGACAATGCAGTCATCGATCATAGTGAGCACAGGTTCACAAAGGGAAGGTCTGGCTTAACCAACTTAATTTCATTTCATTATAAGGTCACGCACCTAATTGACCAAGGGAAGCCAGTAAACGTGGTGGTTTGGGATTTTGCCAAGCTTTTGATACTACTCTGAATCAACTGCCCAGCACAAAGCTAGACAAATCCATAATACGCTAGGTAAGTGGGGTTACATCAAGCTGGCAGCCAGTCACCACCGAGATTCCCAAGGGCTCAATTTTACAGCCAGTGCTCTTCAACATTTTTATAAATGATCTGGACACAGGAATCAAATGTTGTGACGGTTTAGGCCAAATTCAGGGAAACGTCCAAAAGGAACATCTCCTCAAAGGAAGGCAGGTTACAAACCACCCGTTCCCCCACTTGGGTTCGGGAAAAAACAAATTTTCCTCAGAGGAAAGTGAAGGAGAAAATAAAACTATCTATTTAACAAACACACAGGAAAACAATACTAATAATGCTAAATAATAAAATCTCTCGCTCTGGAGAGAAAACCTGAAAGATTTTAGAGTCCTTCTGTGGGTGCGGTCTCTCTCCTCCTCCTCGGAGCTGGGTTGGCGTGGGGGGCCCCCCCCTCCAGGCCAGTGGAAGGTCCCCCGGTGGGGTTCTGATGTTCTGGTGTTCCGAACAAGTCCAGAAGAGAAGAAGGGAAAAAAAACCCGAAGTCCCAAGAGGAAAAAAACTCAACTCTCCGTCCCTCTCTGAAGAAACAGAGCCGAAGAAGCTGACTGAAAAGTCAGAAGCAGTGCTTCCTCTGCCCGCCGCAGAAGTAGCTAATCTCTGTGTCCTTGAAGCACAAACTGTTTTGAAAAGTTCGCTCAGTTTTTTCTCTGTCTCTTGCATCCAGTTTTAAAGGCATAGAAAGACTCAGGAATCATGTCTGGGCATAGAGCGGTGGTAGGGGATACAATAGCACAGTCACCCCAAGACAAATGTACACTAAGTAAGTTTGTCAATGATACTAAATTAGGAGGAGCTGTGGACTCCCTTGAGGGTAAAGAGGTCCTGCAGAGAGATCTGGAGAGCTGAGCCATCACCAGCTGTATGAAATTTAACTAGATCAAGTGCTGGATTCTCCATGTGGGACACAGTAATCCTGGTTATTCATACAAATTGGAGGATGAGAGACTGGAGAACAGCACTGTGGAAAGGGACCTGGGGGACCCTGGCAAGTCAAATATGAGCCAGCAGTGGCAGTGCCCTGGCAGCCAGGAGGGCCAGCTGTGCCCTGGGTGCATCAGGCACAGCATCACCAGCTGGGCAAGGCAGGGGATTGTCCCCTCTGCTCTGCACTGGGGCAGCCTCACGTTGAGTGCTGGGGATAGTTTTGGGCGCCACAATAAATGAAGGATATAAAGCTATTGGAGTGTATCCGGAGGAGGGTGACAACAATGGTGACAGGTCTCAAAGCAAGACTTAGGAGGAAGTGGCTGAGGTTGCCTTGGTTTGTTTAGCTTAGACAAGAGAAGGCTGAGGGGTGACCTCATCACAGTCTACAGCTTCCTGAAGGCAAGCAGTGGAGGGGAGGGGCTGATCTTCTCCTTCTGGTGACCAGCAACCGGACACAAGGAAATGCAATGAAGCTGCATCAGGTAAATTCAGATTAAACATTAGGCAAAGGTTCTTCATGGAGAAGGTGGTCGATCCCTGGAACAAGCTCCCCAAGGAAACTGGTGATGGCACCAAACCTGTCAGAGTTCAAGGAGCATCTGGATGATGCTCTTAGTTGTATGGTTTAGTTTTAGGTAGTCCTGTGGGGAGCAGGGATTTGGACTTATTGATTATTATGCATCCCTTCCAACTTGAGATATTCTGTGATTCTAAGTCTATGAAACCTGATGGGGTGCATCCCTGGGGGAGGGAGCTGGCCAATGTCATTGCAAGTTCCCTTGGAGTGGAGGAGTGTTTCTGGCAGGACTGGGGAAGATGATCCTTCCCTTCTACTGAGCACTCAGCCACATCTGGCGTGTTGTATGCAGTACTAGTTTCCTAGTACAAGACATGGATGTACTGGATGGAATCCAGAAAACAGTTCCTAAAATGATTAAGGCATTGAAACATTTGAGAAGATACTGAGAGAACCGTGACTGTTTAGCTTCAAGGAAAGAAGGCCTGGGAGAGAGTTTTATCAATGTATATTAATACTTGGTTAGAGGGTACAGAGAAGACAAAGCTAGTCTCTTCTGAGTACTGCAAAGTGGAAGGAGAAGAGGCAATGGACACAAATTGAAATATAGGAAACTCCACCTAAATATAACAGACACTGTTTTTACTGTGTGCAATGCCAAACACTAGAACAGATTGCCCATGGAGGTTGTGGAGTCACCATCTTTGGAAATTTTCAAAATCCAGTTGGACAAGGCCCTGGACAACCTGACTCTGCTGTGAGCAAGGGGTTGGTTGGAATAGATGCCAGGCAGATGAATTCCATAATTAAACCTTGATTTTTAGAAAAGTCTTGCATTTACTGTTTTCGGTGTAGCCCAATCAAACTCATACTGCACTGCAGGTGACATGAGCATGAAGTCAAACATGTATCTCCTTTACTCCGTCAAGCAGGATGACCCTAGAGCTGGTCAAGCTGGAATACCTCCAGTTTTCTACCTGTCACTTCATACAATTTCCATTTTACTGTAAATTTCTGGTAAAGTTTACTGTAAATCAGCAAATTTCTTGCAGTATGTTTCTGACTGCAGTTCTGTAACTTTTCCTCTGATCCTTGAGCATAAAGACGGAAAACACGATTTTGAATGTTAGTATGAAATTCCCTCAGGGTGGTGCAATTTCATAGGCAATTAAAAGCTGCATTAGAGTGGAAAGACAAAATAAGCCTGCTACTGACAGCCCAAACGCAGAAGAAAATGACCCCTGGCTTTGCAGACTGAAATAAACAGACATCACCCTAAATAAACTGTGAAATACAGCCTGTTTTATTTAAAGGGTGGTGGTTTTATTTTTATATTGCACTTGGCATTTCCTGATTTAAGAGCTGCAAGCTGTCTTCTGCCTACCACATGTTTCTGTTTGTAGTTCTGGCATTTGTATAACCCAGTGGTAGAAACTGTCATCCAGTTTCTAACTCATTGTACATTAAACATAGCAGTCAGAAGGATCCTAGCTCCAGACAATATGTTTTGCACACCAGTATTTTTCAAAATCTCCTACTTTTAGTCCTTGAAGAAAACCAAGGGAGTTTATATCTAGATTTCATAGAGGACAATTTTAGGCCAATATAAAAGGGCTTAATTCTTTCAAGTATTCCATTTAGCACTGTAATTTGTGTTGCAGTGCAATGTGTGTTAAGAAGCAGATTCATGCCTATGCACATTTGTTCTTGGGCTGTTTTTTCGCTTTGCAGTTAGCGTCACAGCCTCTGACATCACAGTATATGAGTTTACTGCTTTTCAATCCACTTACTTCAGGAGAGAGATATGGTAATGAGTTTGATTCTGGCTGTTCATGAAGAGCAGATTGTGGCTGCTCAAGTCCATTAGGGTCTTTGTGTCCACCATCACCAGCTAGGGAAGGCAATGCATATGAAGGTATATGATCAGAAACTGCTGAAAGAAATCACAGCAGTGCAATACGCTCCATGACTTTTTGCTATGAGAGAGAATAAAACCAGAGAGCAATGGCCCATTTCTAGCTGGCTCTGTAAGGCTATGCTCCAAAGTATTCACAGATATATACAAAAACAGCATTAGCTGTCCAGACAAGACCCAGAATATTTCATTGACCAACTCTTCCACTATTGCTTAGTAGGCCCCAAAACTTTCTTGCAGAAAGTGAAAAGTCTAAACTGCCTCGTACTGAATGGTAAAGAAGAAAGTGGAATGACTGTTTGCAACAAGATACCTAAGCAGTCTTCAATTTTAAGATATATTCCCTGGGGTCTTAATACATGAAAGTTACCACTAAGTCTGCAAATGCTATTTCAGTGAGCTTTTCTCCCCGTGCATGTCACAAATTCTGTGCTGCTCTGAAACTTTCTATATCCTGTCTTCAGTTTCTCCACAAGCTTTTGAATTATGTCTAGTACCTTGCGGCCAGTAGTGTGCCTTCATTTCTCTGAAAGAATCTTGTTAGATAGTTCACACCTTTAAAAGAAAGGCAATCCTGTCTTTTACCCACTATTTTACTCACATGGCAAAAGGTTAAATAGAAAAGTTAGGCTGAGTCAAATCAGCATGTGCAGAGTATTACAGCTATTCAACATGCTGATGATTTCATGAGAAGTACCTGTGTGCCTATTTTCACCCACAGTACGTATAAGGCAGCTGCTGTGGTAAGCAAATTTCAAATATTTAGCTTTTTTACAGAGCAGGAATGTGAGCAGTAACTGTCAAGTAGCACCTTACTGTACAGTAAATCCACACTCAGGCTTGCCTTGTTCAAGCCTACAGTCAATCATTGTAATGAGCGAAGTAATATTTCGCTTTGCAGAAGCCATCCTAGTTAAAAGCACATAATCAACTCGATGTTTAATAACTGTTTTAAATGATTGCTTATAGTGCTTTGTAAGTAGTCTTATCAGGCTTATGTATGTGCCTGTATTTGGCAGACTACCTGCTGGTCTTCCTCACATTCTCCCTGCAAGATTTGCTATTTATCAGAACTCTGGGATTTTAGCTTACTTTACAGACATAAGCCTAAAGGGTTACAGGCTGTTCAGGAAAGGTGGCTTGGGAAGGCAAGTAGGAGGGCTTGTACATTGTGAAAAGGAGTGCCTTGGGTGCGTGGAACTTTACCTTGGGACAGCTGTTGAACCCGAGGAGAGCGTGGGTAAGGACACAAGAACAGACCGGTACAGTTGATGTCACAAACATATCTGCGACCAAATCACCTGATCAAGAAGAGGGAGATGAAGCCTTCTTTGGGCACCATGCCCTAGAAGCTCTTCTGCAGTTGGGAGACCTTACAGTGATGAGAACTATGTCAAAGTTTTTTCTCTTCCTTTGGGACTACTTGGAAAACCTGATCCCAGAAGCGGGTATTTTTCAAAATTTACTTTGGGCTAAGTGAAATCTTTGAATCGAATGTGAACCAATTCTGTCTCCTGCTACCACCTTCTGCAAATAGAACTTGGAGAGTTTGAGATGACAGGGTGGGGATGACCTTAGTAGGTCCATTTGGACTGGTCACCACCTTAGGACCTTGCTGTGGATGAGCGATCTGGTGCCCTTCCATATCCTCCTACCCTGTGCCGTTTAGGTTTCCTGTACCCTTACCCTGGAAAACCATCACGCCTGTAGTCGTGGCTGCCAGAGGGACCAGGGAAGGCCCACCCTCCTCGCCTTCCCCTGGCTCTCTGATCTCGCCGAGGGCGAGTCGCTCTAGCCCAAGGTGAGGTGAGACCGGGCGGGGCAACTGGGCTGCGGCTGCAGGTAGAGAGGAAGGGAGGGAGAGAGGCCGGCCCGGCCGTCCCGCCCCTGGGGCACAGCCCGCCTCGCCCGATTATGTCACCCGTGCTCAAAACAAAGTTAGGAAAGTGGGTTCAGCCTTTCCGCGGTCTCGCTTCCAGCCCGGGGAGCGCCGGCCCGGCCAGCCCGAGGGGCTGGCGCCTGCGGGAGGCGGCGGCAGGTGAGTCGGGGCGGCCCCGGGGCCCAGCCGGGGCAGGGGACGGCGAGGTCCGTGCCCAGCCGGACCGTGCTCCCGGCGGAGCCGCCGCCGGGGAGGCACCCGCGGCCGCCGCTTCGCCGTCC
>VXAZ01002243.1:414354-595177 GCA_013399875.1 Gymnorhina tibicen
GGCGGCCCGGCAGGGTGGCAGGGGCGGGGGGGCAGGGGCTGCCTTCGACCCTCCCTCAGCTCGCTGCCAGGCTGGAAGGGGGCAGGGAAGGTGGCTGGAAGCGGCGGGGCGGCCGGCAGCAGGCTGGTGCAGCCCCCGCAGCGCCGGCTGCGGCGCGAACGCCCGCACGGCGATGGAGCCAGCTCCGCCGTGGGGCCGGAGCCGGCGTGGGGAGCGACAGCTCAGTGCCGAGGCTGCGACTGTCGTGACTCCTCCCACACGCGGAATGTTTCCCAAAGGTGGTGCCCAAAAGTGCTGGTGACGGGGAGTCGCTGTGCTGGCACTCCCGCCGTGCCTCGTGAAGCTTCGTGCCGCGGCAGCATCGGCAGATGCTGTCAGAGAGAAATCCCTGAATGGCCCGGCTGCCTCAGGAGCTGCCCCGCTGGTTTCCGTTTCCCCGCAGATAAAGGAGATAATTGAGGTTGTGGCTGGTGACTGCCTTCAGGCCCACCAAGTACTTGTCGAAGAAGAAGGCAGTGCTGTTCCTGGTTGTAAAAATGATTCCTGTGTCCCCCTGCAATAGTTTGGTGTCACTCTGACTCTGCTGTAGCACTTATGTGATATCTGATTTCATTTTCTGTCTTTCTTGATACTAAAGGCTTATGATGGCCGTAAATGACAGTTATAAAAGAAATATACTGCTACCAGGATAATAGATTTCTTAATATACACCAGTAGAACAGATTATGACTGCATGTAGTGAAACGTGGGTAGTGTCACAATTGGGAGAATGGTGAAATCCCTCTGGAACACTTCGACTAATTTAACGCGCTCTTCTGTTTTCTTAGTTGCAACTTTGTGGTTTTGAACAGTAGTTTTCAGCTTAGTTTCGCTTTTCTTTTCAGAATATATGAATTATTCTGATGCATGGGTAAAAATTTATTGGTTTTCTGTGGGTTGTTCTAAGGACTCTGGTCCCCATATTTGAGCTTCAGTAACTGTACAGTTCAAAATGGAACTGTTACACCCGAAAGTACAAGAGTGAAAATTAAATATTGGTTTTCTCTAAACTAGATTCTCATCTTTCATGAAATCAAGAAAAGAAATCAAAAGTCAGTGTCTGAAGTACAAAAAGGCAGATGTATTTCTGTGAAAGGATTAAGTAGCAAAGGAGATTTAGGACAATAATAGTTTACAGTCTCATGGTCTGCCAGCTCTTGGAGACTTAAGTTCACTGCTGCTGAAATGAATGAGGTATGTTTGGTTCCTTGTGAGATATCTCTGCCCCCACAACCACCCTTTCCTCTTATCTTGTGGTGGACTAGAAGATAACGGTAAAACAAGTAGCAGAAATAAATGCAGTAAAGAGCATCACTCTACAGGCTTTGCTTGTGGTTTCTTCAGGCCACAGGATGAATGTACTACTTCAAACAGATCTCTCTTTTCCTCCCGTTTCTGTTCATTGACGAATGATATACTCTCATGATTTTGTAGATGGGTAAATTGTGGATAAATGGAGGAGTAAAGAGCATAGTGGTCTGCCCTGATTCCCTCTCTACTGTTTGCTAACTTGCAGTGTAAGTATATATGAACATATAGTTCTGCAGGTAAGGAGGGGGTAATACATCTATAGGGTTTTATTTCTCGTGTTGAAAAATGCAGATTTAGTCAGTTTAAGTTAAACATGATGTAAAAACATAACTGATTCCAGTGTTCATGACCTAATCCATGCAGAAGCACCAGGAAGTCTGTGTCTGATTTAAACTAAATTTAAAGATTTTGGACCCATCTTACTCCTTAGTCTCACAGAGGGAGTGTCAAGGAAACCGAAGAGCCTTGCTGGGGAACTGCCATTCACTGAGGAGCAGTATAAATGAAGGCAGGGACCCTGCACAGTTGTAAGGGTAACTTTCTGAGTAATTGGCTCACAGACAATGTGCAAGTTGTATCTCTACTCAAAAGCAGTAGTGAATTAAGATCCAATTAAGAATTGGTAATGATGCATTTTTAATTGTCTGCATAGCAAGGCTTTTTTTGTAAAACTGAACAGGATGAGGTATACCAAGCCTCCTAATCAAACACAGATAAGTGGATTTGTTTATATGTGTTTCCAAGGCCTTGGAAGTGAGCTGTGCAGAGCAGATAACATGAAGGTTATCTTGTTCTGCATATAGGAAAATATGACTCTTTTAGTATCATATTTTACCATTACTTTTTTGCGGCAAAAAACCAGTGGACTAACAAATTAAATATTCCTGTGCCTCACTGACATGCTCTTGTCCCATAAAACCTGTCCCACCTTCAAGCAAAGGTATTTTCCAAGGGCAAGTTTGTAGTTTTAGAAATTCTGAAAGTTTTGAAGACAATAATTTGTGCCAACCCGGCTGCAAACCGAGTGCCAAATAACTAAGGAAACACTTGGAATACGCCTTTCTGTCTTCTAGTGGAATCTGCATTAACTTGGGTCTTCTAAGGTCCGTGGCAGAGTAGACTGAAATTTTCCACTAACGTTTTTTCCATGAAAAATGAATTCTTATTTGAAGAGAATATTTAATTTGCATCTCAAAATCCTTTAACTTAGGTTAAAGATGTAACATTCCTTGAAAAACTAGAAATAGAGAGTGTATTTTAG
The DNA here is from genome assembly GCA_013399875.1 of Gymnorhina tibicen. Lineage (NCBI taxonomy): Eukaryota > Metazoa > Chordata > Aves > Passeriformes > Artamidae > Gymnorhina > Gymnorhina tibicen. Next base: position 416,966 of record VXAZ01002243.1, read on the forward strand.
ACTTCAAGCCAAATCGTTGTTGGTTTTCAGGCAGATAAAAGGTTTTGATTTTTTTCAGAAGTTACATTTTTAGCAAGGACTTTTGGAGGAGGCTGAATATTTCAAGGGTTTTTTTTGTGAAAATTGTGTATTTTAAAGATGTTCTTGTCAACCTGATTTCACCAGCTAAAAGTAGCTCCATTTGGCAGTGAGTCATTAGGAGAACCTGAAAGATAAGACAATTAAAAGGGGTATATATGGTTTAACTTAAACCCTTTCCAGACCTTTACTTCAGGGGGAGAGGGTTTCCAGTGCAAGTAATTTGTCTACAAATGTAACAGCTCATGTGAATTGGCAGTATCTCCTGCCAGAACGTCATGTTACACCACTTACTAATATAATGCTGTTATCAATATAGTTAATCGCATTTAATTTCAGTGCTTGGAACAATGCAACACAATAAATGGTGCTTGGAGGCGTTTTCCAACATAAATGTTTCCATGATTCTTTGCAGTCAGATGGATTCAGCTCAGTTTTGACTTTGCTGCGCTTGGAATGTGTTGCATGTGTTGTAAGGTGCACCTTCTTAACAATAGTTTTTACATCCCTGAATTAACAATTTATGTTTTAGAAAGAAGTCAAAATAATGACAGAATAGTTCTGCATAGTTCTGTGATAGTTCTAATACAAGTTCTGTAACTGCTAGTGTCTGTCCAGTTTACCTGCAGACATTTATTGTAAACTCATGCTGCAGCCACAAATGTTAGCCAGAGTTTTAGCCCAAAATACGTAACTGGCCAAACTGTCTTTGAATGCAGTAATGATTTATTGGTGAATTAGAGAGAAAAAGACAGGCTTTGTGAGGAAAACACACACTCAGATACGCACACACTTGTACCACCATCCTGCTCCGGTATTGTGTGGGTCAGCAGTTTCTGAAGACACAGGGTTCTTGCAACCAGCAGGCAGGCAAGGAACAAGAGGGAGGGAGAGGAGTTCTTCTTGGAATCAGTGTCCTTGAATAAGGCGGAAAGAGCAGAAGGAGGGAGAGGAGATAATGGGTCCTTAAGCCTGCAGAGACTACAGGCAGGGTGCTCTCAGTTCTGATGATCTTGTGATTATTCTGCAACTTTGGTTTCCATGATGAATGTTGCCCCTAAATTCCGTGTCCCTTTATAAGAAGTTTGCATTTCCAGGCAGTCCTTAGCTTTTGGTTTCTTAAATACATTAAAAAGGAAGCATCCAAAGCAATGAAGCAAGAGGAAAAGATGCATTTCTGCTAAAATCATGGCTACTTAGATTTGCTTTTCTTCTCAAGGATCCTAGCAGCACTTAGCAGGCCCATTTTAACTTCACCCTGTTTTGTCAGTATGGATCCCTAAGAATTGCTTAGATTTAGGCAATAAATATCCTATTAGTTGTTTTTCATCAGTGTTTTCATACTGAAGAGCAGCATGGGGAATAGATGAATATGCCTGCTTACTTTGGACGTCTGAATTTTAATACACGGATAGTTTTGTTTACTGCTTCCATAGAGGCCATCAACAAGCCTGGCAGGAGACTTTTGTCTTCCTCTTCCTCTGGGGAAGCCGGCCTTTGGGATTTTCTTACAAGCCCAGTGAAAACTAGTTGCTTGGATGCAAATGTTAAAAATAAAAAAGTTTAATGAAGGCATGTTCACCAGTCAGAGTTGGTATTCTGCATCATAGTGCACAGAATTGGCATCGTTTGTTTTTTCACGACATCTGTATTTGTGGATTCATCTAGGGACAAATGCCAGGTGGGGAGTAAGTGGTCTGTCCAAAGTGTTTGGTAGCCTGTTTTGGAATCGTTAATGCTGTCACTTTAAGCATATTTTCTGTTTTTCTCCTTTTTCACAGTTAATATTGTTGAGACACTGCTTCAGATATATAACCTGGATTTTTATACTTCTTTAGCTTTAAGGGTTTGTTTTGGGTTTTTTTCCCTTAACCAGTAATCTTCTGAAAAGGAGAAATTTCATTTATATGACTTTGATGTAGGTATAACACACAATATCTTCTCCCAGGTCTTTTTCCTCCTTGATTTCTGCTGAGCTCCCTTACCCTGAAATAATTCGTTAAGTAGTTTTATGGAAACTTAAAACCATGTTGTGGTATAAATGAAGCTTTAAGCTTGCAGTTAGCAAAGCAGGTGATCCTAATGGTTCCCTTAATCTTTAAAAGCTAATCAGGTCTGGCTGGAGAGTTTCTGTTAAAACTGAGTCTAAACAGAATTTGGTTCTCCACATATATCTACCAATAAGAAAGGAATTTCTACATAACTAAGTTTTTTCTTTTGTAGACCTGTGGATTTAGGACTCCTCTCTTGTCTGCCTTTGCTACTCCCCTGAAATTATTTTCGTGACACCATTTCTTTCAGACTATCTTCTTGTGGTCCCTCCTAGGAACTCCAGCCTGCCTCAGATCTCTCCCTCCAGAGTTAAAACTGCCCACACCCACTCCATGGTGTACAATCTCCTAAGATGAAGAGTCATGAGAGATTGTGTACATCATGAGAGAAGTTATTTCAGGCTGTGTGGAGGCTTTGATGATACATTTCATCACAAGCCTTTCTGACTTCCATGTTTTTACCTGAAAAGTCAAAACTGGAGGAATGAAAGTCCCCTTTTTTTCATCCAATTCTGTCTAGGTGTTGGTTAGGCCAAGCTTTATAATGCTTCCATGAGAGCTTAAATGTTAATTGTCTTAGTCATAGCTGAGAAAAAACAGGTACTTTCTTGAGCACACAACTTTGTATCTCTGCTAGTTGTCATCAGTGTGGGACCTGAATTTTTACGTTGGATGGTCATAAAATGTTTTTTTAAATGGATAGAAGTAACACTGAGGTCCACTGATCTAGTAATCTTTCTCAAGGAACGATCATCTCTGCCATTATTTGCAGATTTGTGTTTGGTCTGTCCTTCCATGATGACAGAACTATACTGCCCTTGCAGCCAGGGGTTCAGTGCTCCACCTTCTTTATCCTTGGGTGGGTTTTCGTGTCTAGCTTGTCCGACGTGTTTGCTTCTTGTGGATTGTATTATGTGCATAGGGAGCATTTTTCTCCAATCCTGTACCTGGAAAACTTCTGTGTACTTGAGGTTGGTTATTGTGCTGTCTTTGCTCTTAGCAGTCCCATTCCTCTGTCATTCCCTGTAGGTCCTGCTTTTTTTGATTCTTCCTTGATGGACCACTTGGCCTTAGTTAAGTTAAATAAACTATAACTTTCCAGTTTAAATTGACAGGATTCTACAGCAGAGTTCACTGTCTAACTGGATGAACACGTGTTCAAAAGCAGGGCAGAGCAATAGGGAACAGAATGACTTCCTTCAGCAGGCTTGTGCCAATGGAGAATATTTGTGGTGATACATTTTGGCTTTAAGAGTTTTTCAGCATAATGCTGATAGATAACTGACTCTGACACAAAGTTATTTCTGAAGAGGTCCCTGTTCATGTGTCAGGCATACTACACTGCAGCTTATTTTAACAAAGATAATTTGGTTGTAGGAAATAAATATTTCTTGTAGAAAAAGTATGCAATCTATTTTTTATTTTCTAGTGTCTTTAAAATGTAAGTGTTCTATCTCATAACAGTGGCTTTTATAAATCCAAGGTGACCTTGGCATTAAGTAAGCTTACTATGTTTTTTCAGCTGGTGATATGTTTTGAAGTGTGCTGCAGAAAATTTGTATCTGTACACCGCATGCTAAGAAAAATATTTCCCCAAAACCTAAAAACTCAAGAGGTATGCGGGCAGGCAAAACAGTTCTCTAGGTTTTTAACTATCACAGTTAGGGAGAACGGGGTTGTCACACGTCATGACTTGTGAAATCTGTGGCTCAGCATTGCCCTGTACTTCTAGAGTTTGGTGATTTACAGTAGATCTGACTGGAAATTATGAAAATGTCATTTGGAGTACTAACAGTGACCTGCCTTTTGCAGACCCAAAATTTACCTCATGATTAGGGATAAAAACCTCCTAAATCACACATCCTTGTTTAATTTTTGGAGCCATGCTTGTTTGCATCAGGTGTGATATGACCTATTTTGCATAGTGAAGTGTGTTTGTAGCTAAAAGAATGGAAACCAAAGGTCTTAGTAGAATTGATTTTGTAAGCCATTTGTTTTCTAAAGGAGATGGATGAGTGAATGAACTACCTATGCTATTTAAGAGTGGCCTTAAGGTAATTACAGTGCTGATTCAGTAATGTGGGACAAATTGCAGTTTTAATCTTTCATGTTATTACCAGCATTTGCAAAGTATCAGGACACTGTAGGAATTATGATGAACTATATCAGCTTTAGAAGCTGCCATAAGGATTAAGAATTTTTGCAGATGCTCTAATTTAATTTCCTGCTGTATTGAAGACACTCGCTGTGTAACAAGTTTTTATGATGTGTATGAAAGGTGGGGCGGTTTATAAGAAGGTGAGGCTCCCATGATGCATGTAATTTCATTTTGTGGTATGGAAGGATTTAGAAAGCGTGGTGATGTTTGCTGGTTTGTACTGTTTGCTAACTGCAAACAGCTTTATCAAGGTGTGTGTAGTGCCTTTTTGTTCTGCCATTTTTAATCTGCTTTTGTATTTCTGTTCTTTCACTTGCAATTGGCTATCTATTCCTTGCATAGTTTTTCTTTTTTCTTAAGGAAGTCTAATGGACTGTGCAGAGGCAGGCACTAGCAGCACTTATTATCATGATTAGCTTGGCCTGTTCCTGCAGTTGTGGCCTTTAGAGAAACTGCTGAGATGTGGGAAAAGAAAAGAAAAGAAAAAAAAATTGAATACATTTTGAGTCCGGGTCAGATCTTGTGAAGACCATCTTTAGGCTGCACTTGTCCCATTGATTTTTGGTATTTTTAAACCTGTTTTTAAGTTAGTGTCGTTGCTAAGTTGAAACTGATGTCCTGGTTTGTTGCCTCGCGCGCTGGTGTCAGTCAGGGGGGAGCTGTATTGAAGTAAGTGAGGTTCAGGTGTGTAAAAGCAGTGTGAAAGGAGAACTTAATGCAGAATATTATACCACTGTAGCCTGATTGTGGCTTTCCGTCTGATCCACTTGTGGGTGCCTATATACAATGAGAGCAAAGATTCATCTGGCTTGCATACTGTTTTTAAGACTGTTATTAGAAAGGTCATGGAAGGGATTAAGAAACGGCAATTATGGAGTGATCTTTTCCTTTGTGTGTCTTCCCAGCTACCAAATGTTGGTCAGACTTTCTGAGCTAGAAATTTTCCTCATCAGACAAAGAGATTACAGCTGTTCAGGCAGCTGTAACAGGCAAAAGCCCCTTGTTGTGTGTGACCAGAATTCCCTGTGATAGCACTTTCTAGCCTTGTTAATTATCCAGGGCTGCTGGCACGGGTGCTCTGGCAGGCTTTGGTGCCTCTTGGGGTGTGGAGTGTGGCTTGCCCCAGCAGAGAGCTCATGTTGGGTGCAGGTGTGGGCAGAAACTGCATTCATATACCTGGTCTTGGGGTTTATAAGGCACCCCTGACTGCTGTACATTAAAATTCAAGCAAGACCCATTATGAGGGAGGAGTTTCCTCAGGTGGAATGATACCAGGTTTAGACATCCCTTGGCTTCTCTCAGAGTGTTTTTTCTTCTCCTGCTTGTAACGCTGCTTAGGGAGAATTCTGACAGCTAGGTTCTTTGGCCATCTAGCCAAAGTTCTTTCAGTTTTGGAAAGTATTTGAACAACAGTCCTGGGATGATTGGAATGATAAAAGAGAGGAGGGGGGGAGAGGAAAATACCTATGTTTCAGATTTTTGTCACATGGTTTCAGAGGGGCTGGGTGATTTGCTCACCAAAATCTTAGTTTGGTTTGAAGTCAATGGCTGTTTGCAGTGCATTTATACTTAAATGCAATGTGGGAAGTCCAGCTGCCTGGCCCATAGCTATCAGAGAAATCACTTTGTCATGGAAAGCTGTGTGAAATTCTTGGAAGATGCTGTGTTCTAAGAGCACCAGGTTTGAACTTAAGCATAGAGTAAAACAGGCTCTGGTGAGCTGCTCTATGTGATCAGTCTCTTCACCTTAAGAAGCTGCATAGACAAGCCTAAGATCTTGTTTCCCCACATTCTGTCTTCACATCCATGCAGTGCTGAGGCCTTTGCTCTGAAGAGAGCATATGTTTCAGATTTAAACAATTTTCACTGGCCTCTATTGGAGTTGTTCCAGGTTCTGCCAGTCATACTGGATCAGAATCAGGCTATATTCTCTTATAGCAGTCAAATGCCTTACAAAATTCTTTGTTCTGTTAAATATCTGCAGACGAATTTGTGTCTACTTTGGGTAGACATACTTAGATAAGCAGAACTAAAAATTCAAGATGAATATATGAAGTTGTAGTGACTTTAAATTGCTTTTGCCTTTACCTGTTCTTCTTGTGTTTTCTTGTTCATGATGACTGTTCATATTTCTTGTCAAACTGGCTGATTTTGCTCTGAGATTCCATTTCAGAGCTAGTTTTGTCTTCTCCTTCCCTCAGACTCCCCCTTCCTTGTTCATCATCCCATTTGCAGTGTCTTTAGTGCCACCCATCAAGGGCAAGCATTTTCAAAAAGCTTTTTCTTCTTCCAGGCTGTAGTGCCTAATTGAAGAGATGGTTGCTAAGAGATTGTGGAAAGCATCATTAAGAGGGTCTGATTTGCTTTTCTCCTTACCTTCCATGCACAGGTTTCAGATCAGAACTTACGGGTAAATGGGAGAGCAGCATCCCAGGATATTCCTGAGCTGAGACTGTAGCCATGGACAGAATAAAAGGAGACTGTGCCAGTCCTGTGCAACCAGGAGATGCAGAGAGGAGCAGGACTGGAGAACAAGACCCAGAACTAACTGTGCTGGGAAAAGCACAGGAGTTCTTCCAGATTTGTGATCTGGAAGGCAAAGGCTTCATCACTCGTCAAGACATGCAGGTAAAACAAACTTGGTTATGTGAAATACACATCGAGAGAAGCTCCTGAAGTCCTTAATGAGTTGAGACTGATTAATTTAGAGTTAAAAATGTTAACACCCTCCTCATAACTTTAAAGAGGTATGTGGGATTTAAAATAATATCTTTGAACTCTTACATAATGCTTGCACTTTTTCTCACAGACAAAGCAAGAAAAAAGTGGAAAATCAAAGTAAATTAAGTTTAAAAAATGCCCCAGGAATTTAATTCCACTCTTGTTGAAAACGTCGAAACACCATTAAATTCATTACTTTGCGATTTGCCATGGTGTCAGGAGTGTATTCAGTCCACCAATTTTATCCTTTTTTTTCAGCAAAACTATGTAAATCAAGTCTTTCACTATGGCTTCACTGTCAGACAATGGTGAACTCTCAGCTGGATTACATATATATATAAGTAGGAAGTATAGAGGACCAGTATTTTCAGCATTTTTCAGTGTTTGCAGTAATCTTACAAAATTGTGCTTAATTGGTTTGAGGGCCCAAAATCAGATTTGCTGAATATGCTGATGAAAAAAAGCAACTCTATATAAACAAAATATTTTGAAAATGTGGTTGTTGCACATTGCAGAAGTGATGATTTGAACCAGTCTGTGGCAGAAAGCAGGAATGTACTCATGCTTGACATGCAAGACATAGTTTGAGTTAATCCATTTCTACTTCTGTACTTATGGATGAAACAGGATTGGGGAGCAGGAGCAAAACAAATTCATCATGAACTACTACCAAAGAAAGCACCTCATAGAAAATTTAGAAACTTTCCCTTGTCCTTGGAAACAAAGATGTGTCTGTATGTATGAAAATACAGCTGAAACTACTTTAATTACCTATTTTGAAAAAGCAAAAATCTCTTAAGTAAACTGCTCAGTTTACGAGCTCTCAGGAGCTTTCTTTACAGCTGTGTGTTGCTGAGTTTTCTGATGACCTCTGTTAATTATGCAAAGTTGAAAAAAGAGAGGAATGCAGATGCTTGCTGTGCTGTAGGCTTAGCCAATCTACATTATCTCACTGAAGTAACTGAATGCAAAAAACCAAATAGACTGCCAGTGGTAGTTTTTGGTAAATCCAAACCCATAGAGAATTTAATGGATTACAATTTTACAGTCTTTCTAAAAACTGAATGGCATATATTTTTACCTAATGGAAACCCTTATATTTATATGTATGTCTAGGTATATAAATAGTTTTAATACCTGTTTTTGCAAGGAGTGTGAAACTATTTGTTTCTGTTTGATTCTAGGTTTATACTTAGAGTGCTGCTAAATTTATACTTCAGGTTCTAAAACAGATGCTGCAAAAGATGCAGTAGAAACAGAGTTTCAAAGAAAAAATAAAGCTCTGTTTCATTCTTCTATTTCATCATGAGTGTTTGTTTACTGTATCTGAAAACTTCATATATGTATGTAAGTGTATATAAGTTCTTTAATACAGAAATAAAGGTGCTCAGGACATTTGAGATGATGTTTCTTTGTACTTGCTTTTATTTCCTGCACTTTTCATGATGTTTACTCCCTATAGGAAAGACATAAATCAATAAAGTAAAAAAAAAAAAAAAAATCAGCTTTTTTCCTTAAAAGGTATTAAGTGTTGATCACTTTTGCACTGTGCATTTGGTAGGTCTGTACTGCTTATCATTCCTGAAGCTTTGCTTCAAATATAGAATGCTAATTCTAAGCTTTTTAATCCTTAGTCATGTGATACAGGGCATGATTTCAACAGAGAGGGCTAAATGTCTGAAATTCAATTAATCTTGATGGAACAAATCTTGCAGAGTTTTCTCTTGTGTCTACAGCATAGTAACTATGCTGAAGATTTACTCCTCCTTGATTATATGATGTTGTTTATTGTGAGGCTGTGTTAATAGTTGTTTTTTAAAAAATTTTTTCATTCCGTTTCCAAATACCAAATGTACCCAACTTTCAAACCAACAAGAGGTTTTCTGAAATGGCAAGAAAGCAAATTCTACCTGCGACTTGAAACCACAGTTTCATCTGTTGGTCCTTGAGGTTATAACGAATAATGAGAACTACTGCTGTAAAATGTTTTGTTCTAATATGCATAGCAGGATTGGGTTCAGATCTTGCTCTTAGCTATTTGACCTCTGTCCTTTTATTTAGCTGAGTAAAAGCTTGGTATTTTGAGAGAATTAAGCATAGACATCATGAAACCACAGAACACATTTGGTGGCACTGCAGATAGCTTCTTTTGAAACTCCAGTGGTATCTCTGAATATTTTTTATTTTGTTTTCTTTTCTTTTAAAAATTTTAAGACCCTTATATTGAAAGGGTCTATGTATTTTTACAGTAAGCCTGAAATGAGCAAATAAACAAATACACAACTATGAGACCAATAACATTGTGCTTTCCTAGCCACAAACCACTTTAATTTTTTTATTAAGAAAAAACCCCAAGACGTTGGGAAAACATTCACTTAATCTTAGTAAGTGTGGCCCAGTTCATAAAAGTCTGCAAATTATCCACAGGGAATTTAATGGAGCAAAACGTTGGTACATTCCTCAGAATCTCCAATTTTCATACCTTTTTCTTTTTTCAAGAAAATGCAAGTAATTGTGGTGTTTTCTGCTGTAAATTTAGTATAATTCTCATCAGAATTTGGATGCTGCCTTAGGGCACTGCATCTGTGGTTGGAGAAGCACACATTTGTCAGTCAGGTTTGCAGCAAGACCTGCAGGCCGTTGCACTGGAAGAGCAGGTGGGTGTGTGCTCATGGCGTGGTCAGACGAGGGCTCCTTCAGCACAGCCCAAAGATCTGGTGGTGAGAGTACAGTTTCTGTTTTTCTGAATGTGAAAAGGGTAATTTGTTTGAAGCACCTTCTCCCTCACCAGTGCGGTGGTGGCTGTAAGAATTTTACAGGAGGAGCTGATTTTAAAGTTTCCCTTTGGATCTTACAGATTAAAATCCAAACTTTGGGAAGATGGGTGTGTTTAAGAAACTGAAGAAAGGTGTATCACTGATGAAAAAAGTTCTTTAACATGCATATACATCAAGTTTTCCAGGTTTTTTTTGGAAGCAGGCAGCAATCCACAGCTAATCCTGCTCAGAAATCCCTTTGTGACTGTTCCAGATAGTTCTGTGCTTTAGGAGCTATGCTGCTTTCACTTCTCAGGACCACCTTGGAATTCCTTTTACCTCTCTTTCATTTAACTCATACAGTTCATAAAGCATACCCTAAACCCTTTGTGGCAACCAGGGAACTCCTGGTTAATGCACTCAGCCAACTCTTACCTTGCCTGTATGGCTTAGCATATTGAATAGTGATTTCTGCTGTTCTGGTTTGCAGAAGAGACATTTTTTGGCCCTAAATCCCTCCCCTACAGTGGAACAGATTAGCACTTTTAATCTAATAAACTTTTTCAACCTACTATCTTGCAGTTTTAGTATGTTGTATATACAACAGCAGTTCAGGGGGGCATTAAAATGTTAACTAATAAGGCAGAAGACTGAACCAGGGTGCATTTATATTGCTTCTCAAGCTGAGGAGAGGTTTTAATCTTCCTAGTGCTGTCTCCCAGTGGAAATGCTGGCTATTGGAGTTGTTTGCCACTTCCTATTTCTGGGAATCTGTCTACACTGTTGAAAGAATTAGAGTAAAACCATTAGGATCACTTTTACATAATTTTTTTCTTTTATGCTTTTCTTTAGATTATCAGGAAAAAATATGTGATTTTTGTGAAGCTGGTTTCATGAAGCTATGTCTTTCTTGGTGTGAGCAGGCTGCATTTCAGAAGTAGACAGTCATGAACTCCATTTAACTCACTGTGGGAGCAACAGGTTTGGTCATTAGACCATTCAACTTTCTTAGCTTTGTTTTATTTACTTATTTATTTATGTACATTTTTTGAATCAGCATTAATTAGGACAGTATATCCTTTATAGTGTAGTCGTCTAGAGAGTCTCTTGCTTGACTTTATGATGTGGAAGGAACTAGTTGTGCAATTCTGCTGCCAAGTTCATCCAGTAGCCTGATAATCAAGGCATTTCACCAAGATAATCAAGCCATTTTACCAGGATGCTGAGACTCCAGCTCAAGTTCTTCCTCTCCCCTGTGGGACTGGAATTTGTGGCACAAGGCAGTTGTTCTCATTGCTTCGTCATAATGGATTCATAAAGGCAAATAAAGAAGTCATTAAAGCAAATGTCGCCCAGTTGATCTTGTTTTGCTCCGTAATTGGATTTTCACTCAGGGAAGCAAAGGACCTATCCTTCTGTATTATGGATGTTTTGTAGAACCCAGTCTTCCTCTTATCCTGTAGTAATGGATAAAGCTGCTGCATGTTTTGTCGTTACAGAGACTGCATCCTGAGTTACCCCTTAGCCTGGAAGAACTTGAAAAAGTTTTTGTTACGTTGGATGCTGATGGCAATGGCTCACTTACCCCGAAGGAGTTCATCACAGGATTCAGTGAGTTTTGGAAAGCATGTCTCCTCTTCTCTTTTGAGCTTTATTCATGTTCTGTACTCTCCACATCAATCAAGAAGAATTTTGTCTTAACAGTACACTTAATAATGCACACAGGGAGCCAGACTATTCCCTAAATATAGCAGATATATGTAGCAGAGGAAGAAGTGGTCAAATTATGTCAATAAATAGACAAAGGGCTCCAGGGTCTTTCTCTCCTGTGTAAAATGGCAAGCCATGACACAATATGAGAAAAATGATGTCATAATCTGAATCACACATGATTTAAGCTGTTGAGTAAATCCATGTACAATTTATTGGAGGTTTCCCCTAGTGGGGCTGGGGGGAAGGTCTTGTGTGTTATTTCATATCAGGTAATAAGACAGGAAAGGTAATTAAAATTATCTCTAAGATTAATGTAAGACAATGCTAGGAATGTGTTAACACCACCCTCCTTGGAGCTGTGGGAATGCTTTCTAGAATGAATTAATTCTTCAAGTGATGTTAATTTATTTCAAAACAAAACAGGATGAGGCAATTATTATTACTGTAAGATGTGATCTGATAAATTCTTTGTAACTGCCTGTTTTGCAACAGCACTCTTACTGTCATGTTCTCTGTGTTTGTCACAGGGTGGTTTTCTCCCCAGCTGTGACATTCCAGATAAGATGACAATGTTAGTTAGACTGTGCTTGGTTGTTTACACAGAATCAGTTTTGTACTTAATTTTACCTCTGCTGACTAAAGTTTAAGCATTTTCTCTAGAAAACTGAATCTCATCTATGCATGAATTTTAACAGTAAATCTCAATTTAATTACTGTGTATAGGTCCAGCAAACAGGACCTTAATTTTTGTTTGCAAATCATCAGTCATTTGAAATCCTACTTCTCTCATGTCCCACCTCTCCCACTGTAGAGGCAGATCAAGTATCTTCGTAGAGTACACTCTAATCTGAAAACTGACATTATTTAAAAATGAGATAATGTATTGCTGCTTTGGTTTTCCTAAGTTAAAGTTAAGTTAAATTAAGATTACTTTCATAAGCAGTCCCTGCATAACCAAAACTCTTTATTAAGGGAGGTTGTAAGTGGCTGCCATCTCAAGCAGCTGCAGATCCTGGGGATTCCTCCTGCTCAGCTGCTGGAGCCCAGCCCAAAGGAGGATGTGGCCGCTGCTTTCCTGTGTTCAGCTGGCAGTAAAGTTAAACATGTACCCCAAAGCCACGCACACAGGCACACAAAGGACACGGACCACATCACGTAAAAGATAAGGATAGGCAGTGTTAAGCGTGGTACATTTAACCTGCTACACAGCACTGACAGGTACTTTCCAGCCCAGGTAGTCCTACATTTGGCTAGTTGATGATGTTAGTATTCCTAGTAGAAGCAGAAGCTGTAGTAGATAAAAGCTGCTTGAGAAGGCAGAGGAGTGTCTGGATAAAGCTCCTACTGCACCAATTACTATGGGAGAGTCCTGTTCATATTTCCAAATGGTGGGAAATCTGAAATTTACTGTAACCTCTCTCTGCAACATACTCTGTTCTGTTGCCAACATGCTCTGCTGGGTGCTATGAGAAAGAATGCAAGATGGAGTTAATAAAAGTATAAAACCATACCAGTATTTCTGTTTCCTTGGGTCTATAGTAATTTCTGTACTGGAATTTAGAATATAACAAAAAATCCTCTGCATAGAATCAAAGTACTCCACCCCCCTCAATTTCACTGTGGCAATTTCACTTCTGCATCCTCACCATACAACTACTGTTAATAAAATATAGCTTTCTGTATGCAATTTATATAGTAATTGAATGTGTGTCTTTGGTCATGCACTAAAGAGATTGTTAAATTTTGTTTAATATACATTTTATCAGTACTGATTCTATGGTTATTTTAGATTCCTAACACCTATTTAAACCTATCAAGAAAGAAAACCACAGCGTTTATGAAGAGATGTTACTGCAGTTTATGTCCTTTTACTTTTTTGCATGGAGATATGAATTTTTTTTAATGTTTGTGAATTTTGAGGTGGATGATTTACTGAAGGTTAGACATTAAACTGGGCACAAAGTCAGCCATAGAACTCGGGGATCCTCTTGCCGTGTCTCATCCTTTTGTTGTTTTTTTACCATAAAGTTTGAGCTTTATTATGTTTAGTACGACATTGCTTTTTATAGTAAGTTCTGAATATGCTAATGTGTGCAATTTCTAATTCTTAGGCCAATTTCTTTTGGAGCAGATTGCTTTGAAAAATGACATGGCACAACCATCAGAAGGTGAAACAGCCGGCCCAGTTAGATGTGACGAGACCATGAGTGGTGATGAGGATGAAGAATTCCAGTTCTCAAATCTGATGGATCGGCTTGGAGCTAAAAAGGTTTTGGATGAGTGAGTCCTCACAGCAATAGTAATCAGTTGTATGACCTTTTATGATTCACCTCTGGGTTTGATTGTAATGGAATCCAAGATGAATGGCGAGAACGAAAGCTGCTCGAAACCACAGAGATTCTTTAAAAAACTAATTTTCTTGTTGTCAGGATAAAATGCCACTCAACCAAAACTTTCAAGAGCAAAACTGTTGTACTCCAGGCACACGAAACATGTTTTTCTGCCATGTGAAAACTCCACCACTTGATGTGCCATGGGATTTGAACGTAGATAATTACAAGCATGTAATCCACAGATACCACTGATTTTCAATCAATGCATGATGACTGCTATTTTTGGCAAGGGCTGTGTTTAAAGTGCACCATAAGTAGGGAGATTTTCTCCACTTTTTCTGCTTTTTCTCCCCTTCATGCATAATTGCATGTTGTGATTGCTCTGGCAACACTACGTGTTCTAAGGCCAGGATGGCTCGTTCTGAAACATGGAACATAAAACCTGCTCAAACAGCTTCTTGTGTGTTGCCCTGGCATTCATTGGTCAATCACAATGAATATTGTAGAACAAAAAAAAGCATTGGGCAAAAATGGGAGAGAATCTGGACAGGTGGTACAAATATTTAAGAAATACATCAGCAGTTCTTACTATGGAATAAAAGTGCTCATCAGTCCTTCTCTTCCCCTGACTGCCTGTTCCAGGAAACAGTTCATTGTCAGTCATCCTGAAAGGCTTTCATTATGAAGAGATATTTATCACCCACTTCTTCTATCCTTATCCTCATTTTGTCCTTTAAATATAGCACTCTTTGCTGGCTAGGTTCAGGCTTGCAATGCACATGGAAGAGAGTGAGTCAGGATGAAACAAAGTGGTTCAGGAGAATTTTGGCAAAGTATTAGAAACCCGTTATCATTCACAATAAAGCATCTCTTTTCCAGTGTCTGCTGAACAGATTTGGAAACACAACATTATCTTGGTAAATCTTTAAATCAAAATTTCAAGACGTTTTGTTCTGATTTTTGTAGCAGACTCGCCATGGAATAAAAATGTGTTGTAAATGAAAGAACGCAGTACAAACGCAATTTGTTAACATAACTTAGTAACTTAGGAATCTGAATCTCATTCATTTCTTATGAGGAAGGCATTTTGATCAACTTTCCCACTGCCCCCTCCCCTCTAGATTTGTGGGAGCTTCTTTACTTCTAATAGAAGTGATGGCAGGGCACTTTGTATCTCATCTGTCCCCTTTCTTACCCGTTCCTGTTTAGGTGAAGTGTCGGGCAAGGCACCCAGTAAGCGAGCAGTTCCCGTGCTATTCTGCAGTCAGGAATGACCAGATGTTACAATGCACTTTCTTGAATAAATTCAATCTCCATCATTTCCCACCCTCTCATCCTTTTCAAATCTGGCACAGTTTAAGTTGTTTTTAATAAGTTTTGTGTTCTGAGTAGTGATGCCCTGAAGCCTCCGTCTACTAAGGGTGCTAAGAACATTTACTGCAGCCTGGGAAATGTTCTCTCTTAATGAATCCTTTATGATCTCTTCTTTCAGTGAGAGTGATGTGAAGCAACTTTGGTTGCAGCTAAGAAAAGAAGAACCTCATTTACTTTCCAATTTTGAAGAGTTCCTGGTCAGAATTTTTTCCCAGCTCCAAGAAGCAGATAATGAGAAGAATGAGTTGGAATGTGCTCTAAAAAAGTTAGTATTTCTCTTTGTTAGACTGCTTGTTTAGTTTTACAACTATTTTACTTACTGTTTGAACTTTTGAAATAAACAAGGTATTTCAGTGGAGAACTGAGGACAAGACTTCCCATAATGTAAAATTTTATCAGGCATTAAGAGTACTGGTAAAACCATCCATATGGCAGGACTGAATGAAATTAGCTTTTCTCTTCCAGTTAAGATTTTACTGACTGAAAATCTTTTGCAGATGTCTGTTATTGCATTGAAGTTTTAAGACACTGTTGAGTGATTCCAATCTAGTTAATCAGTTTGATTCCAGAGGAAAGTCATATTTAACAGTAAATCTGGTAAATTGTCTGTGTGCTTTGCAAGCACTGCATGCAGAAAAGCTATAAACCTGGATTAACTGGCCAGAGACATAAGAGGTTTAAGAGGTTAGAGCAGCACAAAGCACTGATACTAGTGAAAATGTAAGCTAACAAATATATATGTATATATCTAAAGCAAACCTATGAAATATGAAATAACATGTGCTTTATATATAAAACATATAAAATGTATATATAAACAAATGCATAAAATACATATACAAAAAATATACATAGAAACTAAAAATTAATAGATCATTCTTTTATATGTAGCTATCTAGAGCAAGAAAAGTTGTGATGCTAAATCTAAACAGAAGGCAAAATTATGGGCATAGTTGAAGTTTCACTGTATTTTTATTTTGAAGTGTCCCTTCTGAATTTCAGATTCTTACAGACTGAGTAATAATGGCAAATATATTGTTGAACATTTACTTCATTTCTTCAGCACTCTCCTGACTATTCTGAGAATATAACAAGGCTTATGAAGAAGGAAAAAACCTAAAAATGTATGGTCATTAAAGACAATTGGTTTATATTCATAGTTGCGTTTTCATCTAACTCTATGTGTGTGGTTTTAGCCTTCAGACAGCTGGAAACAGCATACAGAGAGTTTTGCTGCCTGTTTTAGACTAGAGATTATTAACTACCATGTGTGGTGAGAGGTTTGTTCTGGCATTTTTTTGGAGGTTTTTTGTGAGTGTTTCTTTGGGAACTGAATGAATAAATGTGTCTGTTTAATAGCTCTGATCAATGCAGAGGTGCATGTAGAGTATGTTAGCATTATCTTTTCTAGCTGATGTGAAACCTCTACCTTGAAAACGTGTTGGATTTTTATGCCTTTGTAGTAAAAACCTGTTTTAGCTAATTTCTTCTTTTTGTTGCTCCTGATAACACCACTGATTTCGGCACGTAGATTGTTGTTTTGTTTGTAGTTGATTGCAGGAAGGAATCGGAGTAATGTTGTCTTTGGTAACAGGGGGGATGAATAACCTGTTTACTTTTAAATTATGTATGAATAACAGCAAGGCCCAAGACAGCACCATATAGGGGTGAAGATTAAATTTTTGCAATACCCATGGACTTATTAGCACTAAGATACATGTATCTGCATAGATCGGCCAGGATTTACTGTGGGATCACAGAAGATAAGGAATGCTGGCTTTTGAGGTCTTATAATGTCTCCTGGGTTGTTCTTGATTGGTGACGATAATACTCTTTGGAAGTGGAATATGAATTTGATCTTTTCATCTTTCCTTCCTGACTCACCTCCGTGAGTCATTAGGCAATGAGGCAGTCTGCTCTCAGCCTTTTGTCTCCTTTCCTGGGTGTAGGCTGTGCTTTTGTCTTAAGCTGTTCCTTTTTCTTCTATCCTGGATGCCCTGAGAACCTTCATGTGCGTGTGCTGGGATCTTGACGCTGTAAAAATCTATGCTCTTAACCCATGATGTTCTTCTCTACCTGTTTTTCGTCTTTTCCTTTGGGCCTTTCACACATACGTGTTTTCATTCATGAACCCGAGCCCCGTGGTCTAAGAGATCCAGGAGTTTCCTCCTGTGCTGGTTCAATAGATCCAGCAGGCTGCTGCTGTTCCTCTTTGTAGGTCCAGGCAGCAGTGAGGCTGAACATATATTCTCAATACACAAACATTCAAATACAGCACACACAAGGGACTGTGCAGGTTAATACTGATGTAACTATCTAGAGAGAAAAAAATTGGAATTTTAAATCTAAACACAGTGCAATTTTGTGGGTACAATATTTATTTGCCAGAGTAAGTTAGTTCTCCTTGATTTTTCGTATTTGTGCTTCATTTTAAGGACTAATTTAAAATTTCATGGCTTCTTAGTAGTGTTTTTTAAAATAATAGGGTGATGTATTGAGCATGCAAAAAAAGCAGAGATGAACGTTAGGAAGAGAAAATAGAATCATGTTTATGTGATGGGCAATTACAATTCCAGAGAAAGCCCATGGGGGCATTGCAGAGAGCTTCCTGAAATCAGCCTAAAGAGCCCAGTAAACTGCTGGGGCATTAGCAGACAGGGTACTGAGCACGTGGCAAAGCATGCTTTTGGCACCACATGGAATCTTAGTGCACCCATGTCCTGAGTGCACTGTGGGAAGTTCTGCTCTCTGCAACACAGGAAGAATGTAGTGGGATGAGGAAAAGTGCAGAGAATGGCAACTCAGTGGTTAAAGGAATAGAACAGCTATTCTGAGAGAGCTATTTTTAGAAGGTCGTATCTCTTGAATGAGGAGGCAAAGGCTGGAGTTGGATATGGCAGACCTTGTTATTCTTCAAATCCCTGGCAGTAGAACCAAGGGGCTTTTAATAAGACTGATAGGAAGTAAGCCTAAAAGAGATGAGAAAGACCTTTTTCTTCTAATAGCAGATAAAATCTTCAACTGCCATTAGCTCTGTCTGCTGCTGTGCTTTGCATTTGAAGGATAAACCTAATAAAAATGTGGACTGTGTTTCAAACAGCAGAGTTCTAAACAGGCAAGATAAACTAAAGGGTAAAGGGGAAGGGAAGGATGAACTGACTTCTCATTGGGCTTAGCACGAGATAGTGTCAGAATCCATCTTTGTGGAAGAAGAGGAGAATCAGCATCTCAGGAGATTAGTTCACACTGTGCACAAATCACTGTATTTTTTTAAGCAGAAAGAACCATTACGACAAACTGCATGAACAGCAGTTGTGAAATCAAAACATTTCACATTGCAACTACATGAATGGGCAGAAATTAAACCCTTGTGAGTGTGTTGATCCTGAATTTATCATCTGAACTTAGTGAACTCATGTTATTTCATCTGCTTTTGTCTCCATCTGTTTAATTCACAGCATTACTGAAAAGAGAGACTACACTTTCACATATTGCTGAAATTATAAAATTATATGTTAAGTAAAACCTGAAGGGGTAATCCAAGGGAATAGAACTTTTAGCCAGAACATGTTGCCTTTTTCACATAACAATGATATATCCTTATGGATTCAGTTTTTTTCTCCTGAATGTATGTGGGGAATATTTCCCAGCTAACGTACTGGATTATTTTTTCTGCTGCTTGTTAGTTATTTTACTGATAACTGTTACACTTTTGATTACAAGGGGATATTATTTTCCCCTTCTGTTTAATTTGACCATGAGATAAGAATGGAAATCCATGAATGAGATGCTTGGAGAGTGTTCAGCCTGCAGAAATGGCATGTGCTTATGTGCTAGACCAGCTAAAAAGATTCCTACATCCAGCAGTACCTCCTGGGTGTTCTCTTCATGGTGCTACCATATTCTTTGCTCCTGAACACGTAAGAGGAAAGAAATACCTAAATCAGCAGGCTAAAGCACAGGACTAAAGATATTCTCCCTGTCACACGGAAGCCAAGAAAATCTTTGTGATTCCCATGGAAACCCCGACTGCTGTGCAATGTGTTCTGCCTCTGCAAAGTTACAGGGCTTTTCAGCAGCCAGTCTGGCGCTGGTCAAAGTGACATTATACTGCATGAATACAGCGGGTGTGTGATCCTAGCATCTCTGCCATGCCTTGTTGCTATTTCTCTATGAATTTGTGTAATTTGGTTCCATTGACGAGTGCTAATTTAAGAAATTAGCATTTTGTTGGTTTCAAGAAAATAAAATTTGAGATCAGAGCATGATCCATCTTTACAGTACAAGGGGAGTAAGGCAGCAAAAAGGGCTTCTGGATTTTCTGGCACTCTCTATCTGAAGTGTTGCAGTCACATGGCAGAGGCCCTTTTGGGGCCTGGTTTTCTCGCCTAGTCAGAGTTTACAAAAACCTAAGTGACAGCCATTGTTTTCCTCAAATTCTTGCAGCTTGACAGTTGTTTATTGCCTCTGTAAATCCTGGGAAAATGTCTCACATTTTTTTACCTGTGACTGAAAAAGCAAGCTGGCACTATCAAGTGTTCTGCTGTTGAAAGGGGGAAAGATAGACTTGTTTCTGGTTTTACTCACGCTTCTTAGATTAGGTAAAGTTTTTGAATTTTCTTTAAAATTGGCTTTGTTTTAAATGAGAAGAGAACCAGGCCTTCAATCAGGCAAAAACATAGAATATGTAGAGCATTAGGTTAAAAAAAAAAAAAGTAGATACAAAATAAATGTTGGGGTTTTTTCCACTGGATGTTCCTTGTCTTGCTCTTGCTGATGTGAATGCCCTTGAAGATTCTGTAATTTATTTGAACAGATGCATTACGCAGATTGCTCAAGGAACAGCTATGGCAGGAAGAACACGGGGGAATATACAGTACTGTCATATAAAGGTCCTAATAATCTCTATTAAAATTTTTTCTAGGGTGTCCCCTGAGTTTGATACAAAGAGATTTTTGCATTTCAGTTTCTGCATTAATGAGAATAGAATAGAGTAATAGCAGAACAAAGTAGATCTCTTGTTCCCTGTCAACAGTTAAATTTTTTCTGCCCAAGCTAAAGCATTTGCTCTTCATGTATCAAACTGCAGTGATATTAACTGCAATATTCTACTGGAAAAAAGTGAACTTTGTAGGTTCTTCTTTTTTTTTTTCCTGCAGTCACATACACTTCTGCACAGCATATTTATTTCTGTTCCTTGTCTGGGCTTTTCAAATTTGTTTCAGCAAAGCTGTTAGAGAGGCAGTAAGGCTGCTTTCAAGAAGGTCTTTCAAGAATTCCATTCTAGCTAATGTGTTTTAGATAGAAGTACCTCATTCAGTACCCTTGAATGGGGAACAGTACGGTCCAAGAGTCAAAAAAAGGAAGTTGCAATGAAAATAGTTTTAACTGTCAAATTTAGGCTCTGATATCTTGGTATTGTCATTAGGAAACTCTCTTCCTTATACTTAAGATCTAATAGTCATTAAAATTGTATAATGAACAGCTGCTTTATATGGAAACATCAGCTTTATGTTTGCTTTTGGGTTGTTGAAGCTTTACGTCCATGAGAAAACAAAACATAATTTAATCCATGAGCTTTGCTGCACAAAAATTTCTATTTCTATTTCCTTGACACCAGAACATTCTTTGGAGTCTTGTGTTACAGCAGAGATGTGGAGCTTAGCCGGTAATGTGAGCCATGACTTGAAGTAATGCTACAAAGACCCACTCAGTGTATTTTTATCTCTTATTAGGAAAATTGCTGCTTATGATGAAGAAATTCAACATCTCTATGAGGAAATGGAACAGCAAATCAAAAAGGAGAAAGAGCAGTTTCTCCTGAAAGTGAGTGCCTCTTTGTTGTGGTGGCCATGGATTCTGCTCCCCCTTTCAGTGGTTTTAAACTCATTCTGGGTGTGAAATTAAAGCCCACAAAATGTGTTTCACAACAGAGGAAGAAAAAACATCTTTTACCTCACAGCTACTTTTGTGCTGCAGCTTCAAACTTTTAGTCTCTGCAGCTTCAAACTAAGTGACTTGTTGGATGAAGGAGCTTTGATGTCCTGTGCTCAGTGGCTGGCATACAGCGCAGCTGGCATTCTTCTGAAAGCCAGTTAAACTACAAACATTGTATTATTGGTGGTACTCTAGGTCCAACTTCTGGTCACAAGTAGGAAGAACCCTCTGTGAGGTTGTTCAGAGCAGCAACAATCCTGCTGACTTCTACAGTCTCTGCTTTTTGGGAGGGGAATAACAACAAGAGATGAATCAAGTGATGGTAATTTGCGAAACGACCATGGGTTATTTGCAAAATAAACACGGGTCAGATTCTTTTGTCACTGCCATGGTGCTTCCAGAACACCTGAAAATGAATTCCCTTTCCTTGGGAAGTCTTCTTTAAATCTCCTTTGCTGTGTTCATAGTCTTTTCTTTGGATTTTTCTGTCATGCTTTTTCTTGTAAAACCTGGAAACTAACAAGAACTTCCAGCATGCTCTAGGAAAGGGTCATCTTAGAACCATGTAGGTGGGATGCCTTACTTCCTAACTAGGTCAGGATTCTCAGGAACTTGGCCAATTAGGTTTTGAGTATTAAAATGCTGGAGGTTCCACAGCTGCTCTGGGTGGCCTGGGAGAGTCAGTCATGAGCTACTGGCTCATCCCTTTTTGTTGTCTTGGCATCAGTCATATAAATGACACAAATACAGGTTTTCAGCAGTACATTATAGAAATAGCTGTCAAAATAGTGGTTATTGTCTCCATTGTTATTGGTTATTGTCGCCAATATATATAAATATATCTAGATAATATAATCAAATATATCTAAAACTTCCTTTTGTGATCCAAATATATCAAGTATTTTTTGTTTCCTGCCAACCAATCCAAAAAAAAAAAAAAACTGCCTTTATCAGCTAAGGCTAAGGAATCATTCTTTTCACTTGCCTTACAGGGTAGTGAACCTGACTCAAATTTTCAAGTTTTTTTCCATTCCTAGCTGAGAGCAGTTTTTAGTGGTGGGTGAGATGAACCCTTTAAATAAAGTTTGTATATCAGCTGAAGGATAAAAAGTATTTGCAACTTTGCCTGACAGCAGCTTTGAGGAAAAAATAGTTTATGTGCTCATAATAGCCCACAACTGAAGTGGTACTGAAAACCCCCTAACAACAAAGACTTTTCCATAAGCAATGATTTTTGGATCTCCTAATTAGTTGTATATTTGAGGTTAAGCCATTTCTTTCAGGCTTTTTCATGAAAGCTTCCCACTCAAGCTATTTACAGTTTAGTCAGCAGTCACACTGAGTGTTGCCAGACACTCAAGAAGTATTGTTTCTTTGCATGACTAATTTGAGATCTGGGGAGACCTGACGGTTAAATTCTTTGTCTAATGCAAAGACTTACAAAGACTTTACAGCCTGGAGAGATGCATTGATGCCATATAAAGGGGAAATTATTGTGGCTTGAATGAAGAGCAGCTCTTGAAGAATACATGTTAAAAAATTGGTAAGATGCAAATAAGTACAAATTGTAGCTATTTACAATACTTAATACCCTGCTGACTGAATGTTACACAAAAGGGGCAGTTAGTCTGTTTTTTCATTTGGATATATATTCTTCCCCAGAAACAGCCAGTTATCATGCATTTGATTACCCCGTTACGTGTACTGCTTAAGGGAAAGCACATGTAAGAACCACTGCTGTCTTGAGGGAATTTTTTTTCTGTTTAGAGGCATTTTCCTGGGGACCTTAGAGCGTAGAAGCCTGTTTTTGGAGAAACAGGACAGATTCTCAGCTGATATAACTGCTGGAACCTGATTTTACTCAGGAGAGGTCTGACAATTTTTTTCAGCTGAGGAGTATCAGAAGGAGTAATGCCAAATATGACTGGGAGTTCCCAGTGATTGCAGGATACTTAGATAGTGGACAGGTTAATATAATTGCTAAGTGGAAGGCAGAGCTTGAAGCCCCAGTCAGTTGTTTACACCACTGGAACATCTGTGAAAAATTGTTGTTAGTGATGGATTTTAAGCGCGGCAGTTGTTGTTTCTTTCACATCAACCTGAGGTGCTGTGGCTGGAAATGAGAGGATATGTTCTGGCTGCATTGATTTAGATTGGCCAAGCTCCTCAGCCTCCTGCCTGAGATGTCTGCCTCCACTTTCTAGACTTGATGCCTACTCATGTGCAATCAGCACATTCTGTAGCAACCACAGTCACTGAAGCTGCTGGACTATACCAGTTTACAGATTCATGGGTGATACCATCCCTAAACTGAGTACTAACTGTGTCTTGTTGTATTCACTGTGGAAAGCTTCATGCCTGATTCATTATGTCTCCTCCTGCTCATGCAATTGTGCTGTTCTGTTAATCCATTTCCTCTCTGAATTTTGCAGGACACAGAGAGGTTTCAGTCCTACAGTCGAGAGCTGGAGAGCAAGCTGCTGTCAAAAGAGCAAGAACTGGAACAGTTGGTTCAAAAACAGAAAAGGGTACTAACTGATATCCTTTAGAGTTAAAAAATAGATGGCTCATATTTGTTCGTGTGATTTTCTTTAGGTACTATTTTGGGTCCCAAAACTGCAAGTTGGTGTGATGTTGTTCTGACAAACTGTGACCCTCTGTTGTTTTTGTGTCATGTGCTTAGGAAAAATGTTAACCTCTATTTCTAAAGTAATTTTCCTTTTATGTGGTAAAATGAAAAAAATCCACCAGAATAATGCTTTGGCTATTCTCCCCAGGTACTAGGGTAATTTTTATGAAAATGTAGCAGAATTCCACTGCCTTCAATGCTCTAGGAACTGGCTTAACACCCAGACAGCTTAAGAGCAGAGAACAATGATTTGGCTCTTCCAGTGCACACCTTTACTCAAAGCCTGTACCAGCCACTCATTTACTTGTTTTGATTCAGCACCATGAACTTGAAATGCTCCCTCCTGAACAACCTGCTCCTGATATACCTCTGTGATAACAGTTTTATAGCAGTGCATGTTTCCCTTGCATTGGTAACAGCTTGTCAAGTTCCCATATCAAAACCTGGTGTGTTTTACTTCTTAAAAAGTGTGGCCTGCTTGGGGGAGCAGAGAACTCACTATAAAGTGGCTCCAAGATCATTGCAGGAAAGACTAGCACTAGGAAAATGAGGTAGCGCTGGAATTTAAGGGGCTGAAATGGAATGCTGTAAATGCAATTCCCTCTGTAGAACATGAATATGTGGACAAAAGAAGAAAATTTTTCACAATGAGAACCATCAAGCATTGCAATAAACTTCCTGGCGAAGTGGTGCATTCCCCAACATTGGACACTAAAGATTTAGCTGGGCAGGATTCTGGGTCATCTTGTCTAAACCGTGTTTTTGCCAAGAAAGGTTGGAACAGATGGACCTTGAGCTCCCCTTCCAATGTGGTACTCTGTGATTCTATGAAGTTTAGCTGATAAGGACACAGGACTGAACTAAAAGTCCATGCCATAGTTGAAATCAACTGCCTGATATTAATTACCCTTGTTCAGTACCACTGTGAATCAGAATATATGTGGTTTTATGCAGGCTCTTTACCACATTGCAGCACTAGAGATATCTGTGGGGGCACACATATCAGGCATTTTTAGTCTGAAACTAACTGCAAAAGTATAAGAAATTACTTATTCTAATTTTGTGATGATTCTATTTTAATATATTCCTTTGTTTGTTTGTTTTTGCTTTAAAGCTCCGTTTAAAACTTAGCTATCAACCAGTAATTCTGTAAAAACCTTTTCTTGTGCTTTTTTTTCAAGTATGTGTTTTCTAAATTTGGTATAAAACCCACAGAAGCTATTCAAACACTTTCACTCAATTTTAAGTCTGGTATAATCAATCAATACAGGCAACAATACCAGGAAGTCTTATCTTACAGTTGTTGTCTATGTTGCCATTGTCTGCTATTGCCTATCTTGGAGAACATAAAAAAATGTCTGTGCTATTTTTATTAGTATTATTTTTTAATCTGATTTTATGTTTTCCATTTCTATTCATTACATTGCCCATTATTAATAGTATTACTGTGTTTTTTATTTGATTTGTATTTTCTAGTATTTATCATTTCCCCTCTCCATTATGAATTTGCATGAATCACAACAAGGGTGCTTTTGAAAGACAAGATCTTCATACACCATAAAGATTAAACTATCCCATTTTAGTTTTACGGAAAGGAAGCTGTCTTGGGCTAATGGAATTCACTATTTCTAGTGATGGGATGAATGACATAATTTCATTTGGATGACTGATGACAATTGAAACTTTTGTCATGCAATCAGCTGATTGGCCCATTGTTATTCTGATATGCAGTATTTGATGGGTTTTTTTTTCTGATGTAGCAACCTAGCCTATTTATTTTAGTGCTTTGCTCAGTGTAGTTAGAGGCACTGTTTTCTGCATATATTTTTCTAATTTCTAACGATCTTCTCTGAAAGTGACTCTTGTCTTTACTCAGATTGGTTTTTATAGTTCTATGTCCCCACTCATTTTCTGGTATTACTTTTCATTCACTGAGATATCCATGTGTGGTGTCTAATGTTTGCCCTATCCAGAGATCTCTTTCACTTTTGCCTCCTCCTCCTCTGGCATGGAAATATACTTTAATAATTAAATCTCTTCTTGCAGGCAGTAAAGGTAGCTTAATTTAATTACGACTTCTATGCTTGTTTGTATGAGAGAACCTCTTGGGAGGCACACAAATGCTTTTTTCCAAACTTCATTAATAAGCCTTTTTTAAAAATTTAAAATACAATGTAATTATTTCTGTGTTGGAAATTATTAACAAAAATATGAAAGGGAGCTTTTAAAACAGATGAGCTCAGCGTTGTTTTGCTGACACAGCCAGAGGGATTCTCCCTTATGAGGGCTGTCTGGCTGGCATGACTGAAATGTGGGTCTGATTCCATGTTGACTGGCCAAGATTCCTTTGTCTAGGCTCTTTTTCTGGCTGCCATGATCTTGAATTGTCAGCTTGCTCTGTATGGCTTAGATAATGCATGAGGTTTTTCCTTGTTCCTCAAGGGATGTGAGACGGAACATCTCAGGAGGAGGCACTGGGGACAGAGCATATCCAGCATAACCTCTAGGGTATAGGCTGTTGTGTAAGGGGAAGAAAGCAGGTGAAATGCAGGGGAGTTACTGGACTTCTCACATAAAATGATGGGTTCTGTGCTCATGACAGCCACTGAAGACCATGATCTTAGAACTGGGAATGAGATCCATGAGAACATGGATCAGTAGCACTAAAGTGCTTATAACTGCCTTATGGCACTGTGTAAATATTTCATCTTTCATGTGCAATTGAAATAAATAGGGAGAAAAAAAAGATAACAACTATAGAAAGGATGCTGAGGTAAGAGCAAGGGATTGCACAGAGAGTGCTCAGTGTGTGGTCCTCAGCAACGGCTCATTTGCATTGAATAATCCCAGTTCTTTACTCAACTTAAACTTGGTTTTCCTCTCATCTTTGTCGAAAAAAGAGAATATGCACCATCAGCTACTGTGTCTGTGCTTGACCTGTGGTAATGGGTTAATTCTCTCTGCTACTTACATTTTCTTAAACATGTCTATCAGCCATGAGTCTTTTCCCCATCAGCTTCCATCTACCAGATGAGCACAGGAGCCAACTTGCAGCTCCAATAAGCAGCTGGAAGCTATAGGATCTATGCCATTCTATTACCAGCTGAGTATTCACCTGATGAGTTATTTCTGTGTGTTGGAAATTGTTTAAATGAATGGTTGAAAGGTAGTGTTTGGCATTTCTCAAAGGATTGTATGGGTACAGTGGAGGAAGGGAGCTTTGTATTGCTGTGAAACAACCCCTTCTCCTCTTGTTATGTTCTGTGCTTTAGATATTATATTACAGTTTTTCTGATAAGAGTGAGCACCAGGATTTATAGCAAGTATTTCTAACATCAGTAGAGGTGATTCTGGGAGCTGATGTTGGCTACCATTGCAGTTACATTTCCAGAACAGTCTCTGTGTAAGCTTTCATACGGCCGTACTATTCCGTAAGTGGGATTTCTGTCTGCGGTTTGTTGCTCCTAAGATTTTTGAAAGTTCATCTTTAGTGGTCACTTTTTGCTTCTCCCAAAGCCACTCCTCTGGCTAAGTCTTGTCTTCAGTACCCGAAGCATATGGTCTTTTACTTAGAATGGAGAACTTCATTCTGTTGAGGAGTGGAAGCAATATTCAGGAACTGACGTGATCTATCCGTGTAAACTGACCTTGTTCAGCAGTAATCTGATGCTCAACCAGTGTTCCGTGTGAAATGTGAGCCTGCTGAGGCTACAGTTCAGCAAAGACATTAAGCTGCTGCTGCTGCTGCTGCTGAGATAGGTGCTCCCACTCTACAGTTGTTTCTGACTTCTCACAATCCCGGCTAGAAAGTATTTTCTGCTTTTGTTTTTAACCTGGGTCTTGTTCAAAACCAAGACCAGAACGACAGCGGTGTTGTGAGGTAGGAACAGACCAGCAGAGCTGGGTGAAGAGAGATTTTGGCTGGGTGAGCTCTGCTTGTTCGAATGGGCAAAATGAGAGTTCTAGCAACGTTATGTCTCAGATCCAGAAGATTGAAATAGTATGATTATAATGCTCCTAGGATGTTTTACATCCCTTAAAATGAATACAGAAAAAAAAGTAAAAATAAAACTTTTATGTTTTAAGGTCATCAATGCCTTCCTTAATATGAAGTTTTGCTCTGTTGTCTAAATTTGCTCAGTTAGTCAGGGAGAAGCAGGTAGAACTTCTTTATGTACCAGAAACAACCATCATCTGCTGTTACATTTTTCACAGGGAAGGTGTATCTTTCCTTTGATGTACTTTGGAGAGTGAATATAAAACTGAATAAAAAGGCTCTAATTCACACTTCTTGGCAGATCTGTCTGAGGTGGCAAAAAGGTTATTGCTTGTTCACATTACTGGGGATGGAAAGGTTTATCAGCTATCAGATTTAAATCTAACATTAGGTAGAACTCTGAATCGCTCTGTGTAGACCTTGTCTTTGTGGAAAATGGTCTAAAATAGCAGTTGTGAATATCAACTTTATGCTGCTAATCTGCTCTGTAGCACCTTTTTTATGGCTTGTACTGGTGTGTTTTTGAACTGGATAAAATTCAGTCATAGAGTGAAATGGCTTTGTTTTTGTGTAACATAATTATGTCTGTAAAAAGAACAGTGGAAGAGCACCATATGTGTTTTATTCATTTTTTGGCTTTGATAGAAACAGCTCCCAACTCAGCTAACCTCTAAGACCCAAACTGGAAGCCTCAAAACCAAGATGCCTCAGTTAGTTTTAATGCTTTCTGTTCTCTTTTCTTCCACCCCAGTTAGAGCATCAGTGTAAAGAACTCCTCAGTGGCAAAGAAGAAACCAAAGTAGAGAACACGAAGTTGAAGCTGACTAACCAGGAGCTGCTGAGAGACCTGGAGAGAACATCCCATGAACTAAGCCTGGCTCAACAACAGCTACAGGTGCTTCAGGAGGAGTCGTCAAGGCTCAGTGAGGAGAAGGAAATGTAAGTCTCCAGCTGCAGTAGTTCTAGTGCACTTGCTTAGCGTGCCTGTGAGCCTCCTCAGGGTATTCAGTGCTGTGATTTAAGCTTGTGCCACAAGCAGAAACCACCTGCAAAGACGAGTGCAGTTCTAGCTGCTTTCCCCCAGGTAATTCAGCATGTTTTCTGTAGCATATCTGGCTTCTGTGGAATCTTTTCCTATGTGTTCAAAATGTCACTGTTCTCCCTGCTGCCACTGGTTGAAGGTATTTGGAATTAAAAATCCATGTCATGTCTTAGTTTTGAAATGCCAGTGGAATTCCTTACAGAAATGCCTTACAGTTGTGGCATGTGATGCTCCATCCTCCTCAAAGCTGAGTCTATCTGAAACTTGCTTCTCAGAGTGCACTCTGACTGTGAGATGCCTAGGATCTTCTTTTTTTCCTTCATCAAAACTAAGCCTAGTAAGGCCAGCAAGATAAAACTTAGCTTATCACAATTCCCACAAGGCCTTGTGGCAATTCAGAACCATAATTTTGTGATTTCCATCCAGTTCAAATGTTGTGGATTTCAGATTCTGACTCTGAACTACAAAAGAAAAAAAAAGAAAAAAAAATCAAGAAGAAATATTTGCAGTTCATATTTCGAGGGATAAAAATTACCTCTGACAGATCAAGCTACCTGTCTTGCTCCAGCCTTCTGCACAAAGCAGAAGAACCATTACCCTGAAGCTGTAATTGGGAGAAATGTTCACTGAAGTCCATTTTAAAGTAAATGCTCAGAGATCTGTAAAACCCTCTCAATGCCAATGGAGAGCACATGAATGACAGATGTACTTAGCCATTGCAGCAATGAACTATATAATCAGAGCTGTTGCTGTTTGACATATTTCAGGATAGAGCAGAGCATTAGTTCAAACGTCACATTCTTTTTCTCTTAAGATTTGTGCCAAATTCTACTTAGTTATTACTTATTTAATTTTTCTTGAGCGTATAACATAAGGAACTTTGTTGAGAAATACGTGTTAAAGAATGGCCACTGTGACCAGAATTTTTAGGTTTGCATGTTTGATGTGTGTTTTGGAAGTAGACAGTAGAAATATTCCTCCTCAAGGTGGTTTGTTTCCTCTTTGAGGCCTCTCTTTTCAGATCCAGAGCAAAGACTATGGAATGATCTGATTTAAAAGCTACAGAGGAAATCTGCCCAGTGGTCAGACTGCTGAATAATCCTACTGCATTTACAAAGCACTTTGGATTCAGTAGTGGTTTATGGAATTAGAGCTCAGCCCTACTCAACTGCACCTGCAGTGTTGCTTTAAACATCTGTATCAGTCTGGTAAGACCTGAGCTGTTGAAGCAGGTGTAATGTTCAGACAGTGCACAGGAAGAACTTGAGGCTTCACTGAAAGGCAAAGAAACATTTAAGGCCAGACACCAAAGTTTGTTAAATCAAAGTAAATGGTGTTAAAATGGCTGCATAAGTGTCAGGAATTGGAAGGAATTTGTAGGGATTGTAGACATGTGTGAGCCTGACATATGGTTCCCAGCAGCAAGATAAGCTCTAATTTTGTATAAAATGTCACCTGTTTTTTAGTGGCCATGAGTGAGAAGTATTTCAGCAGTGTATCTTTTCTGAATGCTCCAAGTGCCAGTATCAACATATATTAAGCTGTCTGGGTGAAGAAATTAAAAAGCAATATTTTTTGAAAAAAGAACCTCTACTCCTTCCTCTGCTAACTGATACTGCTGTGCTGCTGTGGGCCTTATACTGAATAAACTTCTTTAAAATTTGTAACCATTCATGCAGAACAGAATCTACAAGTTTGAAGAAGCTGAGGTCTCAAATGTAGATACCCCTAGGGGGAAGCATTTTAGCAGTGTTCTTACCATGGTTAGAACTATTTTATTTTATTTTATTTTTTTATTGCAGGGAGGTGTACCGGGTGACAGAAACCTTACAGAGGGAGAAGTCAGGACTTTTGAAGCAGCTGGACTTTTTAAGGTAATGTAGATCTACATCCAAGGACTTCTTATACAGTTCTAAAGAGGTCCATTAAAGGATGAAATTGTGCTGGGAGATGTAGTGGGTGTAGGTGTCCAGGTGTTGACAGTGGGGTGCCACAGGGGCAGCCTCTGTGTCGGAGAGAAGCCAGGGCTGCCCTGTGGCAATGGATACAGCACAGGGCACAGTGGAGCCCCACAGCCACTGTGTGCTTCTGGGAAAGCCCCAGTAAGAAAGGGTGGAAAACAGTGCAGAAGTTGTGAGAGAAGAGTGAGAAAAAAACGTGTGAGACACCAAGGTCAGTGAGGAAGGAGGAGTAGAAGGTGCTCCAGGCACCACTGGAGCAGAGTCCCTTGTAGCCTGTGCAGAGTCCACACAAGAACAGGCTCCAGGCAGGAGCTCGGTCCATGGAGAGCAGCCCATGCAGGAGCAGGTTTCCTGGCAGGAACTGTGGCCCATGGGCAACCCATGCTGGAGCAGTCCATTTTGAAGGACTGTTCCCCATGGAAAGAATCTGTACTGGAGTTTGTGAAGGACTGTAACCTGTGTGAGGCAACCCACACTGGAGCAAGAAAACAGTGTGAGAAGGAAGGAACTGCAGAGAGAAGCTGTTATGGACCGACCACAAACCCCATCATTCCCCAGCCCCTTGTGCAACTCAGGATTGGTAAGGAGGTAGAAGAGCTGAGGGTGTAGGCATAAAGTTGAGCCTGAGAAGAAAGGGGATTGTGGAGAAGGTGATTTTAGTTTTGTCTCTGTTTCTTATCATCCTACAATTGAGTCTGTTTTGTCTGTAATGGGTGGTTGGTGAGTAATGTTCTCGTCTTTATCTTGACCCACAAGCTTTTCCATGTTATTATCTTCCCTTGTTGTGCTGAGGAAGGAGATTGAGAGAGTGGCTGGGTGTGCATCTGGCAGACAGTCAAGGTCAACCTGCCGTGGGATAATGACACAAAAATAGTAAAAATGGTTACAAAAGACTTTTGTATGCTCTGTTCTTGCATAGAGAGCAGCACACCTGAAAGATATGCTTCATTTTGACAATCCAGTATTGTAGGACAATCTCCTTTCCAAAAGTCAAATGTAAAACAGATCACCAGTTTTAAGCTGGTTCTGAGGTAGAAGCCTGGCTGCAGCAGCTTGCTGAAAGGCTCTGTTGCTTCTCAAGTGCTGGGAGTTGAGCCAAAATGAAGATTCTTTCCCCAAAATATTTGTAAAATGATACCAAAATGTATTTATTTTAAATAACACTCCTTTATTGATAGACTTAAAAGTTTGGAGCTGTGTTCAGACAGCTGTAGTCCTCTTTTTAATGTTCAGCAGTACTGGGTTTTGTTAGTTCAGGGGTCAGTCAGCATGGGCTGTAGGTTCCACCTGTCTGTAGGCCTTCATTGACTGCATTTCCTTCAGGAGGCCTCATTTTAAAGGTGCCTAAAAATTTTGCAGGCTTGGGGAAAGGCTCTTTTCCATAGGCCACTCTGTGATCTTGCCTGCTGCAAGTTTTAGGGGCATAGACAGAAACATCTGACAACAGAGGTTGTTTCTGTTCACCCTGGCTGCTCAGTCTCTCCTGTGGCCAGGCCAGCGACAGATGGAGACAATAGCTGATGTACAAAGCAGGTGTGTTGCCAGATCTGAGCAGAGCTTGATGATTCCTGGAGTGTCTGTTTCTTGACCATTTCATTGTTTCTGCACAAAGGATGGAAGATGGATGTTTCCCTAGGCTGACTTTTCCATGGCAGCCACAACTGTAGCCCTCAGAGGGACGTAACTGGCCTTCACAGCTGTCACCAGATGAACAAGAGATGGTGTTCATTGCACCCTCTCCCCATTAAGAGGTCATCTTTAGTGTGAAACTCATTAAACATTCTAATTTATAGTAAGTGAAGGCATATTGACCACAACTGATTTCTGTGTGTTAAGGCATTTGTTTAGATAAAATACAGAAAGAGATCCAGATCCCATCTGGCTTTAATCAGCACAGCCCTGCTGGAGAATCAATAGCCCAGACAAGGAACTGGCTGAGGTGAGAATATAAATAAAGGATGATGAAAGGTTTACACTGCCAACTGTCCAGTCTGTCTGCTAGTGTGGAGTAGAAAAGTCAGCAGTTCTAAATACTTGGCTTCAGTGTTTCTTTTGTTTGTGTTCTCTTTGCAGAGAGAGGAACAAACATCTCAAGGATGAACGTGACATATTTTTACAGGTAACCAACTGTTATTTCCAAACTCAGCGTTGAGCAGACACATATGAGAACAGCTTCAAAAGAAGGGGAACAGAACACTGTGCAGGAAATGGACTTTTGTGCCAGTTAATTCTTGCCCTTTTCTTAATTTGTATTGTCTTTTTTCCTCACTTGAAAATAAGATTTTTTTAATTTGCTGAACAATTTTAAGAGCTACATGTTTAGAATTATAAAGTGGTAGCTCTCTGAAGAGAGATTAATATATTTTAGAAGAAACTAAGGATGCAATCATGAAAGGATGAAATAAGCTAAAAACCGAACAATTAAATTATGTTAATTTATGCAGTAAAGAGTAGGTAATTTATCCTGAAACATTTATACAGCAGTACAATAACTGAGTACCTGAATACCTCTTTGGACTGGGGTAAGAGCAGATCCTATTAACTTTTTAAGCAGCAGCAAAGAATGGACCGCTAAGATGTTCTAGAAGTACCTTGGTGTAAGGAGACTAAGGCCACTTCATTTATATTTGCTTGTGTTCTTAGTCCTACAAGAAGCTGCTAGTGTAAAAAAATTTATCCATTTACTTTTTTTTATGACATCGTGCTGTTTTATTTACAAAGCAGATGCATTTTTGCAGGATCTGAAGTTCCCTGTTCTGATTGTTTATCAATCTGAATTCTGAAGCATTTATTTATGCTCTAGGATTTTTATCTACATTTTTTTCTTTCATTAGCGTTGCATTATTTAAGTATTAGGAGTGAGGGTAGTTAACCATAATGAGCAGCAGAAGCAAATCAGTAAGAAGTATTCTGTATTTCTGCAGAAATGCAAAACAGCTGTTCCAAAAGCCAGCTGGAAGCAAAGATCAGGTTCTATCATTGGGAAGTACATAGAGGGCAAGACGCTGCCTAACAGGTAAGAACTTTTTTTCACGTGTTCCCTGTTTGAGTATGATGAGGCTTATAGAAAGAAGATGTGGAATGCTGCTTTTCTGATACTTTTGAGCTTTTCAAAGAGTGTATTTCTAAGGTGTCTGTCACTATAAGATTACTGTGCTCATTAAGAAATTTGAAAATGAAGAGCCAAATTTTCACGTAAGACAAGTGTACCGTCTGCAAAGGCAAGAGATTTCCCCACTGTGGATGGGTATATGCTGGGAGACACAAAAACTTGCCCATGACCCTACATTAATGTGGTACAATGTTGAATCTCCACTTGGACTTTTTTTATCTGTATCAAACAAACCCATGCCCCTCGAATCTACTAAAGACAGAATTAGATTACACATAGAAAGGATCTGGGTTGGGGGGCTCTTTTATTCCTCCAGAATGGGAGTGGGAGGTGGGAAAGGAGAAAATCACAATAGAGAAATTTACTTTCTCTCTTGTATGAGGTTAGAATTGAGGTTAATCTAATGTTTTCCATTCTGGTTCAGGTTTCTCCTGTAAGTTATTGGCTTTCCCCATGATGCTTATAATTATCAAGCATGCTATATATATACACGTTATGATGAGTTGACTTTTCAGCAGACATTGGAATTACTCTCCTCTGCCTGCTGTGACTAGTCAAAAACACGGGAGATTAAAATCAGTTATTCAGACTAAATTCAGAATAAAATACAGGTCCATTATATTTTTGTGATGTACTTTCTTTTTCCTCTGCTTAGCCATTCATTTGAAGAAGATGATATTTTCAGTAACTCAAAGAGAAGGAATTCTGCTGGACTGAATGGAGT
This sequence comes from Gymnorhina tibicen, assembly GCA_013399875.1. Taxonomy (NCBI): domain Eukaryota; kingdom Metazoa; phylum Chordata; class Aves; order Passeriformes; family Artamidae; genus Gymnorhina; species Gymnorhina tibicen. Next base: position 451,552 of record VXAZ01002243.1, read on the forward strand.
TCTCTCTGAAGAGTCTGATACCGGAGTCACTGGAGGAATGCCTAAAACATCACATCTCCAAAGAATAATATCAATTGAAGAAGATCACCTACCCCAGCTTCTTGACAGGCTGGTTGATAAGCAGCTGAGCAGATGGACTGGAGAAGATGAAGATACTTCTGAGATGGAAATAAATAACAAAAGCAGAGAGCAATCAATGGAACACTCATCGTCATCTTCTAGAGAGCAGCCTGTAGGGAAGGAAACACTGTCAAATGTAAGAGGACAAAGGAGACCTCACCTTGAGCAGAGTGTGAAATTCTGGGCCCTGTGATTTAAGGAGAATGTGAAGGTCCTTGCATACATCCAGAGGAGGGCAACAAAGCTGGTGGAAGGGCTGGAAAGCGTGTCCTCTGAGGAGTGGCTGAGGGCCCTGGGTTTATCCAGTTTGGAAAAACAGGCTGAGGGACAGCTCCCTTACTCTCTGCAGCTTCCTTCTTCTCCTTCCCTGAGGAGGGGAACGGGAGAGGGAGGTGCTGATCCCTTCTCCCTGGGATCCAGTGATAGGATGTGTGGGAATAGTTCAAAGCTGCCTCAGCGGAGGTTCAGACTTGACATTAGGAAGCATTTCCTTACTGAGAGGGTGGTGAGACACTACAACAGGCTTCCTAGGGAGGTGGTCCATGCCACAAGTCCATCAATGTTTAAGAGGCTTTTTGATAATCCCCTTCATAACATGCTTTAACTTTTGGTCAGCCCTGAAGTGGTCAGGCTATTCTATTCTGAAGGACTTTGGATGGCATGAAGTGGTGTCAAAGGTTAATGCGTTATTCCTAGAATCTAAAAATATTTTGTTTTCTAAGTTGAAGCATGGCAAATTAAGCCATTGCATGAAGTGGGGGATGAAAATGTACTGCAGACAAGTGCTGGAGGTGCAAAGAAGGCAAACTCAACCTAAAGGAGTGGTAACTGCAGACAATGTGTGCATAGACTTATATTTGAAAGACTGTTTAGCGAAAGTGGAGTTAAGCCTTGCAATAAATGATGCAAGAAGATCCCCTGGAAGGTAGAAATCGTCTTAAAAAAAAAGCAAGTTGTTTTTTTTTTTTTTAAAAATAGGTTGGTTGGTTGGGGGTTTTTTTTGCCGCAAAGTGATATTTCTCATGTTCTGATACTTTTAAGTCAGCTTTGGTAGCGGTTGCATTATCTGAGAAATAATGAGAGGAATATAATTACTTTTTAATTATTTTTGAAAAGACTTTTATTTACAACATTGAAATCCTGGGTTTTTTCAGCTCTAGCTTGTATATGCATGTTAGCAATGAATTCACCATTCAGTAATAATCCGTAAAACAACATGCTGGAAGGTACATTTCTTTGGAGTCTGAAGTTCCTTTTGCACTGCTATTGCTTCAGAGCTAGCTGTGCTTGCTTTCTAATTTTAGAATCATTGTTAAGTATTACTCATTTTTAGGTTCTTGAAGCTCTTATTAAAAAGATTAAAGTATAGGAAAAATTGGTTTGCTTGGTCATAATTATATGGTTCTTTTAGAAGAAGCAAGCCTATCTTAAAAATTATGATAGAATTATGCCATGGTTACATAATAATTTCTAAGTAGCACTTTTTAATAAAATGTCGAGGGTACAGAACAGAGCTTCATATTTTGAAATTCTTTAATTCAATGCATGCTTTTTGCTTGCTGTAAGACTTATTTTGTATCACATTTTCAAAGCATGGCATCACTGGACTTTAGGATGACAAAAGCCAGGTAGTTCATCCTATCCGGCTAGGATAAACCTGTCCTGCCTGCTCTGTTTCAGCAGTCATGCCCCTTGAAAGCACATCCTCTCAGCTGGGTAGGAACTAGATCTTGTTTCTTAATTATAACTAGGCTACAATGGCTTTGTATTACGGTGTTCCATGATCTTATTGCTTACTGTGTGGAACTCAGGCTCCTAGCTGCCGGCATTAAGCCTTCCTAATAACCATATATTCGTACTAATTCAGCCGCTAATCCTACTGCATCTTATAGGTGAGTAGAACCAACACTGGCAGCAGTGCATGAGGCCAAGAAATGCTGTTTTATCTGGGAGTTGACAGTCAGGTAGAGCATTTTTCTGAGTGGCTATGAAGATGAAGCTGTAGTTAACATTACCAGAAATGTCACTGGGAAAGCACCTGAAGGAACCATAACGGAAGTTAAAGCAAGATTTTTCTGTCCAAAACTTCTGCCTGAGATTCACTTCCTTTCCTTTCTGATCTTTCAATATGGAATATGAACCACTATGTTTATACCTGTAATCTCCCGCATTTGTGTTAAATTGTACAAAAGATAGGTGTGTTACTTTATCTGGCTACTGTTTATATAAAGACCACTCAAAAGACACATCTAGGGAAGACTTTTTCAGAGTGCATTGAAAATGAAAATAAATTTACATCCTACTGCTGTTCCATTTTCCCATCAGCACTTTGTTGAGGCAGACTGTGGAGTAGCTTATCCCCTAGCACAGTGTTCACATGCAGATTTATAATCAAGTTTGATTATTAAGGTTATTTTCATGAGTGGACTTGATACATCTCAGTGAAAAATGGCTTCTTATTATGTTGGAAGTTGAGCTGAAGACCTCTGGGATCTTTGAGTCTTAGTGCTACTGGAGTGTGTATGACCACCAGGGACAAAGTATTTTAGGTCATGTAGTCCATATATTTAGCTATGGTTCTCAGAAGCGCTGTGATAATACTGCCAAGCTGATGATTGTGTGTTAGTTTGTTTCATTTCCCAGAGCAAACAGACTAATAAGGTCAGAATGGTTTTCAGCAGGACTGAGAATGTGCTTTGTATAAATGTGTATGTACTAGTAGTAGCCTATAGTTGCTGTGGGGTTTGGGATTTTAATAGAAAAGGAGAATAAGAAACCTCTCTATAATTATGATGGGCTATAAACCCAGCTCATGAAAGAGACATGTATTTTGGTCCCCAAAGTTTACAGCAGTGAATTTTTTTTCACACTAAGGAAGACAGCAGCTCAAGCCTTTGTTGTTTGGTTTTTCTCCCCATCAAGAGCAGCTCTCTGTTTCTTCTTCTTTCTCTAAGACTTCTGTGTATTTGTAGAAAACGCTTCCAAGTGTAGACTTCAATGTCTCATTCAAAGGACTGTTGGGCAGTAAATTCGGTTCTGATGTCCTCATGAAGGCAGCACTCTCATGGATTCTGCACATCAAATGACTGGCAAAGGGCCTTTCCCTCACTCCTCTCCCTCCTTGCAACCTACGCCTCGACAAACTAATGTCAGGACCATCCATGATTTTGCTACCCTTCTGCAGCATTGAAAACAAACTTTCTGTCTCCCTCTTCCTTCACCTTTGCACAAAATAGAAGAGACCAGCTAGGGCACCCCCTGCAAACCAGCTGGTGCTACAGAGTGCTTCCCTAAGCAACCCCTGATCTACATACAAAAGAACGATGAACTACTTGACAGAGAATATAAATATTCTCTCCAGCATCCACTTAGCTTAGCCTGCAGTAAACAGGACCTGGATAAGCAGAACAAATTGTTGTTCCTTCTGCTTAAAAAGTGAAATGACAGAAACATAGCTGAATGTTTACAGCCTGATTAACTGGTCTAATTCTCTGTCTGTGTCTTTCCTCCATGCTTCTGCCTGTAATGTTAAACAGATGTAGGAATGCAGTAATTGGATGGAAGTTCTTGTCTCTATGGTAGTAGCAGAGAGAAGAATCTGGTGGCATAAGCCAAAAAATTATGACTTTGCTTCTGTTATCTAGATGAAGATGTGCTGCTTCCTCTGTGGCATTGGTATAGGATGAAGCTGCTGAGCAGAGCTGTGTGAAGCTTTCTAAATTTTGATTTGTGGCCATGAACATAAACTGTTTCATTTTGGCAGTTTCACGTAAAGGTTCATATTCAGTATACTTCCAGAGCTCAGTGCAAATCACTGTATTTCAGATGATCTGGAATGATGCATGGCAAACATCTGAAATGCTGAGTTATTTTAAGAAACAGAATATTGCTTCATGAGTAATGAAGAATATGATAGGATAAAAATCTATTCTTTTCCCCAAATCAGCCTTAAACTGGAGAGGCAACAGGATTTATAGAACAGTTGGAGGCTAATTTTTGCTCTTACTTGAAGGAGGAGAGAATAAATTCTGTCCCAGAGCGCTTATTCAAGATCATTTTTGTGGGCAATTCGAGTGTTGGAAAGACTTCATTCTTAAGAAGATTTTGTGAAGATCGTTTTTTCCCAGGCACAGCTGCTACTGTAGGTAAGTTTAAGAAACAATATAACTATTATTATTTCTGTTCTGACAGTATTTAACAGCTTCTACTGAGATCAGGCCCTGTATTATAAAACAGAAGCATACAGACATTGTAAAATAGGACATGCTAAGTGAGTTCTCCTAAACTGGGAAGCACATAATTGATGGAGAGGTTTCAGAGTAGATTCTGTACTGAAATCCTGGCAGCACAGAGATAAATCAGAAAAATCCTACTGATTTCTGTGAAGCTAGAATGTCCTCGTAGGTCTCACAGTTCTGAAACAGTTATCCTGTCCTCTGGAAGTATACTGAACTGTACTAACTGGACTGTACTAACCATTCCACCTTCATACCTAATCTCTATTCCTCTGAGTAAACTGATTTTGTTTTAAAGAGAAAGTAGAACATCTGAATTATCTATTCGAAGATATAGCATTGTACTAATCACCAAAAAAATATGTCAGCCCAGTGTTTTCAAAGCCAAAGTCTTCAAAGCCTACATTATTCTTACCTTGCCTGAAGTTGTAGACCAAGCTTTCAGAACTCAGACACAACATCAAGGCACAAAAACTGAAGTATAGGTTATTGCAGCACAGCTGGGTTAAATGACCAGATTCCTTATGCTTAGCCCATATTTAGACCTTACTTATTCTGCAGCATATATGAAATAAAACTTACCTACTTCAAGGTGAGCTTAGTAATGTCCTCATTTTTCATTGACTGTATCTTCATTAACTGGAATGGAAGCTTAGACACTTATATGCAGTTGTCTATTCATATAGCCTATAGACCTAAATGCTGTGTCCTGTCCGGGATGTCCTGTAATTGGCTGATGCAATTCTCTCCACTCTGAGGTCTTACACAGTGTGTGCAATTTTTCACAGGAAAAACACAGGGATGAGTCCGAACTTTTTCATCTTCTGGATGTTCATCCAGGGTACTTGCAAAGAAAATGGCAAGAAACCATTTATCATAGCTTTGATTTAGTGGTCACATCAACGAGTTTCACAGATGGGGGCTATGGCTGGCAAGGTACAGACAATGGAAAAGTCAAGTGAACAATATGGAGAGGAGTGTTCTCAATGAATTTCTACAGAATAGTTCAAATATCTTCCCTTGAGTTACAAGCAATGGATATATCCTCCATCCAGATTTTTTAATTGCCTATTGAAGGAATGCAGGCATAGATGCTTCTCTACTGATGCCACTGCCAGTAATCCCATTGTTGTGGAGAACGGCCCCAAAGATATTGTTGCTGACCTACTGAGATCCCTTCTAACCTGAATTATTCAATGATTCTGTGATTTTATGATACTGTTCAATGTGATGCAAAAAATGCAGGTTGTCATTAGGAGGAAGTAGTGACTGATTAACAACTAAGACTGTAATTACTGTTATAAATATCCAGAAAAGGCTTACATCTTCCCAGGTTAGAGAAATTGGGATACGATTAATTAAAAAGTTTAAATAAATGAATTTTTGTCTCGACTAACCTAACTGAAGTGAGCTCATCTTCTATGTTATAAATAGGGGAAGAGGTTCTCCTCATGTTCAGTCCATCTATCTTCAGCATTTATCTTAGGTTCCACTGTTCCCTGTGCTGTGCCTTGTGTTTTTCCACTGGCTGTAGAGGCACCTATGGGGTTAGCTCAGACTAAACTAACACATTTCATACAACTGATGTTATACAGTAAATTCCAGGCTAAATGGCTTAGACTGCTGTGGACTGTCAAATGGACCATTGACTCATGTTTCACGATTTGGAAAGTGACTTATCTTGCATATTTTACAAAACTGAACTACTTCTATTACCAGTATTTTATTGCTGGAGAACTTCAAGCAAATAAAAGCTCTTGTCCTCTGATAGCTGGGGACTCTGGACATAGTGTTTAATGTAGTGCCTGTCTTTTTACTTGTCTGGAATTGTTGCTATTTGCAGGATCCAGTTTTCAAAGATCAAACAGCCTGTAAAGTGACAACTTTCCTTGCATTTCTGTTGCAGGTGTGGATTACAATGTGAGAACTGTCACAGTAGATCACACCCAGGTAGCGCTGCAGCTCTGGGACACTGCTGGCCAGGAACGGTGAGAAAGGTTCTCCTGTGGTTCAACCCTGAGAGCTGGCCAAGCTGTGTAGCTGCTCCCTCACTCCCCCATCTGCTGGGATGGAGGAGGGAATTGGAGGGATGAAAGCAGCAAAACCCCTTGTTTGAAATAAAGACACTACGATGAATTTTAACTCCATGCCAGTCAAAATCCGTACACATTTTAAGGTTTTGCTTCCTTGAATCATCTGTTTGAAGATTATTAAGCATGGACCTAATCCTGCTTCTTGGGAGAGGAACAAATATAGGAGCATGCCTAATAGAGCCAGTCAATTCACAATTTAGCTCATTCCCTTGCAGCACTAATGTGCTGATTTGCTGCTAAGTCCACTGAAAAACTGCCAGTCTGTAAAAAGGATTCTTAATTAAGCTCTGAAAAGTTTAGCACCACTATTTCTTTAGGAGGAAGACTGATTTTAAAATGCACCCAGAGTTATTTCCATAGCAGAAAGTGCCTTAATAGATAAAAAAGAGGTGTTTATTTTTTTACCATAACAATACCATTGTAGTAGAACTCCAGGTTTTTGTAAGGTTTCCGTGGTAATTTCCTTCCCCATCTCCTCACCTATTGTGTAATTTTCTATTGCTCAAAGCAAGGATGATAATGACAATCTAAGTTTTTCTACAGGAAGCTTGGGAAAAAGGTCTCCAAAAACCTAGCTAGCTTTAGAAGAGCACTTAGGGAGGGAGAAATTTCTGCTCCAAGCTTAAAATGAAAGAGGTGGGAGAAGGTGAGATATGCAGCCAATTATCCAGCCTAACCCAGAATCAATTAAAGAAGGCAGGGGGAACTTTTCCAAACACTTTCTTCTAAGAAAATCCTTTTATTTATTTTTCATTTTTTTTTCCCCCAAATAATTTATTTGCCTTTGCATAGAGGAATTACTGTAAATTTTAACTTGTCAGATGGTTGCTTCTGTTGAAGAGAGCTGTAACCAGGTTCTTACTTACAGGTACCGAAGCATTACCAAGCAGTTTTTCAGAAAAGCTGATGGTGTCATTGTGATGTATGACATAACAGCAAAAGACACATTCACAGCTGTCAAGCAGTGGCTGATCAGCATTGAGGTAACTTGACATAACTTTAAACTCTGGTGTCATTCTCTACCCTCTTCTGATCAAGGGTTGTTAGCAGGGTAAAACACAGAGAGCAACATGTTTCTTGTGTTGTCACAATTATGTTTTTTCTAGTGAGTTTGGTCTGCACCGTTGCCAGTGAAGTTGGTTTTGATCTCTATGTCTATGAAAAAAAAATCATAGTTTTAGGGTTTTAAGGACTTTGCATGAGCGTTGGGAAAATCCCAGCATGAAGTCCTCTGATTTCTCATGAGAGGAGCTTAGCTGGTGACCCCCACCGGATCACTGCTAGCACTGAGAGGTGTTTTGGATCAGTGATGGTGATCTGGTGATCACTGATCATCACTAGCAGTTTGATAACCAAGTGTGTAGCTCATGGAAAAGAGACTATATTGTGAATGTAAGCCATAAACTTAAAACGGTGTGATCTACATTAGTGCTGGGGAACTGCCTCGTGATAGTTCAGTTTCTTGGGGATCATCCTTTCAGCCACTCGAAGAGAAAATCATAGCCCACACCACTGAGCGACCTCAGTTAATTAAAAATTAAAACATATTAAGAGTGTAAGCAATGAAATTTGCTTGTGGCCAGAACAAAGAGTAAAAATAAAACTGAGGCACCTGCCACAAAGGGCTGACTTGTAGCAAGACCAAAGTATGACTTCCTGTTTGCTCACTGGAAGAGTAAGGGACAAATTGATATGTAAAGATCATTTAGCCTGATTTTATTTGGCATGTACTGTAGTGTAACACACTGTTTTCCATAATAGCAAGAGGTGGCTGTGGGAGCTCAGATTAGGACTCAGTTATTTAAATGCCTCCAAACAGTCATAGTCATTCCAGATATGAGTAGCCTTGTTGAAGTAATATTAGCATGCATTTGGGAAGAACAGGCCCTGGCTAATTATATGATCTTAATAAATCAGTGGCATGTTTAATTCAGTATGGCAAAAGCTAGAGAAGCATTGCAGATTTCAGAAAAATGGAATATTGTGGTCAAAACTTTTTTCCAAGATGTAATAATTCACCCTTCTTTACTAACTAATTTTTGTTTGCTGCAAACTGTTGCTAAATTGGACATACAGCCAAGTCCATTTACTGCTGTAGCATTCAGCCCACCTAATGAAAGCACTTACTGTGATAATTATAACCCTTTTCAGAATGAATTTTGATTTCTGTCTATTCTATGTATTTTTGGGGGCCTATTCCATGTATTTCTCCACTATTTTGTGTAATTCATTTGGTGTAATAGTACCCAGGTGTTGCCATTATTTTTCATGGCCATGTAATTGGAAAAGCAGTGGCTATAAACACATAATATCTGAGCCTGTGTAGCATGGTGGTTTTCTCTCTCCCATTTTAATATAGAGTCTAATGAGCTTCTGTGCTGTTATTTTAAAAAATTCCTAGTTAGTGTAATATTAGCATTCTGTCTTTTTCATGTTTTTTATCCAACTTCAGTTCCTGACATGTTTGTAAGCAAAGTGGCACATACCTGGTTTGTGTGAAGTCTTAAATGTCCTGTTATACTGTAACATTTGTTAGCTGTTATCCTCTTCATCTGCAATCTTTTGAATTCAGTGCTTCAGCTGGTTTTTTGCTATTTGTTCTGCAGGAGGCAACTGGGGAGAACGTGCCCGTTCTTTTGTTGGGTAATAAAACCGACAACGAAAAGGAGCGCGAGGTCCCGCTGGGAGTGGGAGACCATCTTGCAAAGGTACTGTACTTGGGGAACCCCTTACCAGGCTTGAAGGTGAAGGTTTTACAATGGAGTCCCAGTGTGTCTAAGTTCATAGAAACACAGATTAATGTTAGTCTGACAGGTGTTTTTTAAGGATTAGGAACCCCATCACACTCATCAATTCAGCTTTCAGTGATGTAAATGCTGATAATTATAGTACTTATAACACCTCCTAGATACAGAGAACATTCTAAACCCAAACCAGACAAATAAAAAACCTTCAACCAAACCAAAAAGTGATTGGAGAAGAAAAATACTTAAGAATTCACTCTCATTGTGTCTCCTCTGTCTCTCTTTGTTCTCTCTTTTTCTATATTTTTTTCCTTGCTACTTTTTTCTCTCTCTTTTTTCCTCCCTTTTCTGTGTGGAAGGATTCTTAACATAGAGAATTTGGGGACCTTTTCTCCCTCCTACCTCCTGTAAAACCACAGAAGACCATCTGTTACTCCTGTGGTAGGAGTAGAAAACATGTTTACTTTTAGTAACTTTCCATCAAGGAGATAAAATAAGTAGAGTTAACAGTCTGCAGCTACCAGAGCCCTGGTGATCCATGGGCATAATTTAAGCATTCAAGAGACTGCAAATACCAGATACTTGTTTGTATTCCTGTGTACCATGCCCATCAATTTTTCTTTTGAATCTCTCTATACAGTGCTTATGGTTTGAACATGAATGCCTGCAGAATATTCATTTCTTTAGAAATAAGTAATCACAATATTGCTGAAAAATTCACTGAATTGGTAGGAATATACCTAAATTAAACAGTGTGCTGGATTTCACATATTTACCTGTTTCGCCTTTGAAAACGGATTTGCTGCCAGTAATGAAAAGGGTATTTTCAAAATTTGAAGTGCAGCTGAATTGTTCTTCCAGGAAAGGTTGCTGCTAGGCTCCTCTCTGTAACTGAAAGAATTAGGGCCAGATCTCTTTCTGTCTAATTTTGATTATTCACATAGCCTTCTGAAATTATACCTCCCTATACAGGTTTGTGTCCATTATTTGGTTTTTGTTGGAGAGGATTATCAGCCTTGAACTTTATCCCTCAAAGGTTCTCCCTTTAGGAAATCACCTTTATTTTCTTGTACGCATGGAAATGCAGGTAACTTTGAGACCCTGGAAGCTAGGAGGGACTCCAGGGTGTAACAGTGAATCCTTCTGTGCAAAAACAAGTGACACATAAATGCTAAATGGACAGAGAGTAGGTGTCTTGCGTGTCATCTCACTCTAAAAAAGCTGTTCTAGTAAAACAAAGATGAATCATTCTAGTATACAGAGCTCTCAGCCCACCAGGCTATTAATTCTAACATGTCATGCAAGAAAATAAAATGTTTTGCATAAGTAAAACAAAAAGTTGTCAAATAAGATGGTTATAATCAAATGAATGGATCTGAATGACTCATTTGAATGTTTGAATGTGCTGCCTGAGGTAGTTAAGAGAAGGAATGATTAATGGCAATGGATTAGTTGAAAAGCAGCATAGATATAATTAAATTATAATAATTTGGTTGCTGAGCTAATAATAATCATGAATTTTAATGAAATATTAATTCTTGCTAAATGGCCATGTAATTCCTATGAAACCACGTACCACTGTCTCTGTTAGTAACTCTGTGCAATGGAGTTACGTATTTTGTGAATAATCCCACGAATTACTCATGAATGATCCCAAATACACAGGGCTAGATGCTGAGCTGATGCTAATTTGTATAGCCATATTTAGTGAAAACAAGGTCTTTTTGTGCAAAGAATCAGTTTAGCCTGTCTGCCCTGAAGTCCAACAGTTTTAAGGACAGTTTGAGTGCCTCACAGGATGGGATTGGCTTTACCCAGCTTTTTCTGTAGTCAGAAAGGAACATGTACTTTCAGAGGGCATTTCAGGCCAGCTGTATTAACTCTTGCTTTGTTTCAGTCCCACATCTTACAAGTACTGTACTGTACTCCAAATTCGGTCAGAAACCCAAGGGCTTCCATTATAATGCACTTGTCGCATAACTTTTTTGCGAGGCAGGCAGCACAGTTAATTTTAAAAAGAAATAATGGCAGCCTGAAGGGAGTTGTTGTCATTTGAGAAGACTGGTAGTTCCAGTGTGCTTGTTATACCCAGTGGAAGGGGAAATGGAATGAGCACAGGGATTCTGGAAGTCCATTTGACTTTTTTTAGCAGGGAATCCAGAAGGAAAACTCGATGTAACAAATTTCTCTCTAGCTTAGCTTAATCCAGTGATCAAGAGTTCGTATGAGCACAACAAGCGCGAGCATTCAGATCACATTGTGAGCGTCCAGAAACAGCCAATGTTCTGTTTGAGTGGATAAGTGTAACCACTGCCAGTTACTTAAATTAAATGCCTTGTGATAAAGGTGCTGCTCAGGCATGCTCATACCCAGCATGATTTTACTTTGGCCCTGCACGTACTTCCTGAGTGATCTTAAATGGGTCAATAAATCCTTCCCTATCTCTGTTCCTCAACTATAAAATAAGATAATAATGCCTTGTCTGCCTTGGCTTTGCAGAGTATACGTGCTTCATGGGATGAGGACTGTTTCTGTGTATTCACACAGTGTCTCCTTTGTCAACCTGTCAGTGTCATGCTTACACAAACACTGCTAATGAGGGAGCTATTCTCAGAATGATGCTACTTTACAGGACAGAAATCGCCCAGCTCTCTCTGGTAATAATTCATTTCCCCCCCAATTCTTTAGATGTCTGCTGATTTGTAGGTAAATTTTTAAAATGAAGTAATTGCCAGTGGTCTCCAAGGTTCAATAGCTAATTCTTGGTTGGAGATGGATGGCATTTCCTAGCTTAATAATTATATGTGTCCTGCCTGCTCCTGCTTTGTGTTCCTTGTGTATGCTATCAATTAAAGTTTCCTCTTTGAATCAAAGTAATGGCACTTCGTATTTCCAGACTTCTCCCCTTTCAGACAAGAACCTTTTTGCCAGACTGAGAGAATTAAGCACTCATTATCAATTGAGTTTAAATTGTTATCTTTCCACCCAAGCAATTTGTTGAACAATCCATTCAGATCCATGCCAGCATAAATGATGTTATCACTGAGAGTTCTCCTCTAGTGACATTCTGTTGTATGTGGGGAAGATGTTGGAGAAGTACCACTCTCAGCTTGGCTGACATAAAATACCTATAAACTGACCACAGTGGGGTTCCTATTAGAGTTCTGGTCAGCTGAGCAGAAAAGAGAGTGTAATTTTTATTTCAAGCTTCTGTTTGCATAGCTAGCAAGAAATTTGACCCAGTCAAATTTTATCTTAAAACTTTTCTAAGAAAAGCAAGAGAATCATAGGGTTGCATCATTGTAAATGTTATATATGTTTTTTTTTAAAAATCAATAAATTATCTATTCAACACTAACATTGCCTGATTTCTTCCTTCTCTGCTCTTTTGTGCTTATCTGGTCATCCAGAAATTATTGCAAGTTTTTCAATCCTGTTTTTCATTAGAACAAAAATTATAACCATTGACAACATATTCAAAACTGACATTGGATAACAATGAAGCACTTTTTTAGAGTTGCTAAAATAAACTATTATTGTATTTATGAAATTCTTTCCCCCACTTTTTGTCTCTGAAATTTCATGAAGATGACAAAGATTTCCAAAAGTAGTGCAATTCTGGAAGCATGGTATATAGGGAAAAAAAAACCAAACCAAAACTGAAATACCTGGTCATCTTAATGGAAAGTTTTGAAAACTGAATTATAGGTGTCTTCTGAAGAGTGATTAAATAAGTATAAATGCAGTAACCACAGTTAATAACAAACAAATGAAAATATGCAGACATGCTTGTAATTTCCTAAGGTAATGACTTACTTGAATTTTAAGCTTCTGCTATAAATAGCAGTAAGACACATAGAAAAGTGGAGGGTGAATAGAAATTTGAAATCTGGATGAGTAAAAGGACATGTAGTAATACCACAAAGGCAATGTAGGTGACCTTCAGTGTAGTAGGTTGTGAAAGCAGACAGATGTCTATTTTGGAGGATAATCTGTCATTCCCTTTCAAACTTCTCAGCCAGGTCAGGCTCTTGTGCAGATGATCTCTTGCATTTGCATTTATGGTGATAAGACTTCAACTAAAGTGCTGAGAATCTTTCCCAAGACTTGATCATTTACCCACTGTTCTTAATTACAAAGCTCCCAGGGAGGTACAAAACTGAAGATGCAGTCTGACTGCAAAAGAAGGTGCGGAAAAATTTCACAAGTACAAAAAGATGAAAGAAGAGTTACTGGAATTCTTTTCACTTTCTTTGTCCAGCACTCAGTGATGTGGGAGCTGCCTGAGCATCACAAGGAAAGTTCACAAGACTTCAGTACCTTACAAGACACGTTTGCATTTGAGCTCTTACATCAAAAGCTGCTCTACAGAACAAATATCTACTAAGAGAACCTTATAGTTGTTGTTTGTGAGGCAATCTTGGACTTCTTTTGTTACTCTTTACTGTTAGCTCTAGAATTAAAATCCTAAGATGTTCTATTTCTCCTTCTTTATTTTCATGTTTCAGTATATCTGTGTTGCTCTTTTTAAAGCTGGAGTGAGATGTTGTGCAAAAGTAATTGAAATGGTCTTTCTGTTTGATTGTAGGACTACAATTTAATTTTCTATGAATGCAGTGCATATTCTGGGTACAATGTGGAAAAGTCTGTGCTTCACTTAGCTAGGTAAGAAGAAAACACAATCATTGAGGTTTTTATGTGCCTGACTGCCCTGTCACTGATGACTTTGTGAATTCTCTTTGTTAAATTAGTTTTATAGGAACTCAAGGTAGTGAAATATTTGTTGCTTTTAAACTGCTCTGTAGCCTGACCCTGCAGCTCTGACTAAACAGTTGCTCAGGTTCATAAAGAGTTAAGTTAGTGAAGCTCTGTATAGATCCAGAAACATCTGAATTGGTGTAGGAAAGCTGAGGGCCTTGGCTGTTGTGATAGTTCTTGCAAGAATTTCCTGAAGGTTTGGAGAAATATGCTTGAAAATGGATGCTGCTGACTCCTTGCAGCAGGACACTGGATATGCTTCTTTCTTCCTTCTGCTCATTACAGCTCAAATTCTGCTGTCTGCCTGGGGGCTGGGAGACAGGAAGAAGTGGATTTTTGAAGTTATAAAGGCTAGAGGTAAAAATACAGGAAAATATGGCCCCTCTGAACTACTTACAGAGGTGAAGACACTGGTAATGAGTTGCCAAATGTCTAATATTGTCTAATATTGCTGAAATCAGTGAAATTTTGTGAAAGCAATGGTAATGGATAAATGTCTAGGCAGCCAGATTTGTTTTAATTTTGTTGCAGCCTTAAAAGTAAAAAATGAAAGTCACTGTTTTGAGTCTCTGTAATATGCAATAATTGTTAACAATCAGCATTAACTAAATGTTTCTAACTAAATGGACAAAGGCAGTTGTGTGATGGGGCCATAATTGCACTTTTTTGTTTGTTAGTTCACAAAACTTCATCATATTCTGTTAAATCTCTGGACAGTTTTATACTCTTGGGAAAATGTTTTTTTGTTTGATCTCATATGGGGTTTATTGACTTTTTTTTCTCACAAGTATTCTTTCTTTCCCCCAGGATTTTAAAAGAACATGAAGATAAAGTGAAAGAGAAAACCATCGAACTTCAATCTGAAACGAACAAAAAGTCATGCTGTATCAGGCAATAAAACGCTGAGGCATGTTTAGACAAGTCATACATTTATACAACACTACCAGGCACTATCAGATTTGCTTTTATCTTCCAAATATTTCTTCTGCTGTGTTCTGAGTGTAGGTGTATGTCAAAGTTAAAATCTTTTTATGCTCTGATTTTGCTTTTATAAATATTGTCTTTAGTTAATTGACAGTGTATTTGGGGCACTAACAGTCTTTTATTCTGTTTGATGTCCAACACCACGGAATCCTGCTTTGTCATCAGGCTTGTAGAAGCTGCCACATTATTAATAATAAGAAATAATTTTATGGGAAGAAAACTATTTGGAATACGAAGTAAATTCTTATTGGTGTGAATGACCCATCCTCTTAATACTGCTTGTTTCATTTCTGTTCAGACCTTTAGATCCTGATTTTGTGTTAACCTTTATTTACAGTTTTTAAAAAATTGCCATAGGTGTACTTGTTTGTAGTACGAAACATGTTAAGGCTGGCTGAACAGCTGTTTGTCTCCAAAAGTCTGTCACAGAAGGTGTCATAGCAGATGTTGAAGGTAGAATATTCAGAAACAGCAGATCTTATTTTGTGGAAGATTTTGAAAAACTTACCAGCATTTAAGGAGTGAAAAATCTCACCAAAATCCAGCGAGATATTGCTCTTTTAGCAATGCTAAGAAAAAAAATTCCTCCTCATGTAGCTAAACAGATGACTGATTTTTCAAAAGCAGCTGCCACACAACATTCCTCCAGGGCCTGATAGCACTGAGGCACAGTGCACCCACGGGGACGCATTTTAGAAAACCATGGCCCACCCTGGATCATAAGAAATGCAAATGTCAATTATCTTTTGAAGCTTTTGTGAAATATAAATGAAAATAAGAAACTTGAGAGTGCGTCACCCAGCCACCACATGATCAACAATTATTCCTGGTGGGATATGTCTTCACTGCATCCAGCTATTGTGGTAAGCAGTCAAGAACAAATATTCACAATGGTGAGCTTGTTGGGAAAATGGAACCCGTGGCAGAGTTTATTTCATTAAAATATCACACAACACGGTAGATTTCATTCTATAAGACTATTACAGACATTACGTTTTTAATCCATTTTCTAAATATTTTTAAAAAGTTATTTTTCATTTGAAAAATGGATCAATTTAAATCTAAAGATGAATGTTAAGCACTAGCTCAATAAGTAACTCTATTTTTGGATAAAAACTTTGTCAGTAATTAATTGTGCTCTTGGGATTTCAGTCTGATCAAAGGTGTTTATCCAGTTCCAAGAACTGCACAATAGGGAGTTACAGACTTTCCCCTACAGCAATTTCGGTATCCATACCAGCACTCAAATGTCCTTTCCTGTAAGTTGGGATCCAAATGTGACCCCTTCCCTATCAGGTAGAATAACCAAGGTTTTCCTCCTATCAGGAGTGATGGATGAACCAAGCAGCCCAGGATAAGCTGATTATTAAGAGATTTTCCCTTTTTGATTCCTGAGAATCTTCTCATCCAAATGAAAAAAAAATCCCCTTGCCTTCAGTGAGGTGGCTAAGAAGCTCTGAGACACTAAAGGAGCAAAATGAGCATCCATTACTGAAAATCAATGGGCTTTCTGTTCACTTCCCAGGGTTGCTTCTTGAAGTCCATTACTGGTTGTGGGAAGTTGAGTCACCTTATCGACTGTGGCATGTTATTCATCATGGAAATCTCAGAACTGAACCATTTGTGTTCAGTCCTGGCTGGAGCTGAAGTAATGCAAACCATTAATTTAAACATCAACAAACCCGACACTTTATCCCGATTTCAATTAGGAAGGACGTGTCATCAGTTTAAATATTGGCTTTGCTAATTGACTTTGAGTGATCTGTTCCCCCATTGGTATTGGAACCAGCAATATTTCCTCCAACCTCTGTCAGCCTCAGGAAGACAGCTTGAATGCTTAATTTCAGCTTTACTACCCATGATTCTAGCCCCACAAATGCCCAAATTCGGATCCTTAATTTCTTTTTCCCCGAAGTTCATCTTGATTTTGAAGAAGAGTGACAGGTGAAGTGGATTTTCTTTCCATGACTTCCACGGGATCATTTTTATTTGGGTGTCTTTCAGTGTGCACTGAGGCCGTGCCAGCAGGATGTACACAATTTGAGAGCAGACAATACTGAGGAGCAGCTGAACCCTGGGATGAGGGTGATTTCTTCTTCTGGAGACAAATCTGGTGCAGTCTAGGACCTAGGCAATGTCTTCCATCTCGGACTGATAGCTGTGGCTGCTGCTGATGCTTTTTGCAAGTCCAGCCAAAACCCAAGCTGAGTACACACTGCAAAGGTGCAGATACACACACAGCACTGACTTCATCAGCCACACAGACAACACAGAGATTGATGTCTTCACTGCTTGTCACCCACGTATACACAAGCAGCGCTCCCATAAATAAGAACACAGATAACCTAATCCTCCACTTCCTTTCCAACAGATCAAGACTGAAGTTCGCTGATGAAAACATGCATGTACACAACTCCTATGACTTGCAGTGCTCTCTCTCTCCCACTCTGCGCTACACCTCTCCCCAGGATCATGCAGAAAATAAGGTTTAATGAAAAGACTGGATATCCTGCAGCTATGGGGCACAAGACTCAGTCAGATAAACTCTGACCAGCAAGTTGCCTGCATACAGCTGGTCCCTTTTATTCTACCTTTTGATTTTTTTCCATGCTTATTCTTCTTCCATCTACCCTGACCCCTCCCTTTCTCTGTCCTTCATATCCCAAAGGAACAACTTGTCCCTAGTTGCCTTTTCTCTGTTAGTCCCAGGTTTTCTACATCTGTACCCACATAACCTATTTCTTCTACCATTTCCTATGTCACCTTGACTTTACGTGCTGTTGTTGATATAGTTACTGAGGTGCTGCTGGCCTTGCAAGTTCCCACTCCCAAAAGAGTCCCAGCTATTCCCTTCCAATTATTTGTGAAGTTGTGGTAACTCCTCCTTATCCACCTGTGAAGTCCAGGCATTGCTCACAGTGCTATCTGTAACCCCTTTCAGCTTCTCACTCTTCTATTTGCAATGTTCAGAGTTGCTTGTGTCATGTCCAGGGTTTCCTGATTGGTTATCTAAACCTCAGGGCAGGGCTTAGTCACCTGCTGGCACACCTGAACAAACAGCAGTTACTGGTGGATCAGTGCTCACAGAAGACAGGTATGAATAACTTGCTATAAGGCTCTACTTCTGGACAGATTCTGCTGTCCAGCTGGCTATCAAACTGGTGTGGGAATTTTCAGGTTCCCGTGTTCCTTGATGCTGACTGTGTTGCTGGGTTGCTGTCTTCTGACTCTGCACCAGGGTTTCATACCTCCTGGCAGTATTTTTCTCAGCTCTTCAGAAGGTTAATACTGGCTTAATATTAGTGAAGCTTCCTTTTCGTTTTTCTTTTTCTTTTTTTTTCTTTTTTTTTTCTTTTTTTTCTTTTTAAAAATTTTTTTCTTTTCTCTTTTTTCTTTTTTTTCTTTATTCCTTTTTCTGTTTTTCTTTTTCTTTCCCTTTCCCTTTCCCTTTCCCTTTCCCTTTCCCTTTCCCTTTCCCTTTCCAAATTAGCTTTAACTTGCTTATTGTCTCCCCCTCCTGTTTCCCTAACATTTTTTGGATAAAGATAAGTCAAGATTGTGGTGCAGCTGTACACCATGAAAGTGGCCTATGGGTCATGGAGTCTTCCCTGAACAAAATTCATAGCTGGTGTAAGATTGGTGACAATAGTATATTCTTTCAGGGATATGTAAGTTCTTGAAAATTTCCTTGACTAGAATGGAAAGTACCAGCAATAGAGAATGAGAAATTCTGCTGAAA
Organism: Gymnorhina tibicen; assembly: GCA_013399875.1. Classification (NCBI taxonomy): domain Eukaryota; kingdom Metazoa; phylum Chordata; class Aves; order Passeriformes; family Artamidae; genus Gymnorhina; species Gymnorhina tibicen. The sequence continues at coordinate 470,225 of VXAZ01002243.1, forward strand.
AAATAGCTCCTTACACTCAGCAGGCTTCATCCTGCTCTCACATTCACTGGTTTAACTCTTTGACTCAGCAATGTTTCTTTTGATGCCACCCTGTGTACAGCAAATCAGCTCACAGGCTGTGTGCACCTACATAAACTCTTAGAGAGGATGATGAGCTGGAAGGAGAAAGTGGGAGAAATTTATCTCTGCCTGGTCAGGTACCCAGTAGTGACAGGTCTTTGGGTATCACGCACAATACAAAGCCCATTTGCATGGATATAACGCAGTGCTCCCAACCCTTTGCAACTGGATGTCTGTGAGTTACTGTGTGCTGGTCAAACAGGTTCCAGCCTGCTCAGATGCGAATGGAGCAACAGTGGAACAAACCCATTGCACCGTATAACCTTCCTGAGAGAAGGGTACAGCACCTCCTCACGTACCAGATCTGAGGAGAAGTCTGCAGCTGTTAAAGTGGGAACCCTCCACACACAAGGGCTATGTGAGGAACAACCACACTGAAACAGGTTTGCCTCTGAAAGAACTGCAGTCAGTGGGCACTCCCCATGCTGGAGCAGGGACAAATGAGGAACAGGACCACTGGAAATCCCTATGCCCAGGACAACTGGAAGCACTGGGACTGAATGGCAGAAACAGTATTACTTGGGGTGGCAGAAAGCATTACACACAGCTCCTCCTTCTCCTGTGCTGCCTGTTGGCTCCCTGGACAAATGCTGACAGACGGAGTTGACTTCACAGTGAAAATAAAGGAAGCTGAAACTCAGGAGCAGAGGAGAGAAAAAATGTACATGAATACATTCATCTAATGGTTTGCACTGTTTTTCTTTCCCCAGAACCTCAATCATTGATAAAAGATTTGTGTACTTTGGTAGTAAATTAACTCAAGTAAAATTTCCCAACTTGGGACCATTTTTGTTTGCAACATCCGTATATTGGCAGAATTTTCTACCATGTGAGATCATTTTGGAATAAATCCACTTTATCATCTGCACAAGTGGAAGCTTGTTTTAGAAAGCAGAAACATGCTCATAAAGCTCATCAGTAGCAACTTCCTGAATTCATCCACAGCTGCTGAAATAATAGGTCTTTCTGATTATTGAAATTACAGGAATTGCAACAGCACTCACATACACTTCTGAAAAAAGGAGAGAGTTGGGCACTTTGGCCTGTTTACACATCAAACAACTAAAGTTCTTTTAATATGAAGCTAGTAAAAGGCACCTGATTATTGTATGATGAAAATAGGCTTCTCAAGGGGAAAAAAAACTCCAGTAGGTGAAGTTTACAGGGCAGGTATAAAAGTTCATTCCTATTGCTAATCTGAAATAGTGTATGCAGTGACACTGAATCCTTCCAAATGTACTAGAAGTTAAAGGACATTGGATTAGTCAGATAAGCACTGCTTCTTTCCTTTCAAACACTGAAGAGGGAAGTGTTTCAAACAAGTCCAGCTATACTAGACAGCTGTGTTTAGCTTGGGCAGCTGTCAGTGCCTTTTCTGCAACGTGCTTCTCCTGAGCACAACGATCATTGCAAGAGAAACCCAGATTCAGAGGAGCTTTCTCACTGGAAATGTCTGGTTTTCCTGGGTTGAACAGGAAGGGAGTAGGGAATCCTGTGGAACCAAGACATTTGAGTAACACATTATGTGGCTCTGAATGTTACTCAAGTACTCCCATTACTTGAGCTGCTGTTTGTGTGTGTGGGCAATGAGCAGTGAAGACCCTGCTGTGTTGTTTGTGTGGCTGATGGCATTAGTGTGTTGTGCGTGCATCTGCATCTTTGCAGTAGGTACTCAGCTCAGGTTTTGGCTGGGCTTGCAGAAGGGAAGAGCAGCAGCCACAGCTATCGTCCCTCTGTGACATACTGTGTTGTGCCTGGCGTTTTGTCTTGTGCCACCTTTACCTCACGTTGTGAGATCTGTGTCCTTTAGCTCGGAGCATACATAATATGCTTCTTTAGGTCCTGTGCCGCTGTATCCAGCTTAATCTCTTTTTTTTGCTGTCTTCTTAGTGACCTCATTGCAAACTGAGTATTATCAGCTTTGGAATATCAGTCTGCCTATTTTCAGGATTCAGGACTGCTGCAGCACTACGCTTAAATCTTGCCTTTTCAGAGCAAATCAAGTCTATGGATTGGGAATGTGAATATTGCTGTGACTCTATAGCTGCTGTTAAAGCTCAGGTGCCGCTGTTTTCAGAGGGTAGAGTGCTGGATAGGTTTGCAACTCTCCTTTCCTGCCAGTCATTACTCCTCCATTTTACCTTTCACAAGTCGTTAGAACCCTGCAACAAGCCATTTTAGGCCTTGGCAGAATCTCAGGGGGAAAAAAATAATAGAGAAAAGAAGAAAAAGACAGAATTCTCTTCTGCATTAGTGAGCTGAACAAGCCCAGCAAAATCTGACAAATAGCACAGTTAGTGGGAGGATATGGGCGGAAAACACATCTAAGATCACAGTTTTGAGAAAAGAAGTCTAGAGGGGTGGGCAGCCCATTTTCAGTATCAGGAAGGTGTTTAATTATCTTACCTCTTCGTAACCTCATCTTTAAATACTAGTAAATGGAACTGGATGTGAACCATGTTTCTCAGGTAGCCTCGGGAGCTCAGTATTGCTGCAGCCAAACAGAAGTTTGGGTACCTCTGCTGGGGGGCTGAAAAGCCTCAGGGCTAGCACTGCATAGCTCAGAGGTAAGGAAGGCTCTCAGCTGCAAAGCTCAGGTGCCTGCCCTGAGAGTGTGAGTGAACTGCTCTGTTTCTTTCTGCATGGCCTTCTCCCAGCTCTTACAGGTGCAAATGACTGAACTGCATTGAACTGCACTACTTGACAGTTTTGAACAAGGTCCTTTGAATCTAGGCTATTAAGGCTCATCAGTTGTCATAGCAACCCTGTATTGTATGGATTTATATTATGAAGCTGTAATAAGGCTGTTGCTCATCCCTTTGAAATGAGGCATAAATCACTAATGCAGCTTCTCAGTGACAGGACTTCTTTAAGTATTATTCTGACAGAGAAACTGATTTGCATTAAATGACATTTCTGTCAGCAAAGACAAATGAATGATAGGAGTGAAACTTTCTACAGGTATGCTATAGGCATTTTTATTTGTAACCCTCTGTAAAGTCACCTTCTACACTGAAATAATTTGTGTCATTAGAAGCCCCAGGGGAGGTTGTGCTAGGAATTACTAAAATCAGGTAAAATGTGTGAAGCCCTTGCTCTTGGCTTGTCCCATGCAGGGAATGCTGCACAGCAGTCAAGTGCTGCACACATTGAGGCACATGGAGATGGCACATACACAGATGATTAAATATTGGAATTTTTGTTTAATATTTGTTCCTCGCTGACACGATTCTTGTGTAGAACAGTAGCTAATGTACCTTTCTGTCATTTCTGTGCAGACAATACAGCTGTGCAAACATGGTATACTTAGATTTCTGTAGGGTGCCATTGATCAAGAAAGTGAAGTCACACAAAATTACAGACATCTATCAAATGATTGTAAATGAACTGCTGGCAGGTTTCAAAATGTAATGCTAAATAAGCTAGGCATGGTTTATTGTGAAGCGGAGTTGTATCCAATTTGCTGATAACTTATAAAATCCCCATCCTTGGAAGTTTTCAGGACAGGTTTTATATAAAGCCATGGTGATTTGACATACCTCTGAGGAAATTTTTGCTTGGACTAGAAACCTCCAAGGTTTCCTTACAACCAACATTTTGGTGGGACAGATGGAAAAAGCCCCAAACAGATAGCATTTTAGTTAAGCAGACTGTTTTGCCTGTCTGCTTTGCATACCAGCATTAGAGGCTAGCAGTTAATCTAAGGCCACCACAACACCTGCAACAGAGCATTCAAGGGTGTTATGAAAGCACTCTGTGGTGCAAGACATCTCTAAGAAAGCAAATGTCAGTCCTGTCTTCCAGAAGGGCAAGAAGAAGGGTCTAGACAATTATGAACCTTACCACAATTCCTGGGAAAGTGATGGACAACTAATCCTGGAAACCATTTTGAGATGCACGAGAACGACAAGATAATGATCAGGAATAATCAGCGTGGAATTACAATGGGGAAATTGTGCATAATGAACCTGATAGTTTCTACAATGAGATGTCTAGCTTGATGGATGAGGGGAGATTCATGGATGTTGTTTAACTCAGCTTTAGTAAGGCTTTTGACACTCTCCCATAACATCCTCATTGGCAAGGTGACAAAGTACGTGTCAGATAACTGAACAGGAAAGTGCTCAGGAAACTGAACAGAAAATCAGCTGAATGACTGGGCCCAGGGGGCTTAGAGAAGAGAAAGATCAAGCGGGATCTTATCAGTAAATGTAAATACTTGATGGACCTTGGGAATGAAGAGGAGAGAGCCAGACTCTTCTCTGGAGTACCCGGTGACTGTAGAAGAGGCTACAGGCACAAATTGAAACACATGAAATTCCATCTGAACACAAGAAATTATCTCTTTTTTTTTCCTGTAGAAGTGGTCAGACATTGGAATAGTTTTCCCAGAAAGATTGTGGAGAATCCATCCTTGAAGCTATTTCAAACCTAATTGTAAATGGTCCTGGGCAACCTGTTCCACCTTGTCTTGCTTCAGCAGTGGGGTTGGATGTTTTCAAGAGATTGGTAAATCACAGTGGTACTTTCTGTCTTCTATAATTCTAGCTGTCTATAATGTTCAAAGCCTCATGGGCCAGCTAGGTTTATCCTCACTGCCACAGGGACTAACGTGAGTGGACTGTAATAAAAAGGACACATGACACATAGGCAAATAAGAGATGAGGACAGCATAGCAGAAAAGTTTGATATAGGTCTGGTTTTGGTTTATAAGCAGATTCCACAAAGGGAATATCACTGAAGTACAAGCTAGAAACTTGAGTTCTAGCTGATGAGACTGATTCATCTCAAGATGAAGGAAAAGAAACGGCATATCACGCCAGTACTGTTGAAGGAACAAGAATGGGAAGAACATAACACAGTGTCAAGGTTCTGGCAAGCAGAAGTGAATTTTGCATGTGGACCCATGAATATTAGGTTGCAAGGGTCTAGGAATTTACCCAGATGGAGATTAGACATCCCGCTGCTTAACAGAATTCCTGCTTAATGGTATCATTTAGCAACAGAATTCAAATGGAAAATTCACCCAGAAAATGTTAGGCCTTAATATCTTCACTACTTTTTTAGTGGGTTGTGTCAGGACAATTTACCCAGTCTTCTGAATGTTTTCCAATTATTTTATGAAGTTCTTTCCTCAGTTACCTCCACATCTTTACTGGTAAAGGATACCTTCACTTTTTGAATGCTGCTGCTTCCATACCCTCAATTCATAGCTCAAAATTTATTGTCATCATGTGTTTTGTTGTTGGCTACGTGACATACAAATGCTCTCCATCACATGCTGCTGCTTCAGCTGCACACAGCCATCTTGCTATCTACAGTCACCCCATAGGAAAGCAAGAAAATACTGAGCTTTTTTTTCTGAGATACTCTCTCGGTGGTGATAATAGCAATTATATTTGCTTCAATAGTATCTCATTAGCTAATGACATTGATTTGTCACGCCAATAAATGTGAAAAATATGCCACTACGATGATAAAGTACTTCTGCTAACTGATCAGCATTGCAAGTTACTGTTCATGAGTTAGTTACATGTGTCTTTCTGGGCTGCCATTTCATATTGCTGCATCAAAATGGAAGAGCACATATGGTTTGTGATTAAATTCTGTTGTGACATTAACACAGGGGTCCATTTCTGGTTCTAGGGCTGTGTTGTACTGGAAATGCTGATGGTTCATGTGAGTAAATGGGAAACGGCTGGACACAAAAGCACAGAACCAAGCTGCAGAAGAGGATGTTCTGTTTTCCACATGAAGATTTAGGGGTCGGCTCAGGCTTGATCTTGCTGATTGCTGTGCTTCATGATTCAGAGGAATGACTTGCATTGTAGCCCAAACCGGTGTGCTGTGTGAGGAAATAAGACTGATTTTCTGTTGCAGTTGTTATCTCAAAGCTAACACGGTTTCTTTCTGCTTCATAATCACACCGTAGTATCTCTCCAAGCTTTCTCAAAAAACGCTATCTTAATGTTGTTTGCATCATCACTTATCTCCATTGTTTGTTTCCACTAAAAAGTGAGAAAAATATCAAACATACTAAGAAAAGGGAAAGGGAAGGGAGTCAGGGAGATTGTATTGGTACCTGTAGAGTCTGAAAGAGATGTAAAGAGAACAGCAGAGACTGCAAAAATTTTGAGATCATAAAAATCTTTTTCTTTCCTGTCAGCTGTATCTGGACCCTTGAATAATTTTTTTTTTTTTTGGTCTAGGAGACAGGTTCTTTGCTTTAGCAGTCATCTGTGAGCAGTCGTCTGCTTCTTTCTTTGTCTCAACTGTGTAGAACACATCTATTACCTTTTTTGTGTCTATCCTCAGAAGCAGCAGCTATATTCAGGGAACACTCTTGTTCCCTGTAGGTGTACTACTGCCCTGGTTCACCCCAGTCATCATACTGTGCAGAAATACCAGTTTTCTGGGAAATCTCTAGCTGATGATTCATGTTCTCTTTACTCTAAACATATTGTTATATCAGCTCTAAAACATCAGGTTTATTTCTTCAGTTGCTTTTAAAAAAGATTTGTAGGTGCTGTTAATTCACAGTTAATTTCTAGGAAATTTAGATGCAATCTAAAGGATTTGTCTTCCTCCCACGTACCTGTGTGCTTAGCAGATTAAGATCAGAGATGATCTCTGAGAAATGTTGAAAAGAAATGATTCAAAAAAAGGCTAAAAACCTCCCACTTTTCCAGTTGGAACTAGTCTGTGAATGCTTCATGCCTATTGAAAAAGAAATCACCTGGCTTAGTTGTATATTCCAACTAGGCAAGTGCACACACTGGCATAAACTTAGACCTTATAAGCCAATGGAAATTGCTCATAAAATGTGTCCTCCTTGCCACCAACACAACACAGTAAGAAAAGTGAAGTTCTCTTTTCAATAGTGATCCTTGAGATTACATTAGTTGCAAAACCCTTAGATGCATTTGTTAAGCACTGTGTAACAGCAGCAACACAGACTGTTAGAAGGAAAAACGGAGGAGGAGGGATTACAGGTGGATAGGAGGTGTAATTCATACAAAAGGCTAGGATGCAATCATGGGTTGCATAGGTAAGAGAGGAGTTACCATGAGGGTACTAAGGTGGGAACTAATTGTGTCTTCCAGTACCTAATGGGGAGTTCCAGTGAAAATAGAGTCAGGCTTTTCTCAGGGGCAAATAATAAAATAACAAGAACCAACAATCCCAAGTTAAAACATGAGAAATTCCAATTGAAAATTAAGTGTCCTTGTGAGATTAGCACAGCACTGGAACAGCTGCCCAGAGAGGCTGGGGAGTCTCTGTTCCTGGAAATAAAGAATCCCTGGACAGTTAGGTTTGGAAAGGACCACTGGAGGTCGTGTAGTCTAAGCCCCTGCTCAAGCAGGGTCCTTTAGAATACACTACTCAGGATTAGTTTCCAAGTGATTTTTTTAATATTTCCAGGGAAGGAGATTCCTGAATCTCTCTGGCCTATGTGTTCCAGTGCTTGGTCACACAGATTCTTCCTCATGGAATCATAGAATATCCTGAACTGGAAGAGACCCATAAGGATCATTGAGTCCAACTCCACTCAGGAGACACAGGACACCCCAAGGGTCACACCATGTGCCTGAGAGTGTTGTCCAAACGCTTCTTGAACTCTTGTCAGGCTTGGTGCTGTGACCATTTCCCTGGGGAGCCTGTTCCAGTGCTCAGCCACTCTCTGGGTGAAAAACCTTTTCCTGATATCCAACCTAGACCTCCCCTGACTCAGCTTCATGCTGTTTCCTCGAGTCCTGCCACTGGATGCAAAGATGCAAAGGTCAGTACTTTCCTCTCTGCTTCTCCATGAGGATGCTGAAGACCACAAGGAGGTCTCCCCTCAATCTCCTCTGGGCTGAACAAGCCAAGTGACAGGCTCATGTGGAACTTTCTGAGCATCAGTTTCTGCCCATTGCCTCTTGTCCTATTAATCGGCACCACTGGGAAGAGTCTGGACCCATTCTCTTGGCACTCTCCCTTAAGGTACTTACAGACATCTATATGGTCCCGTCTCAGTCCTCTCTTCTCAAGGCTGAACAGGCCCAGCTCCCTCAGCCTCTTCTCCTAAGAGAGATGCTCCAGTTCCCCAGTCATCTTCATTCCCCTCTGCTGGACCTGCTTCAGGAGCTCCATGTCTCTCTGGGACTGAGGAGCCCAGAACTGGACACAGCACTCCAGATGCGCCTCACCGGGGCTGAGTGGAGGGGCAGGATCACCTCCTTCAACCTGTTGACAATGTTCTTCCTAAGCCACCCCAGGACACCATTGGCCTTCTTGGCCACCAGGACATACTGCTGGCTCATGGGCAGCTTGTTGTCCACCAGCACCCCCAGGTCCTTCTCTGAAGAGCTGCTTTCCATCAGTCAGCCCTGTTCTTTCTAATTTTCTTAAAGCAGGGATTTATTCTTCGTTAGATACATAGAATACCATGTATCCTTTATAAATTTACCTTCTAAGTGAATGAGGTTATCTATAATCAAATCTGTATGTGTTAAATTAATTTCTGAATTAATATTAAATTTAAAACAAATCCTGTTAGAAATTATCTCTGAGAAGGTTCTTCAAATTAGCTCTGCAGTAAAAACATGCCTTGGGTATTACTGGGTAAATATTACCGCCTTGGGTAATATTCTTGTTCATATTCTGGACAGTTTCAACTCCTATTAGAAGTCTAAGACAGTATAAAAAGGCTGTAAACCCCTAATTCTGCACGCAGAGAGGTCCCTGGAACAACCCCTGCAAAACCCAAACCTGAAACTAATGATATCTGGCAAGGGCTAATTGGTGCTGTGAGTAAGAAATGCTTATGAGAATAGAGCCATACTACACTGTTCTTTACAGAACCTTGGGAACAGAGTGGCTCCCCTAACACTGTGGACTCCTTCCTTAATCCTATCAAGCACTGCAAGTGTGAATTGCCCTCTGCGCCTTTTAGAGGCACGCTCAGCATGTAGCTTTTTTTGGATGCTCCTTTTTGTTTCAAGTGACAGAACAATCCCTGAGAGTCAAGATCAGAGTCAAGGCAAAAGTGACCTGCTTTCTCTTTTCTCCAGTGCGGTGTTAGTCATCAGTCTTTTGTGTAAATACTGTATTTCAGTTTCTTTCTCATGCTCTGTCCTCAGCTCATGATCTTCTTTTCCTGTCTGTGGGAAGGGAATTAAGTGTTTTAAATACCTGACTGTTTCAGCTCTCAGTGGTCATTTTGTCATTATAATTTAATGCAAAGCTTTAAAAATCAGTGGCTTTGGTTCAGTCCTGGAGTCCATGAGCGACCTTCTTATTCAAGCCTTGAGAAAATGAGGCTTAGACTCTGTGGTGGTTACCTGGACTTGTTGGATTGCTGAGGAAAGCCTTGTAGCTGATTGCACCTGACCAGCAAGGTCTTTGCATACCTGTTTCGCTAATGCTGACCTAACTGATGCTGTGTGTGCCGAACTCACGGGTGCTTTCAAAGCCTTGCTGGTGGGTAACAGCTTTAATGGCTTTGGAAGCCTGAATTTGCTTTTTGATCACTGTGGCAGGAAGACACTCAGCTCTGCAGCAGGCACTCTCAGTTCTTTTTGTGATGGAGAAATACATAATATTTTTTTGATGTGAAGAAAAGCACAAGCTAATTTTCCAGGACGGAATGTGCCTGAGGTGTGGTGACCACCTCAGAACTCTGCCATTAACAATATCAGTCAGGATTTAATCTTGCAACACGAAAGTGAATGGGCACTTCAAGTACTAAGGCAAGGTGGCTACTATTGAAGAGAGACCAACACTTCACTGTCAGTAGTTGAAAGATGAGGCAGAAAGGACAATCAATGGACAACAGTGCTTAATAACTTCTCAAATTTGTTAATGAGCTGTTCTGATCTAGTGGGGGTTTTTTGCTGCTTCTTGACCTGTGATTTCTGGCAAAAATGACACATTCTCAGTAAAGACCCTTGGGAATCTTTTTTTTTTTTTCTTTTTGTTTTTTTTTTTCTCTTTTTATTTTTTTTTATTTTAAACAAGGTATGAGATTTTTTTCCTGCTTTGTTATTCTTTTAATATTGAAGTTATTAAATATTTATGCAGTGAGCTAGAGAAATGGATGGTTTGAAGTGCTTTCAAAGTATAATTTAAGCAAACAAAGCAAGAGTCTTTCCTCTTTCAGTAATAGTCAGCTCAGTGATTAGTGGCAAAGAAGAAGATAAAAACATCGTTTGAATAGATGTATATAAATGGAGGGCCTGAGAAAAAATCTGGTAGAATTCCTTACCTTAAATTCCTAGAATCACAAAAGTGTTACAAGAAAGGGATTTGTAGAGGGCTTTTTTCCAGTCCATTACTGAAAGAGTAGCTGAACTCATTCCCTGAAAATGACAGCAATATTTGACAGATAAACTCAATTTTGTGAGGAAAGTTGTTCATCCACACTCCAAAAATATGAAAGAAAAGTGCTTTAAAACAACAGTGATGAACTAAATTGAAAACAGTATCTTTTACTGCTGAATCACAGTTTAATTTCACTCTACATAGATACCACGTGATACAATCCCTAGACCGTATTCTTTAGACCATAAGAAAATAGAGGCACTGTACAGTTTCTGTGGAGGGAATAGAAATAGGTTTCTAAAAAGTGAGAAGTTGACAAATACTGGCAAAATACATCTTCAAGTATGCTTTATTTGCAGGTGATTAAAAATATTTTTAGGCAAAAAACTAGTCAATCTTATCCAGTACAAGATAGAACATGATTTAGTGCCTAATGCCAGACGGACTGGAAAATGTGTAGATAGGACTGATGATGCAGTAGTTGATGAGTTACATGTGATTAAATGGCCCACATTCATATAGTAAAAAGACCTGATACATACATATGAGGAATTATAAGCACTTAATATTTTAACAATAAGCAGGAGATTTTGTAAGAAAAACAAGGGACTCAAGGGGATGGGAAAGCTACAGACATCTTAGTAATATCAGAAGCCATCGACATTTTTTTTTAAAGACATTAACTTGCTCCTGCAAATTACTGCACTCTTGAGAATAGTATTTGCAATTTAAAACTTAGCTAAAACATCACCAAAAGGTAACACTAATTCCTATTTTTAAAAAATTATTTTGTATTAAGAATTTTGCAAAGAACTGAAATATGGCATGGCCAAGAAGCATGAATTATCCACCATTTCAGAGACTTTGCATTCATCACATTTAAATACTAGGTGTCTGATTTCTGAAAGTCTCATGCAAAATCCAGCTATAAAAACTCACCACAGAATATTTTCAAGGATAAAAAGCTAATGTTTTTTAAAGCTCTGACAGACATCCAGTTGTGAAGGTGAATTTCAAAACTAATGGTCCATATTTTCAGAGGACATTCAAAAATGTAGTTGTTGAACTTCCTGTAAATGCCCAGCTCTTATCTACACTTTGCATGGAATATTTACCAAAGCTATAACATTGGACAGTTAATGGAATATATCACTGCCTAGAGTAGTGCCAGAGGTAACATCATTATCTTTCCATAACTGCGTAATGAAAATTAAATAATCACAAAACAAATTCCTATTATGAAATGACTTCTTTTTTTCTCATGTACAATATATATATTCATTTATATTGAATATAAGTCCAGTAATACTATCACAGTAATGTGCTGTAGTAGTCTTTCATAGTGAGAAAACTGCCCTAATCATCTTTAACATGCAAAGCTTGGAAGAACCAGAAATTCACAGTAATACAATTTGTATATGCATCTTCTGCCATCCTAAAGTTAACCAGAACACTCAAGACTGTTGCTTATTTTTTTCCTATGTTTAACAAAAGCTACAGTTCTGTATACTGTACATTCACAGTGGGATCCCAGCCCCCTGTACTATCTGCAAGAAAGATCAGGTTACCACCCTCCATCAGAGTAAACATTCTAGTATTTAATATAATAATCTTGTGAACAGTTGTTCCTAGCTTGAAGCTCAGCAGTTCAAGACTTGATAAAATTCTCCTTTTCATCTCTCTGAAAGGTTTCTTGCTAACGCATTTTGTAGTCATTAGATACTGACATTTCACATAGCTGTCCTTTAAAATCCAAGTCTACTGTGAAATCCAGGTCACGCTGTAAAAAGATTTAAATGTAACATGTAAGTAAGACCATAAGTTGAGCGTATTAATTCAGTTATCATTGCTTGGGTTGAAAAGACCAGCAGATTCAAGAGATTCCTGTGGTGGTTTCTAACTTCTTCAGTTTTTAAATGGTGCTAACACTGAGAAAGCAGGCTGTAAGATGTGTAATAGCATTCACCATGCAGTCTGTGCTTAGGTCATATTTCTATACCCTTTCTGAGGTGGATTTAATGTCCTGGTTACTACCAGGAAGCTTCTGAAATGCTGTTATCATAGGTATCCTATGAAAATTTTTGAAGGGTATCCCCCATTGAGATGCTCTTAATTTAGGCTAAAGGGCTTTCCCACTAGGGGTTATTCCAGAATAGATCTAGTAAACTTCCCATTGTACAGAAGCCCTTAGTAATTTTTTATCTTGTAACGACACGTTTTTAGGGAAGAGGCACTACACAGCCCTACAGAAGGAAGCTGTGTCTATGCAAGCTTTTGAAAAACTTCGTGTTTCAGAAGAACAAAGCATGAGCAAATCCTTTTGAACCAAGGTGGTTTCTCTGTCTTATGACAACTACCAAGAGCACATTAATTTTATCACCTAAATCTGCATTCAGGTACTTACTGCTGTGTGAACAAATTTGAGATATTTTGTTCATTTTTCTCTCAAAGAAAATGGATACATTTAACCCAAAAGAAACTATTCCAGTCCCCCTAGGACAACATAAGGATGGGAAACAGATTATTTTCCTCTTGCAGCAAGTAGCTTCAGGGTTGAATGTGTTTGTTTAAATGCCAAGTTTATTTTGTGTTTATTTCTCCCCCTGTATCACTATTACTATGAAAACCTTATCCAATCTGTGTTTGGTATAAAAATGGAAAAGCAATGCAAAAAGGGAAGACAATGAAATGTTAAGATTTGTTGCAGTCAACAGATGCAATTTTGCAACAATTACAACAGGCACGTAGATGGATAACCAGGTTATTTTAACTGCTGTTTACTCTAACAGAAAATGAACAGCCACTGCTCAAGATTTTTGGCAGAAAACAGTGCCAGTGTTTCTCCCAGAAGCTGTACTTCTCTTGTCTTGTTCTATCCAGCCATGGATAGAACTCTGCCTGTCAGACCATGTCTCACAGTCTCCTTACAAGTTAAAAGAAGCACTAGGGGGATTCAGCCCATAGCAGAGAAACTGAGGAAGTTTTCCCCAGTCATCGTAATGTGATATCCATAATGCTTTAGCTTTTGTCTTAAATAAAGCATCTGTATTTTCTATGGAAAGGCACAATTTTTAAACAACCCTATTAATTAGTGAGTTTGAGTACCTTTGATCGGTGAGTTCATACAAGCATTCCTCTGAAATGTGTTACTTAATTTCCTGTTGGACTGTCCTCGGGCACTGAGTGGCAAATCACTCAGTGCCCATAGATGTGGAACTGAAGTACTTACTCTTGATCATCCTGTGTTGGCAGAAGGGATCTTTCCACTGATTTCAGTGACAGTGTGAAGAGCCCCTTGCCTGCTTTCGTCACAAAATGTGAGTCAGGCTGATTGCAGAGGGCAGCTGACTGGATGATGTATTTGAATCCTTACTGCCTTCCCATGCTAGCCTGCTTGCAGGCTGACTTCTGTAACATCAGCGCTGCTTTATCATCGCTGTCATCAGCTTTGGTGAAGCTGTGGCTCGAGCTCTTACTAATACACGTGAATGCCTTTAGCATGCTTGTTGTTTTACTCCTATTTATTTTCTTGATTGCTGATTGTAGTTTGCGATCAGTAGAGGTGGAATTGGGATCAGGGATGCTGACTTACCACATTTTTTGCATTTGGTTTCATGGATATAGTCCCATAGATTTCTTCTCCTCGTCTCACAGTTAAGTAGTCCTCCAAGTAGAAGACAGTTTGCTTCCAGTGAGTATAAGGAGCATCAGGTGCTAAAAAATACATATGGGTATCACTTACTGAAAATTCCTACATGCCTTGTGAATAAAATTATGACTTGGGAACAATTGGGAAAACTCCTTTCTTCTCATAAAATGCTTTAACTCATGGACTGTATTAGCAAACGTACTTTGCACCGGCACAATTCTATTGAGTGTCAGAGGGTTGTCTTCTAATTTTTACTGGAATATGTCAGATGTGAATCACACCCAGCAAGAAGGATTCCACAAAAGGGGTTACAGGGCAAGATAGGCACTGTTTTTATGCTTTCCTTTCAACCCACCTGTTCAAATTGGGAAAATCTTTACCACTAAGTGCTTTGAATTTCAGAAGTTTAAATTAGTTCAAGAAATAATTATACAAAAGCATGAAGGAAAGGTTCATCAGAAACTATTAATCACAGTGTTGCAGATGAAACATTTGACTAGTGATCCCAAACCAGCAGGTTCTACAGTTTCCAGGAGGATAGAGCTGATGATGAAAGGGTACTTGCACCTTGATCTGTTTTGGGATTTTTAAAAGGCATTTTGGGCAATTTGCCAGAGATGGAAACTGGTCTAAATTAATTTCTAGTCTTGCTTAGCAGAATCACTTTGATGACCTTTTGCTGTTTCAGGCTTTTAATTTACTTATTTGGTTTTATTTCTGATTTAAATTCCAATCTTTGAGCAGTGCCTACTGAACTTGTATCGGTCACTTCTTGTTCCTGCCATTCTTGCAGTCAAGAGCATCTAGGAACCTAGGAATAGCTGTACAAGCTCAAAGACTTTCTAACCTGGGAAAAAAACACCCTCTGATAAATTTATTTTTCTTCTATTTGTATCCCCCAGTCACATGAGGTCATTGTATTGTATCATTGTTAACACTGTTTAATAACATAATGATATTATTTCATTTCAACATCAATGTTTCAAAAAAATTACTTGGCTTTGAAAATTTTTTGTGACTAGGAAAATACTGATGCTTTTTAAAAAACCTGTGAGGACATGAATTTTTAACTCTTTTCTAAAATTATAGAATCAGAAGACCCATATAAACCAACTTTTTCAGAAACTGTGCTGGCAAACTGGTATCTTTGAAAGGAAAAGGATTTTACCAGATAATTTGTGTCTATGTGTCCAGACAGTTTTAATGACTGTTAATCTCAATTGTTAAATGAGATATCTTCTTGCATGAGTTCAGATTCAGACTGTTTACTATTTACACATGGCTGCATAAAATTTCTAACTGAAAACATGTTAGACCAAAAGGAAATTGAATTTATATTCTAAATCATAACTGCTGCCTTGCACACACCCACATATGTGTGCACATGCCCCCATGCAGAGCCACGTTCCCTAGAAAAGCCCGACATAACTGGAAACTTGTCCCTCATGGACAGGATGGGGGTGTGTGTAACACAGGCCCGGGTCTCCAGGTCCACCCCAAATCACACACTTATTCGTAATTTAAGAAATAACGTATCAGTGAAGTGGCACTTTGTCACGTCCTACACACTGGTGTATTTCACTGCCTTCTCTACAGCTTTGGCGACAGACACCAGGTGAGAATCAGCACCAGTCTTCCACACAGTGATGACCTTCAGCAGCAGATGGCCAAATGACTCTTTTATGGAGCAATTTCTTCTGCCCCTGCCTTATCATGATAAACTGAACAGAGGCAGAGAAACCCTTCCTTCAACCTCCCGTCTACACGCAGGCTGTCTACAGGATGAGGTTTTTACATTTATTGCAACACTCTCTGGTTTTTTCAGTCTTGTAAACAATGCCTTAAGGGAATGGAGCTATTCCTTTAAATATCTGCTCACCAAGGCAAGTTAGAGTTTCACATCTGGGTTGTTAGGGACGATTCACATTATGTGTGGTTTTACTTGGAAAAAATGGCTTGGAAAAAATGGTAGTTTTGTTCTAGACTCTGGGGCAAGCAAGAGCTTTGTCGAGTTTTGGACTTGGGTAAAACTAGGATGCAGAGCTGCTGTCTCTCACTGAGCTGATAATTCCCTGTCTAATCTGATAAATTTGACACAGGATTTAGCTATAACTGGTGAGGAACATAAATTCACAGGTCATAATTCCTGCTGAGCTCTAAGCTTGATAGCCATTGTGAAATTCTCCCTCTGTTTCCACAGAATTCCTATAAGCAGTGGTCCTTTCCCCATCCTGCTCACCTCCCCCAAAATTACAATAGTTTTTGTCACTGAAATTCAAACGTGGTGGTACATTAAACCTTCCTGTACCATCTAATCAGCAGCACTGACAGACTGATAGCAGCAGAAATGAAATTAAAAGAAATACAGATTACCTGTAGAAAATCCCATCTTCTTGTGGCACTTTGTAAATTCAATATTAAAATAGGTGACCAAGGCATGAATGTAATCATTGCGCTGAATTTGGAGGCAGAATGCAGAAGTAAATTCCAATTCTTCAGTCTTCACTGTATAAATATCTACTTCCTGTTTTGAGGAGAAAGAAAAAGACATTTACATGCAGGTTTTTGTGACGCTCAGGTAAGTGTTAAGTGATGCACTTCAGTATTTCATTTGATGATCAGACACAAAGACGACGGACAGCCTTTTAACACTGTAAGAAATCAGAGGTACATTCTAATATATCAGACCATGAGCAAATGATCCAGTTATCTGACTAAGCTGACAGAGAGGACACTCACTGAAGAGGGTGTGTTCTTGGGAATGGCAGGGAGGGGCTGTAGAAGCTGGAGAAGATCAAGCTAAAAAGGTGCTTTGACAAATACAGGCATGATAGATGTTGAAATAGAGATGTAGGTCCCAGTTCAAAGACATTTTATCATCACAGACTGTCAGCATGAGGAAAGATGCCAGAGTTGGATTTTTAATAAAAATACAGTTATTTGTTTGAGCATCTCTGGAAAGGAAAGTGATTTGATTCTGTCAAGCAGTCAAAACATTTGAGGCATGAGAGTGGCCTGCTTTTTGATGCTTTCTAGTCCTGTGTCAGATAACTGATTCCAAACAGTGAGCACAGGGATCTTACTCTTGAGCAAGACAGGAGTAAACTATGTAAATCATACTATGGCTCGATTGCAGTAGTTGGAAGCACTGATGTAGTCTTCAAGACTGCTTATTTCCATCAATATTTAAATCTCACTGTTCAAGGCTTAAACTGTGTTTTTCACATGGATCTGATTCTCCCAGCTAGGTACTGCTTTTCTCTGGGTTGTTTCCAAAACTTGTAGTCATGATAGCGAGGATGGTAGGTCTGAAGTAGTATTCTAATGCTGTGGGAAATGTTTCCTGTGCACTTTCTGGTACCCTCATTGCTCATTCTCATACCCTTATTGCTCATGCATATAGGGAAACAGAAATTTTTGTAGGCAGAAATCCAAATTTTCTCTACTCTACCAGCTGAAGCCAGGAATCTTGTCTCGGACCTCACCAGCATTTCTTAAGACTCACACTGCAGAAATGGAGAACAGAGTCTAGACTGCCCATTAGAGGGCTCTTTTAGCCTCTTTTAGGGTACACTAGAGGGCTCTTGCAGAAATTGCCTTCTATAATTTAAGGTAAGTCTGCAAAATCAGACATAGAAAGATGCAGCCGTATTTCAGTTACTGAGGTCTTTTCATGGACCCTATTTGTGTTTCTGAGACTTAGAAAACTTACGGGGGGACAATTTAAGCAAGCCATGGTTTTGGCCTGTCTGGTTAACATTATCGTTCCAGAACAGCTTAATCATAATGAAAATTACTCTACTGCATTGCAATGACACCCTGAGGCACTAGTGTTTATCCGTGACCAACGCATATAACTGGTCCTTTAAAGCTGTGATAACCTTAAAATGTTTTTGGTTTTTCCCCCTGAAAAGAAGGTAAGAAAAAAGCGTGGTAGGAATGAGAACTTCTGAGGTCTCCTGGCAGAGTTCCATGGCAGCCTGCAAAATTTGCTTTGCCAAGCTTAAGACTGGACTGGTGGGTGACTGCAGACTTCTGTAATTTTTGGTGTCTTTGCAGTGATCTTACTGTGGGGAAATTGGGACTTAAGTCTAATGGTGAGGCACATAAAAGGGAACTAGCTCCCTCTCTCTGAGCTGTGTTGGCTCTGCAGGGTAAAGGGGAATCAAAAGCACTAGGAAATATTTTCATTAAAGAAGTCAGTAGAAACTCCTCAAAAATATTAAACAGATGTCCTGGATAAACTGTTGGTCACTTTTGCAGTCCTTTTTTAAGGCCAGATACATAGCTTTTTTACAATGCAAGGTATGAGACAAATGTGGGGGATTTTTATTAATTAATATAATTTTGAGAATGGCCAAGCCTGATTTTGGCGATCTCTTTGAATTATACTCTGGCTACTATACATACATTCTTACATAAAATGTCAACACTCATTACAGCTAACTGCACAGGGGGCAAACGATACAAATTGGAATTAAGGTTGCTTCTAGAGTGCCATGGCACCTCTTTCCTGATCTCCTTCCCAGACAGTCAGGTTACTCAGCTAGGATTTTGTGAGCGTGGAAATAAGCTGAACATTCAAATCTCAGTGGATGTCTGGGTTTGGTGGAGTTATTTTGGTTTTTTGTTTCTTTGTTTGTTGATCAGAGAAGAAAACACAACTGTTTTACTAGGTATGAAACAAACTTTTCCATTTCTTTTTGGCAGTGTTATTGAAAGCGGTAGGCCCTCAGTAGGACACCTGTACACTTTTCCTGAGTTCAGTTATTGATTCTGGTGGTTTGAAGAGGCTTTGTTCCCACTACTCTCCCTGGCTGATTTGGTTTGGAAGTAAAACAGAGGACTCCCCTTTGCCAGGACAACTCCTGTGCCCCTCAGATGTATTTAAGAGACCATGCAAAAGGGAATGGCTTCAAAAGAGAGAGGATGCTGCATTCCCTGCATGCACCACCCCTAGTGCACCTGTGGCCTAGTGCCTAAAGCTCCTTAAAGGACCTGAAGTGCCTAAAGCTCCTTAAAGCATTCAGGACTTGGGTTGCATCCAGTTTCTGAGGAGTACAAAAGAGGGAATTTTACTCAAGTCTCCAGCATCTTAGATAAGTGTCATGGCTACACAGCATGCACAGTTGATGTCTTATTTTGCTGATTTTGTAGAACAATTCAGCGCTTCTAAATTGGGAATTGAAATAACTGCAGAAGCACAAGACTCTGACCGGTCTCTGAGAAATGTGCCTAGTGACTAGTCCATCCACTAACTAATGCAGAGAGAACCCAGACTCATCTGATAGGCACCCTAAATTAGCTGGCTTCGGGTTGAATACAACCCTAAAAATCCCTCTGTGAATCTAATATGAACAAGCTGTGCTATCCAAAAGTGCTGTAATAAAACATTTGAATAATTAAACATTATGGCTTTGTTTATTCTCAGATGTTTTCTTAGGCTAATATTATTCTCTGAATTCGCAAATCTTTTCAGGACAAAAAAAAAGCACTTTATATAAATAAGCCATGTGCAAAAGTAAATTAAATTTAAGGATATACATCTGCAGAGTCTGTTTTTTCTGCTTCCATAGTGCTAGCTTGAACATAAACCTCCGTCCTTCATGCTTTTCACTGACAATTTTCTTTTTTTTAGTGATCAGTTTGTGAGATGAGTGACTGATTCTGGAATGGAGGGTGGTTTGTGCTTGTGTACTTGTTACATGCTTTGCTCCCATGGTGCCTCTACATGGTACAGCACCGTTCAGTTTACGGACAAAAGATGTCAAAACTAAATATAAAACCTGAATAGAAACACTTTGAAAATTTTTGTCACCTTAAACCAAATTACTTTCAAAGACCTTCTAAATAAAGTGTTGTATTTGCACCTCAATTAAGGGCATGCAGCTTTTTATTCCACAGCAGCTAAGCCATTTTGCTCCCTGATCTTTTTCTCTCTGGACGTATTTCATACAGTCTAAATAGCTGTTTCTTTTGTGTGTACTGCAATTTTAAATTGCTCTGGTTGAGGCTGTTCTCAGGCACAGCCATCTTGTGTTCCCCTCGGTGCAGATGGACTGTGCATGCATACGTACTCATGCAGAGTTTCTGCTTCTGTTCCTTTTCTGCTTTCAGTAAAGGTTCTGCCGACTGGAGGCATGGCTTTCCCTTTTGCATACTTGATGAATACTTAATGCTGTGTTTGTCACTGGCAAAAAGTGAAAGGGAAAAGTTAGAACTGACTCTTTGGGATAAATGAGTGTACTCTTGGATTCATGGACCTGGTACTACTGCTATTGATGCAGATGGCCTTGCTCATGAGAGTTGTCCCACGTGAGGAGGATTCCTTCATGTGAAGGGAATTTTAGAGCTTTCAATGCAGGCAGTTCTTGCATTTTTAACATCATCTTGTGAACAGGGATTAGTGACCATTCTGTCTTATATGTAGAGCAGGGTACCAGTTAACTTCTAGGTGCAGATGCTGGGGCTGATAGAGCACAGTAACATTCTATATAAGGTTAAAAATTGGAAGTTAGACAAATAAATTGAGTTCCAGTTCCAATCATGTGTTCTGGATTTAATTAGTCATTTCATCGTCAATTCAGAACTGATGCTTCAATCTTTCTTACTGCAAACAGAATCATTTACCCTTTCTCCTCAGCAGCATTCAATCAGTAATTTCCAACCTCTATTTACAAGAAGGTAGGGAAATTCAAATTCATATCTAAATACACCATCTCTCTCTTCATCCAGTATTTGCAAATGTAAAATTTTTAACAGTCTCGAGTTAACAGCCTTCAAGTAACCGGACAAGTAGAGACACAAGAAGCAACTTGCTTTTGGGAATTCCATAAGAAATCAAGGTATCAATGTTCATGCTCAGGTCATGTGTTTGTGCTGAGCATGTGCAACATACAGCCACTGGCTAATTCCAAACTGCTCGATTTTCCTTCCTAGTGTGACAGCACTCTGCGATGATGGCTTCTGCAGCTAGTTCAAAGCATGCAAAGATAGCAGCAAAACACAAGAAACAGGTCCCAAAAGAACCCTACAGTTAGGTGTAAACATTCATAATTGGGTATATTCGGAATTACCAAACCTTTATTAAGCAGGCGTTGGTCACCACTTGCTTTGGATCTACTATGTCCACCAAGGGCTCCTTCATGGCAACATCCCTAATACAGGTCATGTCAAAGCCGTACACATTCTCCCACCCTGTCAATGCAAATGGATTTGTCAAGGTTAGCAGTAAGAATAGAAGATATTTTTTGCTTCTCAAAGCAGTTTTCTAGTGAAAGAATTTCTACCATCCCCTAATTTTCAGATGTCTCCTTTAGTTCTTTGATCCCTGCCCCAGTTGTCTATGTCATCATTGCTATTTTACAGACAATGCAGTTGTGGCAAAATAACCCCTCAATGTACATCTTTGAACAAGTGACCCTTATTTTTTGGTGTCTCCAAAGTTGTGTTATATGAGATTTGTTAATGATTTTTTTGGCTTTGTGAGTGTTGCCCAAATTCATCTGATGTCAGGCTGAGTCTTGGCAATAGCTGTTAGGGATTCTATCCTTTCCTACCCGTTCTGATTAACTCTTACTTTCTTTTTTTTTTTTCCCATAGATTGCCACTCAATCAGCAGTTTACATGCTCTTTTGATTATTTAAGTAGTTTTAGTTTCAGCAAGGGAATTACTGGCAGGAGTAGGATTGCAGGTGTGTCTCAATAGTTGGGACTTCAAGTTTTAAACTGCACATACATCACGACAGAAAAGCAAAAGGTCCACTTTGAAAAGATTTCAAAGTCATGCCAATACTCTGTATTTGAATTGTTCTTCTGATTGTTCCAATAGATGCTTTTTATCATGCTGAGGATTTTTGAACAAAATGAAAACACTGAAAAACGGAAAAGTACACTGGCTTTGCTTTTAAGATTGCTTAACAAAGTCAAAACAAGAACCTTCAAGCAAGTGAAATCTTAGTCTTATGAAGCATGTGAATCAAGGTCCATTCACTGCTTCACCTAAAAGTCTAAACTGAGTACTGTGAGTGCTTTAAAAAATGGTTTGAACAAATACCAAAGTAAACTGATAAATATATTTGTGAGCATGCTTGAAATGTCTAATTTTTTTCAGAGCATAGAATTTGAGCTACTGGGATTTCCAAAGGAGTATGACTGAAAATGTAATATGATATAAAAATCTGCATCTTCCTAAATTGGAGAAAACATGGACATGGATGGTTCTTTGATACGTCTTTATTATCTCTTTGTTGGGTTGTGAGTTTCTCAACATTTCAGGGGAGCTGAAACTTTTGTTTCAGGCATCATGAGCATGTGAGAACTTCAGATTACATTTATAGAACTCATCTGGTTTTATGTGGTTACTCAGAAAAGTCTAACCAGGAAACTGTTTATTTGTTATTGGGGCCTCTGTCATTTACTATACTTCAGCCTACATGGGATATCTTTGAAATACATGCCCTCATCTGTATTAGGCAGAGAGCCCTCACAGGAGGTAAAAAATAAAATTATATGTTTTACATTTTGCAGGAAATCAGAGTAATTGACTATAGTAGTACTCTGTGGCATTAATCTTCAGTTTGAAAAATCAGAAGTCAGATTTTTTTTAGAAACCTGATATTGCATTATTTGTTAATCAATATAATGGCTCTTGAATGCCCTTTAAAATGCTCAGCCCTGCATCTCATATGAAGGCAAGACTTTATCCTCCTCAAGAGAGAAGAAGATTATAATACCGAAATGTAAGGAGACACCATTGAGGATTTATAAATGGAAAGGAGAGACAAGATGGTGGTGCAGATGGATAGTGAGATGGAAATAACTGAAGACACAGAGGTATATAAGATAAGGGGGGAAGGGAAATCAGAGGTGAGATCAGAAAATAAATTGTCTTAAAGGAAAACAACATTTTAGAAGAGGAAGAAACAACCTGAAACTTTTTTTCAAATGACTAAAAAAGAAACAATTTGAAAAGAGATGTATTGTCTGTGAGAAAAGAAAAAGACTCTAGGTCTAGAAAGGAAGGGGTTCAAAAACAAGGTGAAAGAACATAAAGGATTTTAGGCCAAAATGGCTCTGATTCCTTTGCAGAATGGATGCCTCATACACCCATTTGAATCTGTACATTTTGTAAGGAGTTTAGCTGTCAAGGTCATCACATAACCAAGGGGAAAAGTCTAGGCTGTGCTTGAGGAGAAGATATAATCCTTCCTGGCACCTACAGAGACTTCTTGTCACCGCCCCACTGCACTGGGCTCACTTTTGACCCAAAATAGCAATTTTGACCAACTGGCAGTTTTGTGTATTAGCACTGAATTTGATTATAGAAACACCAAGCCTTCTTTTCTGGGAGGAGGTGAGAGGCAAGGAATAAGGAGTAGGTGAGAGGCAAGGAATAAGGAGTTAGGTATTTTTATTTAAAGGTTGTCTGAACCCACTAATTTAACCCAAACTTCCACGTGTATCTTTGGTTAATAATTCTTTGCTTAGGAATAATTATCTTTGCCTAGGAATTCCGTGATTTTTTTTCTTTCCCTGATGGAAAATACCTTTAATTGAAACTGCCCAGCTCTGAAAAAGAGATAAAATCAAAAAGAGTTGAAAAGAAAAGAATGAAATAATGTAAAACTTGTTCATTTGATCACAAATACTATGATCTTATGATCAAATAAATCCAAATTTGGGTGACCTGGGGACAAGGTGAACACAAACCAGCAGGATGATCTTGTGGTGATGGACGTGAACCCCATGCTAAGATATGAGGGCTGTCCAACAAAACTGGGTTTGCTTAGCCTGGGACAGCAAAGACTAATGGTGGGATCTAATTGCTATCTGCTGCCACAGAAACAAAGAAAAAGTCAGATTCTCTTCAGGTGAGGAGGGAATGAAGGCAAGTTTCAGCAAGGAAAAGTCAGCCTGGATATTCAGAAACTTGTTTACTCCTAAGGGCACTTCACTCAGAGAAGCTGTGGCATCCCCATCTCCTGACTGCAGGGCAGGGCCCTGTGGGTGACCTGATTTAACTGTGAATTCTGACTTGCTTGGAGCAGGAGCCTGGACTGGGTCACTTGTAGATGTCACTACAGCACCAGTTATTCAATGATACTTCAAGGAAACCCTCCCAACATTTTAAAAGCAAAGGAAAAGTCAATTTTATGCATCTGTGAAGTACAAAAAAAGTAAAATTAGGACTCTTTTTTAACATATAAGTAAAATTTAAATTTCTGATCCTTATTTTAAGTTTGAAAATTCTCACACAAAATGTGTTAAAAAAGCATTACATATTGTGGGGTTTTTTCTTCTTGACAAGCTTATCATGGAGATATATTTTTTTTCTACATTTATTTCTTCACATTTACAATTAATTTACATCCTACTGTTTTTATGGTTTTTTTACATTAAAAACAAAAATAAGGACCTGGATGGCATAAGACTATTACTGGTTTTTGTGGCCGTTATGATGGATTATATATTTATCAAAGCGACAACAAAACTAAATCTCCTATAATCCACATTTTAAATACCTCTAGAGACATTAATATAACTCTAGGCAAAGTCTACATCAATTTATACATGCATCTTTCCTTCGTGCACTTTAAATTCCTGCCAATTTCCTGAATTTATCAGCAGACCAAGATTTTCTCAGCGTTCGCATTTCTATTGGAATTCTGGCCTGCAAAGAGCTTACAGAAGGCTATTACAAATGAAAGATTTTAGGGAAATAACCACAGAAAAGTGTTACTGGCCTGCGCTTACTCACAGTGAATTTTGAAGTCCTTGTACTGTCTGTCTTCAATTGCTACCACGTACAAAGCAGCTCGGTCTGGAAACATTAGCCCTCCAGGTTTCTGTTGATGAATTGTGGGGAAATGGATCTCGTAATCTATTCACCTGACAAAGACATCACATTTTGAACTGCACATACAAAAACCAGACAAGCACCCCTTGCATGCCTTTATTGTTTTCCGTCAGATTGTCACACCAGCTTTAACCTCAGCCACTCTTGCAGCCTGTGGCAGTGTCATTAGATAGTGCCTAGCAAACTTCACCAGCCAGCACTTAATCAAAAGCAAAGCTCTTTCACTGAGGTTCCCTTTGTTATCTCCTCATTAAAGCCTAAGAAACGGCACTTGGAGATGTAACCGTGTCTTGTTATGGCGACAGTAGGGAGGGGAAAGCTTGTAGTCAGAAAATAAATGATGATTGCTCCAGCAAGGAGCACGGCATGCAGAGCACCTACCAGCCACTTGTCTCGTGCGAAGATGACTGTGTTTAACATTGACTCATAGAACAGACAGTAACCCATCCACTCGCTGATGATGATGTCTACTTGATCCACAGGTAATTCAACTTCTTCCACTTTACCTTTAAATATTGTGATTACTGAAAAGAGAATCCAAAGAAATACGTTTCACATAATAAAACACCTGACTAAGTTCCTTTCTGGTGAATGTCAGGCTGAGCTTTTCAATATGATTCTCTTCTTGAATGCCTGTTGATAAGGGGTGACTCCACGTGATTCAATGCATTTCACACTTTTTAAAAATTATTCAGAGTAAGTATAATAAATAGAATTTTTAGTATCAGTATAAAAGCAGAAAAAACCAACCCAAAATCCGAAGGCCAAACAAAAAAACCCACCATGTCTAGAAACAACAGAAAAACAGGCCTTACCTGGTTACCTGTATGATCTCATTTTACAGTGCCCTTTGGAATTTGGCAGATTTCTAGATCATTGACCAAGTAAGGCAAAGAATCCACTTAGAAGCCTTTAAACATCCCTGCAGGTTTACAGATTAATATTTAAATGGTGGGCCATATTTAGTTCAGTTGTAACAAATAATTTTGGTTTAGGACCACTACACAAGTCCCCAGTCATTCCTGCTTCTAAAATAATATTTCCTATTTACAAATATATTTTCAGCTTGTGCTAAATGATTTTCAGCTTGTTTTTCTCTGCTGTTTATATTGTTTGTTGCACTGGATAAAGTCTCATGGTTCTGGATTCTTCCTTGACAAGGTAAGAGATGCACTTGAAATTTAGCAGTAAGGTGAATATTCTACTTTCCATTACTAATTGATAAAATTAGTACTCTTAATTAGTGGCAATTTTTAATGATAGGAACTTTTATTGATGAAATGGTCAACATTCAGTTTCAGAAAAATGAAGGTAATTTAATTTAATTTAGCTAGAACTAGGTTATCTGGCTGAGTGTGGAAGTGTGGGTTGAGTGATTTTTAGAACTCAGCCCAGGGAAAAGGTGGTTTTGTCTTTCCCAAATACATGCTGTGCTAGTATTACTCTAACGAGATGTGGCCACTTCATTTGCGTAGCAAATTTTTAATCCAGACTGGCCCCCTAAGAAATTGAGAACACTCTGACTCAGACTGGTACCACAAAGTATCAGCTGATAAGAGCAACCTGACTGGAAAAGAGCACGGTTCTCTTCTCTTTGCTGTTATTTAAACTCCTTTCTTTCACAGTTAGTAATTCAACAGTTCATCTGTTGTTATACTGAAGACTCTTCATGTCTATAAGCTCCAGCCACGAGTTCTCTTTAGTTCTCTTTTCTCCCAAGAACTTTCACTGCCACAATTCTTTTGGAGTGAATTTTAGCACTGTTGACAGCTGCCAGAGTGACACACCGGCAGACTTTGAAGCCCTCTGTTTACACCTAGAACAGTCACAGTGTAAGCAGCAGCAGCAGCAGCACAGGGTCCTTCCACCTCCCTCCACTTCATAAGGCATCATGTGGGAACAGACTGCGCTGTCCCCAGACGTAATGTGTGTATCTGTTCTGGAAACAGACGGTTTTCTCCTGGTTCAGCCCCTTTTGCTGACTGCATTTCTCTAAACATTAAGGGGGGAAAACCAAGAAAAGTTTCCATGAGCAACAAGATCCTTTGGCTCAGTACCTGACTGCATAGAAATAAGAGTGAGTGTGGGTCAGTGTACAGTGTGAAAGTGTAAATGTTGGTTCGGGTGTGCGGTCTGGAGACCACACTGCAGTCGGGCAGACTGCTGAACTGTCCTGCCAAGCCTCCTGCCAAAGGGAGGGGGCTCTGCTTCTTCCTCCACAGTTTCCCTGGGACTTGCTCCTTGTAGAAACAGGAGGAAGAAGCAGAAATAAATACCTTCTGCACCCTCTGGAGCACACTGGAAATTTCTAATTTATTCTGACAATGGTCCCTTCACACACAATTCCTGTTGCTGAAAATCCAAATGCAAATTGATTTGTGGTGCCCTATTTGTGTCTCTAGTGGATGAAAGGCCCTTCTGGGAACATACAGCCTCTGCATCCAAGGCTCAGGACAACCAAGGAGGTCACACCTCACTGCTTTAGTGCCTTGTTCCTACTGTGGAGAAGAGTATTTTCTGGTCCTTTGCTTCCTTCTTTTCCTGAACCAAGAGTTGCATTCGCTGCCTGGCCTCTTATATCCCACGTCACTGCTGTATCACACCACAACGCTTGAACACCGTGATGTACAATAAATATTCCTCCCAGAGAGCTCGGGGTTAGTCAGAAACTGCCAGTGACAGCAATAAATATCAGAACAGATCTGAACCAGAACAGAAATCCATTCCTGCGCGTGTGCAGAGCATCAGTGCAGACACAGCTAAAAGTGGGGGCACTTGGTGCAGCCCAGCCGTGACCTGCTCTGCAGCAAAGGCAAGCTCTTCACAAGAAAGCACTTTTAAACAGGAGCTGTCTCACAGCCTCCGTTAAAAAAAGACTGATTTTTTAGGTTGTTACAAAGATATCTTGTGAGCTGTGATTTGGAGGAGGACTGAAGGCATGAAATAGAACTTGTTGGGGGTTATTTTGTGCCAAGGGCTTTCAGTAGCTTGGGGTTACCTCTAGGTTTTTGTTGGTTGGGGTTTTTTTTCAGTTTAGAGTTTCCACAACCTTGGAAATTTCACCAGCTTTCTTTTCAAGTAAAAAAGAAGTTTTATATGATATTTTTGTTTTATACTTCGAACATTTTCATTTGTGTGAGTGTGTATTTCGATAAGGTTTTGAAGTATTTTTTTAAAGCTGGGAGTCAGAAATCTTAGTGAAAAATTTTTGCTTTAAACCTCATTTCAATTTGAATGTCAGGATGTGTGTTTGTCTATTCTGTTTAAGAGAGAAGGTGGCATTCAAATGGCAGAATTGATTTGATAAGTTCAGTTCTAATACAGGGTCTTCCTTCTGCTTTGCTAAACTGAACTGCCTGTTAATAAGTCCTATTTACTTCTGTAATCTCTGAGCCTAGAAATAAATGTAGAAGTAACAGTAATTCCTGTGAGGAATTGTTGTAGTGCCTAGAATGAGGTGTCTAATTTGGTATTTACTGAAGTAAATCCTGCAGAACTACCATTTACATCTAAAACACACAAATAAATCAGAAAAAGCAAAACTATTATCTTCTCTTTTCCTGAAAAAAAAATTATATGTGCCTTACTGTTGTCCAAGTGGTTGGCCTTGATGATTTTTTCCGAGTAGTCAGATATACTTGAGCATTCAATCTAGGAAAAAAAGAAAAAAAGGAAAAGCAAGATAAAGAGCAATTTATCTGTTAGAGATCTCAGCTATGTGAATAAAAACAACATCTACTGAAGGCAGCGAAGACTCTGCAGAGCATGTAACCATTGATAAAGAGTAAATCAAACCTGTGGGGAGGATCATAATTACTGATATCTTAATATTTAAATTGCAGTCAGTGTCTGAGTTAAACTGGCTCCTGTAGAAAAGATTGCTTTTAAAACCGTTGAAATGTGAAAAAAAAAAGAGGCTCTACCTACAAAATGTATGTAATTTATTAATTATATTATTTAATGTATTCCTGTTACTTTAGAATATTGCTTCCTCCCCCACAAAAATCTGCTGAATGGAATGAATTAGGATAGTGCTACATTTCCATATGTATTTTAAAACAAAATACATTCAAACTTTGTGAATAATATTAAAATTCAAATATGCCAATACTGGTCTATGCCAAGAAACAATTATTTTCTATGTGAAAAATCTATAATCTTTAGCAAAGCTGCTATTCCAAAAGAATGCAGGCATTTTACACATAAGAAATGACTGAAATTTTCTCTTTACAAGAACATCCAGATCTGCATGGCTTTTTCTCTGACCAGTTCTGTGCTTTTTCTAGGAAAATAATTACGGGGTAATTAAATCTAAATTAAATCTAAAACCTCCTAGTTTTAGATTTCCCCTCAACTTAGTAAAAGCTGCATACTAGCATAAAAGCATGTTTGCAATGACCTTTAATATCTTTTAGAGAAAAACTACATTCCATGAATCTCTCTGGGTTTTGTGCCCCTTGAAAGTCATGAAGGCCAAAGTTGCTTGTAGTCACTGAATCAGTTCCTAATTTACCTCTTCCAAATTTGGCATTAAACAGACTATACTAGTTTGCATAATCCTTGTCTCTCTAATTCCCTTATGGGAATGTCAAATAGAACTATATGATCTCTAATGAAGTGGTTTATATATCCAGTGAATCCCATTTAATCTCTGAAAGCTAAATTGTGCTTGACCTCTGTGATAGCACTCACAGATGGCAGGACAGCGGATGCAAGGACACACAGATCCTTTATTGTTTTTATATGGTCCATGCAACAGACGTAATAGCAGTCATAATATCAATCCCAGTCCCCATGGGAACACAAGCATTAATTCTGCTTAGCTTGCCCGTGGATGTAAACCACTCCACAAAATGTTGGGCTCTATGGCCTGAGCACAAACTAAAACTGGCTTGTGGGAAGGAACTCCTGAGTGCCAGTCCAGAGAGTTCAAGGAAGAAATCCCTTGGGGTGAGGGCCATCCTTTTTCTCCATCCAGCTTCTTCCCTTACTGTAAATTGTATAGACTGTATGCCCCATCTCTAGTTACTTCCCTTATACTCATTTTCCCTGTTTTTATTCATATCTGTCTGGCATTTTTAATTACATCGCCCATTTTGGATGGTTTTTAAATAAAGAAAGTGTATGTAGGTGTTTGGAGGTTGCTTTCCAGCCCTTCTAAAGAAAAAGGTGCAAAGAAATAAAAAGTTCTCTCTCCTGAATGATGACAAGTTTACAAAAACCTGCTTCTTTCACAAAGAAGCAAAAGAATAAAAAACCCCAACACTTAAATATTCCATGAAGGAATACGTATTTCAGAAAATAAGCTTGCTTTAGGGTGGCTAAAGCTGTTCATCTTCATTTTGACTTGGACTCTATACTGTGGTTGAGTTTTATTTTAAAAAGCAACTCACTTCAGAAAAAAGAAAACTGAATTCTGTAGGTGAAGAAATAGAGGAAAAATCAGTGTTGTCAGGTTTTTTCTCAGTTTTCTTTCAAGTCAGTGATCTGCTCAAATCTGTCCTATTTTGCAAAGCATTTGGATTTTATGAAAAGCGCATGTTCCAATAAAATAAGTCTGTACCCGAGTGGATAATCACAGAATCATATCATGGTTTGGGCTTGAAGGGACCTTCAGAGGATTGCCCTGATTCAAGCGAAGGACCCTGTCCTTGGCCATGTTGAAAATCATGAGGTTCACACAGGCCCACTCCTCAAGCCTGACAAGATTCCTCTGTGTGACATATTTTCCCTCAAGTATATCAGCTGCACAATGCAGTTTTGTGTCATCTGCAAACTTGCTGAGGGTGAACTCAACGCCACTCTCTATTGCCCTTAATGAAGATATTAAATAGTAGTGGTCCCGGCACGGACCCTTGAGTTGCTTCCGCTGTATCTGGTTGTGTGTGTGTGTATTCACCTCTGCTTTCATTTTACTTCTCAGCCTTCAATCTACTGCTGCAAATGTCTCCTCTTTTACTGCGGTCTCTTCCTGAAACAGTCACAAGGTTCCCAGATTTCCCCTGGGCTGTGTCCTCATCACCACCTTTTTATACAAAGCAGCTGACATCTAACATGAGACTTCATTTTCTGTGTCAGTTTAACTCCTTCTTACCTGCACTGTCTTGTTTGTCTGAAAATACCATAGAATTCAGATAGTTCTACTGCAGGGATTGTCCTGAATTTTGTATGACTAAATGTAGCAGATGAACCACGGCTTCAAGGGATATTTTATGTATTTTTGTGTCCCTCACTGACCCTTCCCAAGCACCGACAGCTATGTGCCAATCCTACCTCTACATTTCTTTCAACAGCTCCACAGTTAGATGAACATCACTGCATGACATATTGTTACCCTCCCACAGGGGTTAGGGCTCAGAGCAGGTGAAGAAAGAAGAGAAAATGAGGGGGCTGGTTCTGTTCAGGTTTAGAAGAGATCCCCCTCAATCTAGAAGCCATCTAAAAGTATCCCAAAAGGGCTTGCAGGGAAACAAAGTAAAACTCCTTTCTGAAATGCACGGGGACAAGACAGAAGTCAGTAATTATGAGCTGTGGCCAGGGAAATTCCTGCTGATTATAGGCCCGGAATAGGTGCTGAGAGAAGATTTAGAGTCTCTGTCCTTGGAGATTTTCCAAATTGGACTGGACATGTCCTTGGGCAGCTTGATACAGCTTTAAGTTAATGATTCTATGATTTACATCTCTTGAAGGCCCACAGATAATTCTAGCAGTTGGCTTAGGTAGTGGCAAGGAATAAGTTCTGACAGTGAATAAGAAGGGATAAGAAGAACCAGACAGAGTAGTGGATGATTTTGAACCCAAAGAGGGTAAGAGTGAGTAAGAGGAGAGTGATTTCTGTGGTCAAGAAACCAGCACTCTGCATTTGTCAACAGTTCCCACATCATGCTATTTGAAAAATCACATCTAACTGTAAAGAAGAAACTGGAGCATCGCAGCTGTATGTAACAACTCATGGCAAATGTTTGCTTTTTAAATGGAACACTCACAGTTTCCATTGGCACTCTTTGCCAATATGACCATAAATTCTCAATTTGACTATAAGTTTGCCACTGCTAGAGCTCTGAAATAGCTGCTTGTCCAACACAAATCCGCTCTGCAGCTTGCTTTGTACAGGGTTCACGGTGAGACAGCTCATCTGACAAGAAGGTTGAAATTCTTCGGCTGTAGCAGAAGAGTTTCACACCTAAGGGAGTTCCTCCGCGAGCTAAGTTCCATGGATAGCACACCCCCCAGCTTCAGCGATGAACAGTCCATGGGTGAGCTGGCACTGGTGTGTCACTGAGCTTTATAAAGGCCTGAGGTAAAGCCTGAACTGTAAAGAAGTCCAAAGGAAAAAGAAAACACAAATGCAACCCACCCCTCCCCCCCACCCAACAACAACAAACATGTGGAAAACTATTTACTTTTCTTTTACTTGGTGAATTTTCTGCCAGTGAGCTGGCTCACTGTAGAATCAGATAAGCACCAGTGCCAGCACAAGGGAGGGAGGAAGACCATATGGCCAGGGATCTGGGAGATAGGAAGGTGGGAGCACACCATCATCATTTTGTATATGCTTATACTTCTAGAGCACTGCAACATCTTTGCGTGAGACCTGCATTTCTGCATCACAGAAAGCTGAGGGCTTATCCTCCCTGAGGCTTTGAGGTAAGAAATTGTATTAATAAATAATACTTGATTTACAGGAAAATACATTCTAGCTGCCAGTCTCAGGATTAAACTCTGAAACTTTTTCCAGCACCTTTTGATTTCAGCCATCTATGGTTTCATGCTCTAGTCCGATATTCAGATGAGATACTCAGAAGTAACATTGGATTTTGAAAATATAAGCCTGAGAATGAAATGGCATTTCATGTATCATTACCAGTAATAAAGACATACAGTTTGGGTACTTAGTGACATCGGTGTCTTCAAATGCACACTTGTACCCAATTAAGTTTTAGCAAACAATTTTGTTGAAGAGAAGTATACTGAGAAATAGTATCTATTTCCCCTTTTCTATGTTGCATTGTGTCTTCAGGGCAAACAGAAGTCCAAAGCAAAAAGAAACGGCATTTGTCATTTTACAGTCAGTACAAATAATTTTAAGTATACTTAGTAAGCAAATCTATGCTCTCCGTAATGACTTCTCTGCAGAGAACAGCACATTCATGCTCCTAAAGTTCAATGTATTTAAGGTAATAATTTCCTTCTGCCTCTGAAAAGTGTTATTGTTGGCACAGAAAACATGCACATGCTTTCTTGCACAATTTGCTGAGTTGTAATATGCAGGGAAAAGTGTATTAAGGAAATTTGTTTCCAAGACTACAAAGTTGCAGACCTTGAAAATTTAAAAAGCAAGATAGTTGCCTTAACCCCTCTGAGTAGGAGTGAGTCTCTTTAACATTTTTTTTCAGCCAAGAAGAAACGTGGGTATGTACCAGATCACCAAAAGTTCCACACGTGAAAAGACAGTACATTTCAATTTGGAGAAGGTGCAGTAGTGCAAATCATAGAATACAACAGAACTCCACTGAAGTCACTATAAACCAAGCCATAGATGAGCTTGGAGAGAAGGATTTCAAACCAAGACAAGTAAGAAAAGGTAAATCATGAAGCCAAATTCTCAGG
This sequence comes from Gymnorhina tibicen, assembly GCA_013399875.1. Lineage (NCBI taxonomy): Eukaryota > Metazoa > Chordata > Aves > Passeriformes > Artamidae > Gymnorhina > Gymnorhina tibicen. Next base: position 503,764 of record VXAZ01002243.1, read on the forward strand.
CAAAATGCTCAAACAAATTCAAAATGTGAGAGAAAGTCTTCTTACCCCATATACCTTCTTGGCTCCTGCCTTTGCAGCAAACATGGAGAGGATTCCCGTGCCACTTCCAACATCGAGGACAATCTTATCTTTAAAAACATGTTTATTGTGATACATTGAGTTTCTATAGGTTAATGTGCGCACTTCATCTTTTAACATTTCCTGTGATGAAAATAAAAGCATTGTGTCACCATTTGAAGTGCTTATATGCATTCCACGCTGCTGCTGAATGCATTCCCTTGCTATCATTTAAGCATTATTAATACACAACATGAAGGGTTTCTCAAGTACTTTGGGGTGCACACATCAAAGCGACTGTAAAACACCAGCTACTTAGAGCTGAACTATTATGAAGAAGCATGGTGTCCCTTGTACGATTTTATTCTGCTATTCACTCTTACAATCCACAACCAGAATGTAATCTAACCACAGCACTGCTCTGGGAATAGACAGAAGCCGTACAGAAATCCAAACGTTCCTTTCCACCTAAATCATGCAAAACCCAGAGCCTCAGCAGAGGGACCTTCTGAGGTTCCTCTTTGAACAGAAAAGAGATTGTTCCATAAGCCATTATAAGAAGCAGGCTTGACAGCCTTGCCCAACGTGAGGCAGAAGTCCATAGCAGAGCTTAGAAATCCTGTATTGTAAGGTACTCCCTCACTGCTCTTCTTTCTGTCCACTCATTTATCTGACTAATTTCTGGAAGATATTAATGTATAACCTAGACCTGTATCTCATCACTTTAAATTGTCATTGTTAGGTGCTGATTTTCGATGCACTGATAGCAGCAGTACATGCATTTAATTCCATGGATACCTCACTTTCTCTTGTATATATGCCAGTCAAACTATACCAATAAAGAGCACCCAGGTGAAGACCCAGGTGCCATTTTTAAGAGAAGTGTAGGCCATTCAACACACACTTTAGTTTTCTGAAAATGCTTCTGTTATGTCTGTAAGGCTGAAGGTTTGCTTATACTACTGCCTAATTTCATCTTTTAGGCAAGTAGACCAATGAGTTTTTCAGTTTCGGGATGAAAAGGATCAATTCACTGCCCAGCAGTCTGAGGCACTCATGAGCTGGACTGTTACACGTATCAGCTGCTTGCTTACCTGTCTTGGCAGGACACTATGTGTACTCAATAACTGCAGACGAATAAAAGGCTACTTTTATCATCATAAAGCATGGTTTGGTATCAGACAAAGAGCAGTCCATAACCGCTGGAAAGGTGTGAGTACACTCTCATGGAAACTGTTTCCACATATATTAAGGACAAGAAGGTGACTGGGAGTGTTCAGCACGGATTTGGAGATGACTGACCACGTGGTATCTTCCTATGGTGAAATAATGGTGAATAAGGGATTTGTGAATGAGGGAAGAGGAGTGGATGTCTTTTATCTTGATTTTTTGCAAGATTTTCAACATTGTTTCCCATAACATCCATTGAAAAATGGATGAAGTGTGGACTACATAAATGGTCAGTGCAGTGTACTGAAAACTGACTGAGTTGCTGCTCTCAAAATGGTGTAATGAGCAGCACAAAGTCCATTTGGAGGCCAGTCACTAGTGGTATCTCTCCAGGAGCAAATACTGATGCCTTTTGGCCTGTTTTTTCAGGTGGATTCCATCCCTTCCTAGCAGACCTCAATCCTCAAAGAGGGTCCCACAGACATAAAAACTGAAAACTTGTCTTTGACACCAGCTGCACAAGCAGTTGTGGACCTGTGGTAACACTTCTCCTCAAGTCCTTGTTTGCGCTGTTAGAATTAAGGCAAAAGTCCACCCAGCACACCTTGCTGTTGATTACCATCCCAGGAGCTGCCCAGTGACACTTGATACGCTCCAGGTCTCACTGATGCTTATGTAGAAGAGCAGCAGTCTCTAAGAGCTGGTGTGAGGGATGGACACATGTCAGCAGCCTCTCCATAATGTCCCAGATCCAAATGTTTTGGCAGAAGCTTTTGTCAGCAGATGGGGGCTTCTGTACCCTGGAGGTGAGAGCCTTCAGCAGCTATCACTTGTCACTTGCTCCCAGTGCTTCTGCCTGGCTCAGAGTCAACTGGTTCTGGAGGTTTGTTGGACAGAACTTCCTGCTCCTCATCTGCAATGAAGACAGGGACCCTATTCTGCAGCCAGAGATCTGCAGGTGGATCAAGAGCCTCCCTCCTGTTACCAGAAGTCACAAGTTTCCAGCCTTCACCATCAGAGGAGTCCCCACTTCCTGACCTGGAAAGTACAGACTCTGACTGCCCCTCCTTTCAGTACAGTTTGGGTTTTAGGCTCTTGTACCTTCAGGCTCTCACAGAAGGTCCAGTCAGTCTCTTCCTCATGCCCCTGATGCTTCAAAGTCTGCTGGCATCCTCTAGAAGTTCCTTTACTTGTTGACACAGATCCTTTACCAGTGCAAACCTCCTGCAGGCAAGGAGGAAACCTCCAACTTCCCAGCCTCAGCAAGAAGCTCCCTGCACTCCCTGACACCTACGTGACTGTATCCTTCCATCAGGAGATCCATTCGGTTTAAGGTCTTCGATGTGTCTCCAAAATTTCTCCTAGGTCTCCTTCCCGCTCAATTGTTTCTCTATCTTCTTCCATTCTTGGACTGAAGTTCTGAATGCTACACTGGCAAGATGCTATTGGCAGATAGAAATCTTACTTTTATGTATACACCCCACAGACAATCACTAGAGTAATGGAAATAGATATTGTTTGTTATGCTGTTTGTGAGGAGTGCACTGAGATATTTCACTTTTTTTTTTTCCTCCTGCTCTTAAAGATCCCATCCTCTTGCATCACAAAAATATCAACAGGGCAAAGTATGAGTAGCTTCTTTAGAACTTGTCTACAGTCAAATTTCTGATAGTAAATGGTCCATCAAGTATTTCAAATTCTTTCCAGGAGTGTATTTAATCAAAGCAATCTGCCTTAATGTTCCCATCAATGCAGCCTGTGCATTCAAGTAACATGCCAGGAGTCAAGAAACTGCTTGGCTGCTCATGTCAGCTGAGTAGCTGTTCTGCTGATGTCTGTGCTCAAACATGCAAGAGAACAAAATCCCTACTTAGCAATCAGGGAGTGTCCGTGGTTGTGGCTGGGCTGGTTTGCAGCCCTCATAAATGCACTGCATTGATGCACTCATGAAGTTCACCATTGCACAGACAGCTACAGTAAGCTCTGCAGAGAGCTCATATGTAAGGATCTAAGTGGGACAGAGATTTTGAGTACGGGTCTCTAGAGAAGTGGGTGATATCTTTGGCACTAAACCAGATTACACAATTGTCTGAGGAAAGGCAGAGGAATATAATCATGAGCAAGTGGGATACAGATAAGTAAGTAATAAATCAAAGAAATAATTATTATTATTACTATGTTGTTAGTTATTTAACAATTGCTGAGACAAAAATAAATATTACCTCATGAATTCCAAAGTGAGCATAGGAATCAAAGTAATAATCCCTGGATGTCATCTCTTCTGGATTGATGAGCTTTGCCATCTTGCCTCGGCCTGGGCAGCTTGGTTGTAATGGAACATGTATGACAGATTGAACTGGCTTTGGAACAACAGTAGGCTGTGGAGGCTGAGATGGGATGGGGCAAACCTAGGAGAACATGGAATATTGTTAAGAGGCATCATTAAAAGAAAACACTTCTCTCTCTGTCTAAGGTAGTGATATTATTGTAACTATCTAGTAGATAACAAGTCCAAAGACACCTGGTGGATCATACGTGAAAATTAGGCTGCCTTCTGTTCCTGGATCTTTAATGTATTTGATGTCTTTGAAAATTTCCTTAATGGATTTTTCCTTAATGTTTCTCTGCAGATACCTAAATTAGTGCAGAGTAATGGCAAATTATTGGTGTTGGCTGAAGCAGGTTACTGCAAACATTGACACAAGGCAGTAAAGAGCTACATTTTCTCCTTAGTGTCCTGTTCTGTCAAACTGCCACAGGTTTGTGAGAGGCAGGTTGCAATAAACAAATAGTTCCCCTGCAAAGAAGAGCTCATAACCAAAGGATTCCAGACACATTGTTGCCAACAATGGCAGGATTCACAATTGATTCTTAATTATCAGGTAAGGTACCTGTCTGTATGGATGAGCTAGGTCTGAGAAGGTTCACAATATCTGAAAGTCCCTGATGCTATCTGAAAGCCTCTCAGCATGTCCAGAGAGCACTGTAGGGAGCTGTGTGGCATGTGTGGTCCCTTAATGTAGTTTCCTTTTGTTGGGAGACACAGCAGTTATGTGTTTCCAACACACCATGGCCCCCAGCACCTAATTTTTTGTTGCGTATTGCATCTCCAATACCAACACTCTGATAGACACAGAACGCTCACACCCCCTTGGTTCAGATTTGATACCTGTAGCGTGTAAGACAGAAGATAAAACGTTTTTCAAATATGAGGTAAAACAGACCCTGGTCTGGCCCATGTGTGTATCTACATCTTGAATCCTTAACATGAAGCAAAATGCTGAAAACTGAGAAAGAACTGAGCAATATGCTACAGCTTCAGCTATGCACTAAGTCACCTGGAAATTATGGGTCAACAACTTCATATATTAAGGTCAATCCTACTTAAAATATATCATATCGTCTTGCACCTTTTTTTTTTTATGACTCAGTAGTTTCCCAGTGGGGACCAGAGTTGCCTGAGCCTCTCCTCTCTGCTTTCATAAAGTTCATGCTGTCTTCTGTAGACTGGGACTGTGAGATATCAATCCCTTGTACTGTCTCTGAATAGCATCAATTAGCCTAGTTCAGTTTGCTTCAATTTTAAAAAAAAAGAAAAAAGAAAAAAGCCCCCACATTTTCTACCCTTGTTCATTTGAAGATTTATGTGTCATCTTTTGATGGTTTCTTTGGTCCATCTGCTAAAAAATAAATACAAGTGGTTTATGTTCCTGTAACATTTTTCATCCCCAAAGATACAGAAGTGCTTTATTTATAAGTCTTTCCTATTTCTCGCACTTTTTACTTTATCACCTCACCCTGTTCACCTCACCTAGTTCACCTCCCACACAGAATACACTCGCTCCCAATTGGTGTTTGTATTTCTGTCTGGTCTAGTTTCAAAAATGTCCATCTGCAGTAATTTCTCTTAAGACATTGCTTCATTGCCTCTTCATTGCAAGCAGTAAAACCTTGGTAACTCATTCTGTCAAAGTGTTGCTCTTAATATTCAACTCTTTCAAATATAATCCTACTACTTTTAATTACATACTTGAGGTTATATCTTAACTTTTTTCTCCATTGGCATGCACCCCATGTAATTTTTGCTGTTGCCTTTCTCAGTAGTCATTTCTGTATTTTTCTGCTGGATTACAAAGACTTAAACTGTAGGTGTTTGAAATTTTGTTTTAATATAATATGAAATCTGTAAGGTCTTACATTTTTCTCCTAAATCTTACCCTCTGCATCATTTTACAAGCAAAATACACAAGTTTACATAAATTACCAAATAAAAAAGTCACTGAATTCTGTTCCTGTCTTAAGTAAGAAGGTCTCCAGACACAAGAGCATGCATCACAGGCAATGGCTCAAAAGCTATGTACTGGAGAAAAGCTACTATCAGTTTTTGTAAATTATACCAGGGGGGTTCTAGCATTTCTGTTGCTGTCAAACTACAAACTTAAATGTGGTTTGCTGTACAACAGAGAGCATTTCCTACAGGAAAAGAGGCTGCTCTTGAAGGTGAATCTCCTGTCAGGATCTTAGGCAGTATCAATTCTGCTCCTGGCTGCCTGGAAGGGTCTAGACAGGGTTACGAGAAAAAAGCTTATTCTGACTAAAGATACATAATGAAATTAAACCCAGCAACTGAGGAAAGTAGTCTGAATGAATTTCTTTTCTGTAAAAGAATTAACATTGTTATTTTCTAGTCTGCAGCTGAATACTGCTATGGCCAAGGGGTGGCAAGATAATTTTCATACAGCTACTGAGGCAGCACTGCACCTTTGACTCGCAGTACTTTTCAGACTTATCTAAACTACCTGAAGACTTACTGCTCTCAACTGTGCATCTACATCTCTGCCAGGAAGAACATATCCCACACAGCAGAAGAAGTAGAAGCCTATTAGCCTGCTTCTCAGCTGTCTTAGTTTGTAGCCAAGCAGCCTGTGGTGAAACGTGTGGCAGTGACAACATTTGGCTCTGAATGACCACAGGTCATGCACTGTCCATCCTGTGGTGTGGGTATCACAGCCTCATGCAGCAGGGGCAATAGAAAACTGGATAAGGGTGATGATCTTCTCAGCCAGCAGCACTCTGTCACAGGGACCTTAGATCAGCTGCTTCATTTCTGTTTTAGGCATACTAACACAACGCAGACCTTCTGAATTAAAATGATGTAAATTTTACATCATCTGTAACACCTTCTGCTGAAATTTCTGTGTCTAGCACTGTAATTCTGGAATTCCAAAACAACGTCACAATTATAAGAATAATTCTATGAGTGGAGCTCAGGAAATCCCTCTGTTAATAACTTGCCATAGACTCTATGAACGATTTCAGTCAAGAGTGACTTATGCCCTATGACAACAAATACCTGGGGAAAACATAAACACAGTGGACAACTACAGAATAAAGAATCACAATTAAAGCTATTATTCGTTGCAGAAACAATAAAGTCTTTGGGTGTACAGTGCTGAGACTGTAAACTATAAGCAACTATGCTTTTAGGGACATGGTATAACTGCTTTAGGAGAAAACATGCTTTTAAGACAAAAGCTATCAAGGAAAGACAACTTCCTGTATTCTTTCCAGAACTCAAAGGAATCCTTAACGTGATTTACAAGCTTAGCAGATATATGTAGCCTACATGAGGAACAACTCATCTTTTGAATAACACCTGAAAAGGCAAAGCATCTGGGCTGGGGGCAAACCTCACATCAATGTAAAGAATCTAAAAGGCTCTCTCTGCAGAACCCATGTATGGATTCTGGCCAGCTGCACACAATTCCAGAACACTGGCTTGCTGCTAATGCAGATGAAGTCTGAAAGAATGGAAGCAGCTTCTTCAGAATTCATTATTCACTGTGCTAAACATGCAGCCCTCTATTTTTCCATCTCCCATTTGCTACTGAAGGTAGAGGTGGAGGGTCTGAAGAAACTGAGAAGCAATCTTTTTCTATCACTGCTTTGCCACTGATATCCTACTCTTGTGTATATTTTAAACATTTAAATCACAGGAAATTAGGGAAATGTTTCCTTAATTTTAGAAATTAAGTAAAGTTTATTTCCTCTTTCTTTGTGGACAAGGTTGGTACATTGCAGGTGGTCAAATGTACCAGCACAGGACTGGTTTCTATAAAAGCTTTGAATTCTCACAAAAGACAAGATTTTTAACCCTCATTCTGTCTGAAAATCCCTCAACTCAACATCCTGATGTAGGTTTCTAAAACATATATAGGCACCTCAGCGACACCTCAGCACGACTTCGAGATAGGTTTGCCCATGTGCATCAATGGGTACTGCTGAAGTTCTTCTTTGAAAACTGGACCTAACCCAACACGGACTGACAAGGCTGTCTGGGTGTACAATTCCCAAAATAAAAAAGAGAAATGGGTATTCAAAAATCATGGGCTATTTTTGAAAATTTGAGCCTTTTAGATATATCCATCTGTCTACAGAGAGACAAGATGGTGAAATATGCACAATTCATTTTTTAGGAGGTTTGTGACAAAAGCTGTGGTGTGTAGAGTAAAAATAAACTTGAATTTCAATTCTCCTTTCTCGATATTACTATGGAGACACCGGGCTGAAGGTTAAAATTCCAATCCTTGCAATACTGTTGTTCAAGCTGCAGTGTTTTATTCTTGACAAATTCTTAGTTATTTATGGCATTTTTATGACATTGAAGAGGTTAACTGTACCTTCTGCTGGGAAATGCTTAACTTTTCCTTGAGACACTAATTCAGAATGGAATTACAGTTTAAAATTATTCAATTTCAGCATGGTTTTCCTTTTAAACAAAAGGTTTTATCATATCTAAATATCAATTTTGCTTATTTTTTGAGCCAGATAGCTTTCTATGTCAGAACTACTAGAGTAGAATATGCCTAACACCGTTTGCATTGGTCTGAATTTAATAATCAAGACCTCTAGCATGCAAGAGATTATCAACTGATATGCAATCACCATAACAATTCCAACAATACAGCTTCTTCCTGCCGCAGATATAAAAGCATAGCCAAATATAAGAGGTATTTGATATCCTCCTGCCAAAATTTATGCTTCAACAAAAACTTCTTGGCAGTCATCACACAGGTTAAAACCTCCCTTGACTCCTTTATCTTGTATTGTTTTGAAGTCTTTGTCCAAGGCTTATCTTAAGTGATCTTCGGATAGAGCAAAGAATCTAATCCATTATCAGAGAAGTTTTAACATGATTTTCTGAGGAAATGAAGCTTCTACAGTATCTTGCCTATGCCTCCCATTAATAACTTTTGAGCTTGTCCAAGCCAGTCTGTTTTGACAACAGTAATATTAAACACAATTATATTTCGGTATTATTTTTTTCCTTGAAAACCAGAAATTAGGCGGAAGGATAACCAATATGATTATCCACTAAAATTGAAGCAGCTAGATTTCAGCTGTCATTCTTTCTACCTGCTCTAGGTTTATTAAGCCAACTGGCTTGTATTACATGTGGAGTGTGTAGCCTTCAGTCCAACCATACTGGATGATAAGTATGAAGGTGTAGGAAGAAGACTAGGCATTGCTCAGAAATAAACTAGGAGCTGGGGGCAAAAAGAGCACATACTTGCAGGAAACAAGGCTTTGTTAGCTCCTCTACACATGGGAAAACCTTTCCGTGCTAAGGACAGGAAGTTCACAAGGAATTCAAAATGGCAGGAAATCAAGGAGTTCCAACATTCAGATGCAGACAGATGCAACTGTTTGGGAACTAGGATATTATATATGTCTGTATTAGGTACATGCTTTCAGGAACTAGGACCTTTGAAAACCAGTAGAGAACATTTTCCCAGTGGAAGCTTTATGTTGTCTCAAAATCAGGATAAAATTGCCAATTCTTCAGCAGCTATAAATCCACTTTCTGCTTGATGAAAATCAGGCTCAGTCTGTTTTAAGTTGCACATAACTATGAGTTGAATGCAAATACAAATCTATCTGAACTCTAAAACTGAATCTAGTCAGACAGACTCTGTAAGAAAATTGGGAGAGAGAACTGATTCTTAAAATTTCTTGCTTTGAGGCTACCCCTTGTTCAGCCACTTCAAAATGATGCTCTGCTCTGAACTTTCTACATGGATTGTTTGAAATGCCAGATCAACCTGTCACAGACAAACTTGTCCATTTATCAGCAGGAAATTTACTGTCCTTTATACAGACAAGCATAACTTAGAGTGTATTACAACTGTGACATCATATCCCTAAGTAATGGTGATAGTAAAAATATTGTGAAAACACTGAAGTGTGTTCTGAATTTAGAATAAAGCCTCTGCCCGGAACAACTGAGACTGATCTGTCATGCAAGGAATTAGATTATACCTTAGATGTCCAAATCCCCAAAAAGTCAAAGTAAAAGACGCAAACTCGTCTTCAGTATGACAAAGGTGTGGTCGGCATACTTAGGCTGCAGCAGAAATAACACCGAGTAGCAAAAAGGAATGTAAAGGTCACAATGGTTTGCAAAGTTGTTACTTACTGTGCAGAATCTAAAAAGAAATTTAGATATGCAAACGCAAAATAGGTGCTGTAATACCTTTATGGGTCTGACCCAGGGTACTTCATGCTGCCAAGGTTTTTAATGGGGACAGTCTGTTGGGTAAAACCCAGAATTTTCTTCAGAATTTTCTTTCAGAATTTTGTCACAGGTCGCAAAATAAGCAATCGAATTTCCAGTTTCCAACATTCCTGGGTATACAGGAATAATTCTTCTCCCTAACAGAGGTTAAGCACTGAAACAAATGCTTATGGAGTCTGTGGGGTCTCCAACTGTGTGGATTGCAAAACTCAGCTGGAGAATATCCCTTACCAGCCTTTAAAGCTGTGTTTTATCTGAGCAGGGTGCTGGACTAGATGGCCTCCAGAGGTCCTTTTCACACATATTATTCTATGATATTAAGACACAGACAGTTATATTTGCACTATGCAGGAGATAATAGGTGGCAAGGTTTATAAACCTGAGCCTAGTGCAAGTTATGAGGTAGGTTATGAATTTGGGTTAATAGCTTTGTAGACACAATAAGAACAGAACCTGCTTTTATGAGACTGAAGAATGCATACTATAAGAAGAGGAGGTTGTATCACTCAGGAGTGAAAAACCTTCTAAAATATGTGTAACGGAACAGAACTGAGATTACAGGAAATGAGTTGACAAAATTTAAGGACAGGAATGATAATAAGTATCTGTATTATTTATAAATGTTTGAGCAGTTCTAGATAGTTCTGCATGCCAGTGCATGTAATTAAAATGCTCTTCATCCAATCTGTTCTCATGAGTGCTTAGTGCACGGTGCCATTGGGAAAAAAATAGCGACAAGTTACAGATGTTGACGTTTAATTGAACTTGTGTTACTTTTCATAAGGATGGAGATTTTGCAATGCATGTAGAGTAGAATGTCCCATGCAGGGCATGAAAAGTCCTAGTTCAGCACAGAACCAAAGGAAAATATGAGAGAAATGTATTAGTATTAACTGAAATTTATTCTTTGCGAAGCACCTTATGGGAGGAGAGCAAAGCATTACTTTAAAAGTGCTGAGAGGCACCTTTCTTTAGGAGATTATCTTTGGCATTTGATAGATCTAATGTCTATTATTATTTTAGATTTAATAGCACAGCAACACTTCCTTGGTTTGCAAGATCCCTGATACAAGGAACAGCTGGAGAAATGCCTTTTGTTTTCACCTGTACTCTGTGGTGTTGAGCAGATGGTCTGTCAGTAGACTCTGTTGCCCATCTGTTTGTTTGGAGCCCCTTGAGCCTCATTAGGAGTGAGGTAAGTTGCACAGTGAGGAGGTTCTCAAGTGCTGGCTGAAGTCTCAAACCTGCTTCTACCACAGCCAGGGTTTCACAGCTTCAGCTCAGCAGGGGATCATGTTTTAGAAGCGTTGTCCTCTGGTGGATAATACCAAAAGTGAACTACACTTGGCAGATGGCTAAATCCATTCTTCTTTTCATAGGGTAGAGACTAATCTAACTGCTATCAATAATCTGGAAACGGATCTTCATGTATAACCATGCTGTTCCCTCCACATACACAGCATATGGATTTGTTGTACTTTAATGGTCTCTACCACGTAAGTTAAGAATCTGAAAGCTGAAGAATTAAAAAAAGGAGAACTTCAGATAAATAAAGAAATCTGTGATGATCTGTGACTAGATGTCCTGTGGTTTTCTCTCTATTTTTCACTGTATTCAGGAATAGTAGAGATGGATGTATTCAAGCACACCAGTCATTTTGACACAAGTTTGATACCCATAAGTAAATCTGGCAGGCTGAGAAACACAGGCTAGGCCACCAGGGTTAGGTGTTTCTGAGATACATTCCAGACTTCCCAGCTTTTTCCTGACTCAATACCATATATCAGGACTACTAGGAAAAGCATGCTTTCTAACGGAGCCCTTCTGAATATAGTGCCTTGCTAAGATGTATGAACTTTTTTGTTGATTTATATTACAGCAGCCTTTCTCCTCCTTTCCAGAATCCAGGCTGAAAAGTTGACTCTGGTGTGTGGACCACAGAGCAGCACATCAGCAGCTTCAAAAAGCCAGTGTCTCTTGCAGGTTGAAACTTCTGGACTTAGACATTTACAGCTATGTCTGACATGGTAACACTGAAAGTCCCTGCCTTCTGCTGGAGCATCCTGACCCTTTTCATGGATTCATGAAAGGCAAATAAAACCAAAAGATGAAAAAAAAATCCTTCCTACCTTCCTGTCATTTTAAGCGTCTCGTTTTCTGACTGAAGAAGATGAGAATTTCATTTCATTTAATTTCATTCTTTATTCATTTGGTAGAAGCTGACTTGGTAGTGAAAAACAGGAAGGTGCCTTAATGCACGGTCCCCAGCCTATCAATGTTGACTGTGTGAAATTCTGATACCATCATGGGAATTTAAAACTTAGAACTGAGGTCAGCTGTGAGAGTTAAAATTGGTATTGGCAACCATATGTTACATAATTTATATCACTTCTATCAAAATTTGAAGTGCACCTAATACCTAAAATAGCCAGTATAGGCCAGGGAGCACTTAAACTGACTGATCACCATGGAATACTTATCCTCTTCCTCCCAGTTATCCAGAAAAAACAAGCAGTAGGTATAAACTACGTTGTATGTTCTCCTGCAGCAGGTTTGCCTTCTGAGATGTCTGGGTTTCGGGAGTTTTGACAGATCTCTTGCCTTTAAAGTGTTACATCCAAAACTCTCCAGAACAAAATAAATCAAGATGCACAGATATAAGAAGGGGAAAGAGCCTGTTATTCTGACAGAACTATTAGAGGCTTAGTTTTTGTGGTTGTTCAGAGGGAAGGTTTTAGGTATTACTACTGCCTGTCTATTGTTGAAACTGGAAAGAGGAAAAGCTGATAACAGAATTTTCCATTTGAATTAGGCTACAGCCTCTGGGAAATAAAGAGCTTTTCCAAGTTTAATGTCATTTTATTTCTGATTTGCCTTTCAGGGCGTTACACAAGGGAAAGAAATATCTCTGCATTAATAAAATGCATCAGGTCTTCCAGATGATTTTAAAATATCGGTCACAAACTAAAAGAATCTAAAAATAAACCATATCAATTTCATTCCTGAGCATTCATTGCAGAGTCACCTCTATATTTGGTAGTGATAATTGTTAATATTATATGCTTACTAATTGCACTGATACTGATATTTAATGTCCCACCTGGCCTGACAGGGCAAGCACTTCTATGCCATGAACAAGTAACACGCTTGGGGCGTTGTTTAGGGACTCAACTCCCCCTACCACTTCCAAGACCCATTCAGGTTGGCATGGCAGAGCTAGAAGGTTGCAAATGTGTCATACTGCTTGAACAGCACTGGCTTAAAAGTACAGTTGTGAAGTCTTTCCCTTCCCCTTGTATTTCCCTTCCTCTTGCAATACAAGTAGTCAAATTGCACCAGTCTTGCCTTGTTTTCTCAGACAGGATGGAAGCACACTCAGTTTTATGTGTGGCTGATCGGAGTCACCAAGACCTGTGAATCCAGCACCAGTTCTAGGGTGGCTGGGTACTCTGAGGGAGTAGCTGGAACAAGGGTAAGTGGTTCTTCTTGTGTGCACATGAACGAAGTTCAAGGTTACTGGTGAGTCATGTTCCCTGCTGCTTGGGTAGATTTGGCACCATGTAATCATACAGAATGAAGAAATCATTCCATGCTATGTTTCCCTGGGAGTAGCTCAAAGCCTGTATCATTATTTAGCAAGTCACAACTCAGCTCCTTTTCCTCCTGTAATGTGGGGCTCAGTACACAAGGAGCCAGTTTTCTAGGGCTGCCTTTGCACAAACTTGGATGAGCTGGAAGGAGGATCTAGGGTTCTCATTGCTCTGTCCGTGTCCGCTCCTTTCCTTCTGCATGCAATGGAGAGGACTCATCAGTGTTGCCTTAATACTTCTTTTCTACAGTATAACTCCCAGTGTAAATTGACTAAAAGGCTGCCTTTGCATTTCTCTGTGGAGTCCAATGTTCAGTGTGCAAGGCTCTATAGAAGAAGGCTCCATAATGTGTGGTGGGTCACCCAGGTAAGCTGATGTAATTCCACATGAATTCTTAATTACAGACAATTTATCATCATGGCTATGAAACCATGAATGGTGCATAAGGATCTATAGTCAGAGCACTAGGGGCCTGTTAACAGATGGTAATTAGTTCTATTTTAAGGATGGCTAGGCAAGTCAGCTCTTTTTGTGACAAGAAAAAAAAAAAAGACAAGGTCATCTTCTGAGGCATGAAACCCTAGCAGTTGTTTTCACTTTGTGATCGGCTATAACGCAGGAAGACATGCTCCTGTTCTCTGGCAGCAGTACACAGAAATGTAAATGTGACTGAAGGTTTTTATTGATTTTCAAGTGAAGAGAGATATTCATGTGCCAGATTACTTTAAAACGCCTCGCATCACAAGGCACAGCTTGTTGTAGAAATAGCAACAGAAGTTATAGAAGCCTGCACTGAAAATATCAAAGTTGAGTGCAGTGAAGAGGAAGAATTTGTTGCAGATCATTGCATAAAGAGTTATGAAGACACAAAGCCGAGAAGTGTGAAGTTTCCATTGTGATTTTCTTATTGGTTTTTACTATCATTGCTGCTGCATTGCTTGCTGAACGGAAGCAATGGAAATGGAAATGGAAATGGAAATGGAAATGGAAATGGAAATGGAAATGGAAATGAATATGGAAATGAATGGAAAGGAAGCAAAAACAACTGGGTACTTTCAAGCTACTTTACATCACCCTGGCAAGTGCATGAAAAGCTGTTGAGGAAAGGTCAGGGCGAGTTAGAGCCTCCATTATCAATGCTCACAGTACCTTTCTTGTAGGAAAAGCAGCTGTATCACTGAATGGCCTCTTCCCCTCCCCAGCATCATCTCGACTGACTCTCTAGTGACAAAGAACAAGAACTAGAAAGTGCTAATCAACTATAAAACCAGTTATTTTTAGGCCTTTTCTCAGTATCAGGCAGTAAGCTGAACTTCACACGAAAAAGTAGAGCTTCGCTATTTTTAGAGGCTAATTATTAACAAAAATAACCAGAGTATTCTATCTGTACAAATTATTTTCTTAAATTAGCAGAAATTTTAATGGAAGTTCTCCTCTGCTTAGCAAATTTCTAATGCACCGATCTCTGAAAGTCACTTTGCAGCTGATATACCAGTCTTCTCTTCCCCTCTCACTGCATTTCAGCTGTTTCACAACAGCTCTATAGGAAGTTCTTTAGGAAAACATTATATTCTGTAGGCTTTGCTGAGCCTTAGTACGGAGGAAGAAAAATATCCAATTGACCACCTACTCCATGTCCTAGCCAAGCTTTTTATCTACACTCAACATAGTTTCAGATGTACTTCAGCTCTAGAGGAGGTCTCTGCCCAAGGAGTGTCCAGGTTTATTACTTCTTACCCGCTGCAGGATAAGTGAGGATAGAAAGGAGAACTAGACTGAGAAATGGCAGTTCCTGAGCTTAAGTGCCGGAGAAAATCAGCAGAGTGACTTACAGTTCAGTGCTGCTTCAGAACTACCAGCAAATGGGCACCAACATTAAGTAGAAGTACCATGTTTGGCACTTTCATTTGTCAGCTGGCAAAAAATAACATCTCCCTGCACAGAGCAATGACACCCTGCCACTTCCTTTGGAGCTGGAGCTCACTGGATCTTAATATGTTATAGCACAAACTTTCTTTTCATCACCTGGCAGTTTTTTTGTCTTCTCTGTTGGTGTTAAGTCCATATCACTGCGTGAACTTGAAGGAATCAGCCATTTCTTAGTTTGGGTTATCAGAATTTTGCATCCTTTTGTGACAGAGGAAACCCCTAGAGGTGGAATGTGACTCTCTGAATCAACACTTGTGATGGAAGATGGCTCACTGAAGATGGGCAAGGATGAAGTGCCCGTGAAACTCAGGGAATAATGCAGCTTCCCACAGCTGTTACAAAGAAGCTGATTTTGCGTGAATCAGCTGGTAGTTTAAATGTTTCTCCCTGAGTTCATTGAAAGAACATGAACACCTCCCTGAGTTAGCCGGACTTGCACGGGGGACTGGGATTACATGACCCGACAGAATGTATAAAAGTTGAAAAACTAACAGAATAATTTCAGTGAGAGCAGTGGGGTTGAGCTGCCTTCAACTCACATTATCCTGCCCAGTTACTGGGGACACCCAGTGTTATGACTGTGAACATATTACAAAAACACATTTGTATTATGATTTAACTGCAATTGCAGTTCTTGTATTTTTCTAAGCTAAACTTTTGTATATGTTATATTTTCACTGTATTTTGTATCCCTCTGCTAAATCAGAAATCCCATATGATGTCAACTGTCTTCAAAAGAGGCATTAATAAGGCATTTGATATTTAACGTTACATCTTCCACGCAGGAATTTCTAGAAGAAACTGATCAAAAGCATATTGAACTCTGATGCCTGTTTGCAATTAATATTTTCGTTTGTAGTCATTAGAATACAACTCTTGTGATGACATTCAAAGCTTTATTTTTTTTTTATCAGATGTGAAGAGTCCAACTGTAGTTAAGTCACTGGGGAGAAAACTGGCAGAAAGCCATTTTAGCTTGTGCTCAGGATCCCCAGCTGCTAAAACTAAGTCAGTAGATTTTTGGCCTCACAAACATGGTTAAGTCTATGGAAGGAGGAAAATTCTGACTCTCTTCTCTCTCAGGCACCTGAAGTTCAGGAAGACACTTCCCCTTGAGGTTTACAATGAAGAGTGCATCTTCTCTTCTCCCTCCAGGAGTGACATTGTATGAATTTTATACTGACTGGTTTCAGGTTAGTTAAAATATTACAAACAACCTACCCTGAGTCACCTCCCTTGCTATTCACCAAGGGGCTGTCTCCATCCTGGCTTTTGCTGCTGTAATTTGCCTTCCCTTTCTTGTTGCTGCCGTTTTCATAAGGGATTGGCAGCACTTTCCGTTTGTGCCTCAGCACTTCTCTTGATGCTGATTCATAAAGCAGCATATGTTATTTTGAGATGAGAGTGGGTATGCGCTTGGCTAAGACAGCATGGAAATCCTTGCCCGACTTATGGACACAAAGCACAACGCTTTGTCCACAAAACACAACCTGTGACTGTCCTGACAGTTGTCAGTGCCTCTTTTGCAACAAGCAGATGCTTGCACCGCACAGTCTCAGCTGGAGCTGAATCCTTCCTGCACGTCTCAGGCACGCAAGGACAGTCTGCATCCTGCTCCCCCATTTCTGTAGTGGCCACACGCCCTTTCATGCTTTTCTGTTGACATCCTTCCTGGGTTCTGATTGTTTCTTGTTGTGTGAAAAGATCTGGCTCTGCCAAGAGCATCCACAGGAGCAGCTGGGTAACGAGACGTCCTTGTCATGCATGAGTGTTCATCCTTCCCTTTACTTAGGCAGTAATAAAGAAGCAATACAGATGACTGGTGTAGAATCACTACAGACTGAAGAAGTGGCTCCACTTAGGAAAGCTGTAGAGCAAAAAGGAAATTACTAGCGACAACAAGAGCAGAAAATGTAACTGACAGCAGAAAGATCTGTGTAACTGGGCTTCTGTTAAAATTAGTCTTACATTGATGCTGTGTAAATAGGTTGATCAGTGTGAAGACTGTTGTTTTCTGATCAAAGTGCTTCTAACCTGTGAATTTCACTGATTCATGCGACTTTTCTTAACCTGAAAAGCTCAGAGAGTGAATCTCAGCCTTAGAAATGTTTTTACTATTCACGGTTTTGAAGAAACCTTGAAAAGACTGAGTAAAAGTTTCTGGGTACAGAAAGGCCTATAAAAGTAACACATTGACGCAGATTCAGTGTCTTTTTTTAGCCAGTCTTATCACCTTTCCACATATAAGGTTGGCATTATTGTTCTTTAGCCACAGCATGACGTACAGCAATGCAAAATTCTTTGTTGCACCAACCCTATCTGTGTTCTGACAGCAGAACACACCTTCAGTCCTTCAGTTTTTCTTGCCTTTTGATGTGTTGTTGTACTGCCCTAAAAACCCCTAAAATTAAAAAAAAAAAAAAAGTAAAAAAGAAGCTGTGAATTTCTTAAGATAACTTGGAGTTAAAGGATAAGACTGAAAGTTTCACTTGCTGGTTATTTGAACATTAACATGATCTCAGAAACTGGAAAAAGAACAGAGAAATAACAGAAGTAAAAATAGTGTTTCAGTTCAAGGTGATTCAAGGTTTTATTGACATGGAATCCTTTTTTTTTTTTTTGGAACATATCAAGCTTCATGGGATCCTGTTTTTTTAAAATATTTCTTCTCTTCATGGAATGATTGGCAGCTGAGTGGGATAGAGGAGGAGAAGAAGCATCAGCTCTCACTTCTGAACTGGCTGCACATTCAGAATTAATGGGGAGGGAGAGCTTTCTGACAAGGGGAAGATTTTGAAAATGTGAAAAACACAGGAAAAACCAGGATTTTTCATAGACATATAAATGAGGGGAGTATGCTCTCAGTACTGTCATACAAATCAAAAACCACTGTGTTTGGTCTGTTAATATAACTGAAGTTTGGCCACCAAACCACCCTAGGCTCTGTCTAGGATCAATAGAAAGAAAAAGGTTTCTTTAAAGTATGGTTTGAGATGGACGGAGTTGCCTTTCAGAGGTGTTTATCTCTGCTGCTTAGACAGGACAAGCAGGCCAGCAGCTCAGGTACCTTATTAAAGCATTTGAATTTATGTGAGCAGATTCCAGATCCTAGTTGATTCATTCTAAGTAAAATAATAACAACAGAAAATAATAAAGATTTGTTGATTCAATGATGGAGAACATCATTAGAACTCTATCCAATGAGTTGTGAGTATTTCTTAAAATACCATGGAAAACAAATCACTATCATCAAGAAGATTGCCAAAAAAAGGCTTGTAAAAATGTTTGAGGTGGTTTTTTGTTTTGGTTTGAGCTTTTTTGGTGGTTTGGTCTTTTTTTTTTGAGCCACTGAATCCCTGGAGGTAAAATCATTCAGCACCACATTAAAAAAGGTGCTTATTTTTCTCCTTTTACTGACAACACAGTAATTTTCTGCAGAACTCTGAAGTGTGTTGTGAGTCAGAGGAATGCAATGTTCTGCCACCAGCAGCAAGACACACAAATTGTATCCCTCAGACAGTAATGCTTCTTTTGAAGACCACACCATGGAGAAAGATCTAAATGGTTAAAAGCTGAAGGAAGGACAATGGAAACTGACAACAGCATCTCCCCTACCTCCTTAAAAAATCCCAAATAAATAATACTATCTTTATTAACCTAGAATTTCTCACTAAAACCAGATAATTAAGAAGGATTTTGATTTTAAATTGATGTCAAAGACAGCAAAGTCATATCCAGCAGTCAAAAAACTAAAACTAATGCAAAGTGAAAAAAGCTAAATACAGAATTGTTGCCTAGCACATTAAGTTAATTGACTTGACTTCCTTTGCTCTGTACAGTCTGTACAATCCAGTGACTTTAATAAATCATTGGTCCTTTTCATTTTATTGAGACCTCAGTTCATCAGGTGCAAAAAACACCATCGGGAATAGAAATGTGAACATACTCAGCATTTCACAGGACTGAATGTTTGAGAAAAAACAGAGACTGTGTTTCTTTGTTAGAGATTCCTAAATTTACCAGATTTTAAAATATCAGCAAAGGAAAGAAGACAACTGTGATGTGTGAAGCAGACATATAAAACACTTACATTTCCAATTTTATTTATATGTTGTGTTTGATTTCACAGAATCACAGAAGAGTTGAGGTTGGAAGGGACCTCTGGAGGTCATCTGGTCCAACCCCTACGTTCAAGCAGTACCACCTCAGGCCAGTTGCATACGTGTGTCCAGATGGCTTTTGATTATCTCCACGGAGAGAGACTCCACAATCAACCTGGGCAATCTGTGCCAGTGCTCAGTCATCCTTGCAGTAAAACAGTATTTCCTGGTTTTCAGATGGAACCTCCTGCATTTCAGTTTGTGCCCATTGCCTCTGACCCTGTCACAGGGCACCACTGAACGGAGCCTGGGTCCATTGTAGAATCACGGGATGGCTTGGGTTACAAGGACCTTAATCATCTTGTCCTCCCCACTCTGCCGTGGGCAGCGACACCTTCCACTAGACCAGGGTGCTCAGAGTCCCACCCATGCACCTGCATGATCACCAGCAAACTTTAAGCTGGAATAGCCAACGACTTGGGAGGCCTGGGGTCCAGGCAGGGCTCCCTGGGCAGGGGGTGTGTGCTGGTGTGCGTGGGGAGACTTCAGAATGTGAAGCACGTAAGTGACAAGTGTGAGAATGCTGCGTATTTGCAACAAGCACCAAACTGGACCAGCTGGCAAGTGGGGGACCCTGTGGGGCAGATAAGGGAGCCCAGGATCCATGTGAGGACCTCTGTGAGCTATGAGAGGTGTAGGTGTTAAAGAATTTAAGAAAACAAGACCAATTATATTTAATTGCTGAATCAAAGATGTGAATGCTTGGAAGTGATCTAAACTGAAACAGACAAATATTTTGAAATGCTCCCTTTCTGCATTGGGAGCTTCAATTCCTAACAGCTCACCAAATTAGTTGAGTTTAAGCTTACTTCAGCTTGGCTGGTGCTATATCTAAAATATGAGGTTGGTTTTGAAATTGAAATGGAAGGATGCATCTTCCTGTGACTCTCCACAACTAAACTGAATTTTGTTACAACATCCATACAGAGGAACACAGTGAATACAAAAGATGTAAAGAAATATCAAGCTAGAACTTTTGAATGAAACTGCCTTTTTAAAGACAGTTTCTCTATCAACAGATATATATATACAAACACTTGATGTGGTATAAGATTTTAACCAGGGTTTTATAATTTTACAGTGTATGAGCCCACACAGGCATAGTTGTGTCTTCTCTGACACAGTTTTAATAAAACTAACATGGGTGCAGAAAGAAATGAAAGTCATGGCACAACATCCAGTTTGAATTTTATGTAAATATAAAACATTGCATGTATATGTATGCACACACATATCTCTTACAAAGAATTTTGTAAGCAAGCATATTACAAATTATCACAATGTCAAGGCAGTTATTGAATTATTAAATAGCATACTCCTGCTCACTCAGAATTAGGGTTGAGTATCGCATTTGCATTTTAGTTCTAAGATGGGTAGTAGAGTAACTTTCTTGATTTGGAATAGTGACAGAGAAGAAGCTGTTGTGTGACTGAATATCTTACAGTAATTCATTAATTATCAGGCTCTGGAACTAGAGTGGGTATCAATGTTTTTTTCAAGGTGAAAGTATTTTATAACCATGTTGAAGCAGCTAATTAAATTTCAAAAACCCATGTAAGGGACAGCTTCTCATAAGTCTTCCACCTGGTTTCAGCTGGGACAGAGTTCATTTTCTTAGTAGCTGGCACAGTGCTGTGTTTATTGGATTTAGTATGAGAACAGTGTTGTTGACACACTGATGTTTTGGTTGTTGCTGAGCATTGCTTGCTCTGAGCCAAGGACTTTTCAGTGTCTCATGCTCTGTCAGTGAGCAGGTGCACAAGAAGCTGGGAGGAAGCATGGCCAGGACAGCTGATCCCAGCCGGCTGAAGGGATATTCCTTGATGAACATCATGCTCAGTGTATAAACTGGGGTGAGATGGCTGGGAGCCACTGATTGCTGCTCAGGGACGGGATGGGCTGGGCATCAGTCTGTGGTGAGAAACTATATTGTGCATCACTTTTTTGTCTCTCCTTCTCCATTTTATTAAAATTATTATTATTATTAGTAGTAATATTAATAGCACTGTTGTTATTATTTTATTTTACATTCTTTCAATTATTAAACTCTTCTTCGCTCATGAATTTTACTTTTCATTTTTTTTCCTCCTGATTCTCCTCCCCATCTCCCTGGGGAAGAAAGGGAGTGAAGGAGCAGCTGTGTGGTACTTACTTGCCAACTGGGCTTAAACCCTGACAGGCTGCTTAGTAATGGACAAAGAAATATTCATCTTTCTGCAGACTGCAAAGGCAATCGTGTGTATTTCTGAGACTAGACCCCATTCATAGCAAGGACAACACATATGTTCTTAACCACCGTTTAAATTTAGCCTAATGAACTACATTTGCTCACATTTGGCCATTAAATGTTATTTGGTGTTAGTTTACCTAGTGTGAGAAATTTGATTGGAGGAGACTGAGATTAATATCCTGTCAATTCCAGGCTTGGTAACATATTTTTTCCCAGGAGGGCTGTGAATGCCACAATTGACTTTGATGTGTTTTCAGCAGTTATTTAAGAAAATGGATAGGTATCTAACATTCAGAACACAGGTAATACCTCTAGTTTCAGCAGAATTACTCTTACTTCATATTATGCAAGGTAGATGAGGAGTGTTTTTAAATACCCTGCTGGTATGGACATGATTCTACAATAAACAATCATGCTGAGTGCTACTGACACACATGAGCAAACCAGTGTGTTCAGCATTTCTTGCATTATTAATCAAACATTTACTGAAATGTTCAAAGATCTTCAGTGATTTATGAGATATGTGGGTTCTGAACCACGCCTGTTAAAAAGATATCTACATAGTGTATTTCAAAAGCAGCAATTGATATTGTGTTGATATAAATCAGGCTTTTGTAGCTTTGTGTTAACGACCAAATAAGCTTTTAGTATCTTACATCCATCTTTTAAACACAGTTAAGAAAGGGATACAAAAAGTATGCTCCTAACATTTTTACACAATCACGAAACAGAATGATGAAAACTCTATTCTTGAGCAAAACCATTGGTGATTCATCCTTTTAAATAAAATTTATATATAGATGTGAGCTGGTTTTGAATCTATATAAATCAAAAATAATTCTGCTGAAACTGACGGATTTACATGAGGGTAAACCTGCCTTGAGCTTAGAATGCCTTCGTTTTCTAGTAGGCATGGTTAGAATACTCAGTTTTATCAGGTGCAGATAGGTCTTGCAACATAAATACTTTTGCCTTGCCTTTTACAAAGCAACAAAGACATATTTTATGAGCACTAAAGAGCATTACTGGTTTTCTACTGAGAAAGGAACAGATTAAAAAGATAGAAAGATGGCACAGAGATTTTTTTTCTTCAACAAAATAGTGGTATTGAGGCTATGAGAATAGTTCCACATTTTCATGAAAATCTCACAGTAATAAGTGCAAGCACCTTCTTTACTTAAAATCCTTATCTATCTTTGCCTCCCACTGAATTTATCTGATTTTAAAAAATTCTCTTAGAAAAGTAGGACAGAAATCGAATGTCAAATATGGAGAAAACAGAAATATAAATCCATTGCCCTAGTTTTACATGTTTTAGGCTAACCTTCATTAGACAGTGTACACACTGTCACGGTGCTAGTATTATTATTCATTAAAGTATGTTTGAAAAATCTAAGAAGTGTGAGATGGAGTTTGGTACTGGAGGCTTGAATTAATCTCTTGGTACTGAATAAGAAATTCAGATAGGTAGCAGGACACATGCTTTGAACAGCCTTGGAAACTGCAATCAGCTTTTGGATTTAATAGAATATAAAGATTCAGCAATTTAGATATTAATAGAAGAGTAATGTAGTTGAAACAGCAAGCTAGGAAAATGATCTTTTCAGTCATATGTCAAGTTCAGCGATGACAATGTGCCTGTGAGGTGAGATGAGGTGAGCTGGAGCTGAGCTGCTGCTTGGAATCCTGACATGGAGACGAGTGAGGACTATTGGACGTTGTCCTGGTTCTACTCACTGGAGTTTGGGGTGGGTTTCAGGTGGGTGTGCAAAGGTGTAAGAGCTGGTGAAAAGTTTCCACTGGCAGAGTCTCTCTCACTGTATTGTGAATCCCTTATTTGTGACATTAACAACTGATTAACCATTTGTGAGACAATGCTGGTAAAGGCAAATTTTAATGGAGAATTCCAAGGAAGCTTTAAAATACGTACCTTGATAGCTAATTAAAAAGAGTCTTGTTTTTTCCTTTGTTATGTTCTTTCTTTGTTCATGATTGGTGGGGGTGAATCACAGGCCTAGAACTACATACTGTCTCTTCTTATTTCATGACTGACTAATCTGTCAAAAAGCAGTGAATGTTGGGCTTATTCTCTTTGACAGAAAAATTGAGATTTGCATTAGACCTTACCAGCTGTTGCAAACCCCCCTATTATTTCCTTATTGACAGGCTGTGAAAGGGTAAATTGACTCACTCCTCTGAAGGCCCCCTGCTACCTCTGCCTACAGCTCCCTGATTCCTGACAGTTGTTAAAACTGACAGTGGAACAATGATCTGCAAGTACACGGGCACCAAAAGGAAGGCTAAGGAAAATGTGGGCCTGTGGCTAAATGGAGCAGAGGCTCTGGAGACAATGGATGTGGAAAAGGCCAGGGTACTCAGTGCTTTCTTCACCTTGGCCTTTACTGATAAGAACAGTCTTCAAGGAGTCACAGAGTGATTCTGTGACTTTTTGATAACGAATTTAAGTATTTCTACTGTTCCTGTGTTTCTCTGCATTTTGACTGCACTTCCCCATCTCTTCCCTCCTTTCCTCCCTCCCTCCCTTCCTCCCTGCCTTCCTTCCTCTCTCCCTTCCCTTCCTTCTCCTTTCTCCCTCCTTCCCTTTTCACCCTCCCTTCTTTCTTCCCTCCCTGTCCACTTGCCCACCCACTTCCGTGACTGCCTTTTGTCCCTCTTGCCTTTTCTTTTCCAACTTCACAAAGTAATTTCGTTATATAGTTTGACCTCCAGTAAATTTGCAAACCATTCTGTTACATGGCTAAATATAGTACTATATAAATATAATATTTTCCAGAACAGGGCTTTTACTTGAGGGTAACTTTACATTTGCCACTTCTAATCTGAAGAATCTAAGAGATCAGCAAACTTACACAGAGCTGAGAAGGATTCAGCTGAATTTTCAGTCTGTGACATACTTTCTTGCACACTAAAATATGTTCCCTTTCTTTGTCTTCTCTGCCCAATAACTGTTTTGATTCTCAGTTTTGCTATTTTGCATCCTTGGTCTGCTTCAAGCTCGCAGAGGGTCTACTGGCTTTTATCAAAGTGAGTGAAACTGAAAGGGTAATGATGGCCCTTACCTTTTTGTAAGGCTCAACAAAAGGCAAACATCTCTAGCAACTGCTGAACACCCCCTGCTCCCAGTAAATTTGGCTACTCCTAATTAGCTTTAAAACACTGTGCCTCCTAAGGAGACAACTATATTGTGATGTGGTTAACTCTTTCTCATTTTATTTCCTCCTGAAAAGATGCACACTTAGGCAAGATGCAAACTGGGGGTAAAGAGCAGTGCTGCTTTTTGGATTTGACCTCTCTTTCTAGGGAAAATATGAAACTACTGACCCAAAATACTAAAGTAAAACATGCCAGATATACAGCTGGGCTCAGTCACAAGGGATTTCTGCAGAATACACTTTACTAACACTACTTGGCCATGTGCATTAATCACTTAGTCTTCTGCTAAGTTCTTTCAGTTAAGAAAATATTCTTCCTTTCCATTCTCGTAACAATTTCTGCCCAGCCTTTAGTTAAAAAGAGGTAAGGAAGATACTGTATAATACAGTGGTCATGGGCCTGAGAAGATGACCTGTAAAAAGAAACTACTGTGTGCTGAACTTGATTTGTGAAAGAGGAGACTAAAGGACAATCTGATATTAGCCTGCAAGTACTTGGAAGATAGTTACAAAGAATATGGAAGTGAACTCTTCTAAAGAGCAGCAGATGAGATAATGAGGTGAAAAGGTCACAAGCTGCAGATATTGAGGTTCAGACAAGACAATAAGAAAAACTTGTCCACTGAGAGGTCTGTGAAGCACTGGAAGAAGTTACCTAGAGAGGCAGTGGAATCTCTGTGCTTGGAGATTTTCAAGACTTGGCCAGAGACAGCAATGGCCAACATGATCTAATGCTGGTGACTGTTCTACACTGGGTGTGAAGTTGCATGAGATGGTCTACAGAAGTTTGTTCTAATCAACACATCTGTGTTTCTGCCACACCACTGTTATCCCTATTTATATAGGGCTCAGAGGTGTTACTCCTGATATATCCTAATGTAAATCATATTAGAACAAAATAAAAAAGTACATATCCTGTACTTCAGACAGATTAATGTCTAATATGGGGACAATCATGAGATATACAGTCCTCGAATAGAAGTAGTTCAGCATGAGTTACAGGAAGGGTAAATTATTTCCCTGTTTGTGACTAAGGAAAAGAATATCAGTAGCTGGTCTTTATCCCAAGCTGGGGTCAAATTTCACAATGGATTGATGAATAGCAAGGATGCAACTAGTAACTGAAAGGGACGGCAACATCTCCTCTCTTCCTATCTGCACGAGAAATTAAGGTCCAAAGCAAAAATAAGTTTGAACTGGTGGATTGTTGTTGGAAGGCCCTGGCTTGGTCACATATTATTCTGGGCTCTGAGACCAGGTCTGAGCCTTCCTGGTCCTATTGGCAGCAATGAAACATAAGCTGTCTGGCCAAAAAAGGACAAGAAGGACAGGACAACTGTGAGGCCACACGTGACCCCAAGTGTGCTTTGTGGGCACTGAGGGAACACTTCAACACTACTCCTTGGAGACTACGACATATTACTGCTTCCCCACCGGTAGTATTTTCATCATACTGGTACAAGAGAGGAAAGTGATACTTTCTCTTTTAAGAAGGGGGGCAGGGAAGGAACTGTGGCAGAATGCCTTAGATACACTTGGTACCTTGGGACAGGACAAGGAAGTGAAGTGTGCAGTCTAGACCAAACAGAATGCTGAATGGGAAGCTTGCCAGCTGCACTATGGTGAAGAGTTTGGCACTAGGAAAAGCTGAGGAGGACAACGGTATAAAACAATGTCTTAGAAAATTTCCACCTCCATGCCCCTCTTCCGAGGGGTCCCCCCACCTCGAAAAAAGGTAACTCCTTTTCTGTGAACAATGGCTAGAAAAAGTGGTAATGCCTCTTTTTAAACAAGAATTCACTCTGTGAGGAAAGGACCCAGGTGCAGTCCTCAATACACACAAACTTCCAAGAGCATGTACCGCAGGACAGGATATTTTAACTGAGGGAGAATGGTATTCTCTTCACCTTCTTTATTGTTTCTCTGTCAAAAATTTCAGCTAAACAATTTGTTCTCACCTTAATATCCTTCCAAATGTTTTATTACTAAAATACTCTCTTCATTTTGGAAAGCAAAAACATTGAGATTTTATTTATGATCACCTAGCATTTCACACTCAAAATACAAAGGAAAATTACCTTTAATTTCTGCACTTAACAGAATTTTCAGAAAAGCGAACTTGGCAGTGAGTGCTTCTGAAAATTAGTCTGCCTTATTTCCAATTCTGGTCTTTAAATCTCAGAATTGTTGATGCAATAAAATGAAGATAAATAGATTTTCTATTCCAGATTTTTAAAGTGAGTTTCCATTTTTATAATTATGTAGATCATGGAAAAGAGTATTTTATATGCCTTTTAAAATTTTGGTGGTTTTTTTTTTCAGAACTGGGACCTAACAAATCCTAGCTTATAAGAAATATGTAAAGCTATCATCCTTGACCTTACTGTACCTCTTAAATCATAGAATCATAGAATCAATCATAGACTCATAGAGTCATAGAATCATAGAATGTGCTGAGTTGGAAGGGACCCATCAGGATCACTGAGTCCAACTCCTGGCCCTGCACAGGACACCCCAAGGGTCACAGCCTGTGCCTGAGAGCGTTGTCCAAACATTTCTTGAAGTCCGTCAGGCTTGGTGCTGTGACCACTTCCCTGGGGAGCCTGTTCCAGTGCCTGACCACCGTTTGGGTAGAAAACTTTTCCTGATATCCAACCTAAGCCTTTCCTGACTCAGCTTCATACTGTTCCTTCAAGCCCTGTCACTGGTCACGAGACTGAAGAGATCAGTATGCTTGGCCTTCCACAAGTTTAATCTCAGTTTAAAAGTGAAATAGTAAGAAGGAAGAATGAAGTAGTGCCCATCCTCTTGCAGTCACCGTGAAGTGACTCAGCTCCAATGCAAGACCCTGAAAGAAATCGCATGCCAAGAGGCTTCATGAAGCCAGTCAGTACTTGTTCAAGGACACACACAAGAGCCAGATAGGCTATGATTAACCAACAATTGCTCCATTCTGGCATGGGAAAGACACCCTTGTGGTCATCAACTCAGCCATTTACTGGGTAATCTCCTCTTTGCTTCCTTGAGTGCTTCTTGTTTCTGTTGTTTAGAGGTTATTCCAAAAGAAAAAAGAAAAATACAGAAAAATATGGAAAAGCCCCATTTTATCCAAAAGTTCTAGATAAAAATGAAGATGGAATTAAAGCCAGTGAACAAGGCAGCAGGTAACAGGATTCTCTGTGGAATCAGAGGTAGAGGCAACAAGTTTCGTCATTCACCTCAGCTGTTCATTACCTCACCTCTCAAGGGACTGAACTTTGTTGCAAATTCAGAAAGGCTGAGGCAAAATCTTATGAAAAGAATAGGTTCAATGGTTTTTTACCTTTAAGTATTTCTCTGTTCTGCCTTTACTAGTAAAGGCACAAGCCTTCATCTTTCACAATCAGCCTGAGGATGGAGCTCTGGAAGGCATGTGAATCGGTCTTGCTAAGCTCGCTTTTTGCATGGATTTAGAACAATTACAAAATCTATCACCTACAGAATTTCTTGCGCTCTTCTCTGAAGAATTTGGTGCTTTTCACAAACTGAGGCTGGAAAAAAGTATCATTAAAGCCTGCTCACTAGCATGGAAGTTCTCTTTTAGCATTGGCACAATGACACAATAAGATTTGGCCCATGATGTCACCAATATGAACCATACCCTTTCTAAAAATCCCAGTCTTCTTGACACTAAAATGTTACTCACTAAAACAACCCTATGCTGGCAGAGGATGAACCATGCTAAGATGTCTTTACCTTGAAACTCTGCTTTGAGTGATTGTTGTTATTCTTTACTTAAGCATAAGCGTTTCTTCATCCTATCTCTATTATTAATGCCAACTAAAATCTATTTCTTCAATGGGGCCAAAATATCATGGTCAATACCTTGAACTTTTAGTATTAAATTTGGGAAAGGAGTGGAATGCATTTAGCTATATCTTCAGCTGAGCTAAATTAATGTCCTGCACAACTGAAGTTGTAGAAGGTGGCTCAGAGCCATATTTCTGCTCCCCCACTTTTGAATTGGCTAGAAACCAAAAAAAGCCCCTATGACTATGTTAGAACTACCTTGTACTAGTCTAATAGCACAGGCTGTTTAGTTCTAGTAGGAGCATTGTAAAGGATTAAAATGTGTTCGAGGTGGAATATTCCCTGCTTTAACTCAGAGCTGCCTCTGTAGCCCTCGGGAATTTGGCTACACCCACAGTGAAAGATTCTTCACTGACATCATGGGTCAGCTTTCTGACTGCTTTGCCAGCAGTGCAAAACCTCTGGATCATGAGCCAGTGTCTGGTCTCTGTACCTCACCTACGCTACTTGCACACACCCACAACCTTTCCCGTTCAAAGTTACGCGACACAGGCACGTGGCGCACCCCTCAGCAAGGCTGAAATTTGTGTTATAAACTGCCTCCTCAGCTGGCTCTGGGACACCAGGCCAGACCTCTCGCGACTTCCATTAGCCTAAGACGTACACCATACAGCAGTGCCATTTCTCTCTTGGGTAAACATCACCCACTCCTTAATGGTCATTCATATATGCTGTTCTAAACAATTTAATAACACCAAATAAGAAATTTCTATGACACCTTTCACTAACAAACCACAGAATTCAATAGAATGAATGGAAAAGCTTAGAGGGATTAAGCTCTATCTGCAAGATCACCCAGTGCAATACCCAGGAGCAAAACCTAGTTTTACTGAATAAATTCAATCCAATTTTCTCTCTTACACACACTCCTGCTCTGCTTCTGTTAATTTGTACTTTGGTAACTTATTAAAGAGAAATCCCTCTTCCTACTCATGAATCACAAATAGAAGCTCATGGTTTCAACAGATTTTATAATATATTTTTTCCCCCTTGGTAGTGGTATGACTGGGTTTCATGCAGATAGGACACTGTTATCTCCCTACTTCTGATAACAGAATAGTCAGTTACTTTTGCTGACCTGGATCCCATAATCCTGAATGAGTTATATTCATCTGTTTAGGGAAGCACATCTGTTAAGCGTGTTACCCCAAGTCTAACTAGGTTTGCATAACAGGACATTCAGGGAGGACTCTATTTTGCTACCATAAATAAATTAACTGATGTCTCAATTCTTAGCAATTAGACAGGCATCTTTTCTTTTTATAGACACTGTGAAGTCTTCAGCACAAGAATTGCTTTTTATGAAGTTACTGAGCAATTAGATTGTACAAAACAAGACCACTTTCAAGTTATAGGATTGTTTCAGTCAGAGACTAGCCTGTCACAGGTAGACATCTTTTGGATGTGCACATAAACCCTGGCATTTTGTGCTATTGCATCACTTTGTGCTTGTTGCACCCTCTCAGTACTTGAAGGGGGCCTGTAAGAAAGACGGGGGCAAGTTTTGTAGCAGGACCTGTTGTGATAGGACAAGGTATAATGGTTTTAAAGTAAAAGAGGATAGATTTAGACCAGACTTATATATAGACAAGACACAAGGAAGGAATTTTTTACAATGAGGATGGTGAAACATTGGCACAGGTTGCCCAGAGAGGTGGTTGACACCCCGTCCCTGAAAACATTCAGTATCAGGTTGGATGGGGCTCTGAGCAAGTTGAAGATGTCCTGTCTATGGCAAGGTGGGGGGAGTAAGTGACTTTAAAAATTTCCTTCCAACTCAAATTATTCTATGATTTTATGATCGTATTCCCTTCACCTGGCATAGGTTCACGAGTTACAGTCAGGCACACTTCTTGTGAAATCACGTTTCTTTCAGATTTTTTTCTCCATCACTGATATAGGCCTACTATTGATAAGGATTCCAAATAATACATTCAAAATAAAAAACCCAGAACACAAAATCTACAGCAGGCCAGCACCATGCATTTTGTAGAATCTTTGTGTGTATGTTCTATAAAGAACAGTTTCTCTTTTACTTTGTTTTCTGTCAGAGTGTAATTATTTGCAGAGAACACAGTTCTGTATCAGTTATTTATGCAAACAGTCCTGTTTTATTTAGCCTTCTTTCGTGACTAAAGATACAGAGGTTCACTTTTATATCTTGAGGAGAGAGTCTACAGCTTTTGTTCCAACGGAAGGTCTCTTAAAATTCATGGGATGGCCACAGGCAGTAAAGATTTTTCTGCATCTTTTTTCCTTGTGTGCTCCAGACACAGACGTGAAAGCATTCTGGCAAGTTTCCTATTTGTGGGACTGTGTGGCATTCAGTGAGGGTCTAAACAGAAAAAACTTATGGTTTTATTCCCCTTGACTTTTATTTTTATACAAAAGACTATATTCTCAGGGTACTATAAACACCTATAACAAACCACTGGTCCTACTTAAACTTTGGCAGATAGATTGATATCAGGCTGTTATGAGTGAAATAAAATTGCAAAACTATTCTGATAGTTCTGATATTCTCATCCAAGACCCAATAGCACCTGTGGCAACACCTGGACTCACCTGACCAAGTTTTGTATCAAGATATAAGGCTATGGGGATACTGGCAATGTAAATATCTGTACAGCCTGGAACCATGGGAGCACACTTATCTAAGTTTCCTGGTAACACAAGGTGTCTTCCTTGACTGGAAAGTAATGCTAGTGAGCAATTGCTTTTCTACTCTCTTGTCTTTTTGCTTGAGGAAACAGTGAGTATTGTCTTAGTGTAGCTTTGTATTTCCCTTGTCTGTGCCTGTTGTCTTTATTTCTTTAAGCTCTTTAGGCTGAAGAGTTAGCACTATGGGCAACAGAGGGTAGTCAAGGGAATAAAAAGTTTCTCATGTGGTGCCCATGTTCCTTGACTTAATGTATTGTTTTAAACTGACCTACTACTGGAAGAGCACACTTGCCATATTTGACCAAAACTTTGTTGTGGTAGATTTCAAAAAAACCCTCCAAAACATAAAAAATATACTATGAAGCTGTAATATAAGTAAATTGGTTCAAATCAATCTAAGTAAGAACCAGAAGGTCTTTGAAATTATTTGGTAGTAGGGCATTCTGACCAGTTGTTAAATGTTTTAATTCTTCATCTCTCATTACAGCTGATTTTTTTAATATCAAGCCTGTATCACTGTGACATCAAAATTCTTCAGAAATTTAGTATCAAATAGTAAGTATTACTGGTACCCCATTTGTTTCAAATGAATCAAATTTTTACGAATTCCTAATTTTCTCTGACACTGTGGTAAATCCAAAAGTGAGATATTTTGTCCTGCATTCCTTCTGTCACACATATTTGTTAACTTTAGGAGAAAGTTAGACAAATACAGGTTTGAAGGTCAAGCTGGTATCATATGACTTTGTTAAATATAGAAGCTTGATGAGTAAAAGAGCTTCACAGGTCTTGGCATATTTTGCTTGGTGCACTTCTACCTCTGCACATATGCAGACAGACAACTTCTCTCAGTACATATCAGAAATAAGAACATTAATAAAATAGAAAATATCTAGGCACGGGTTACAAATGTATCCCTTCTGATTTTCTCAAGGTAGAAGTGGAGCAGGATATGCCTAATCTGCAATATTTTCACTCTCATTTCACAAGTCTGTCACTGATGGATACTCTGAGGAGACGAAGCCCAGGATTTTAATATTCTCCGAACCTGCATGCAGCATTGGAATTAATCTGTTTTTGTTAAAAAAATCCTTCTCCATAAAATAACATTGCAGTGTGTGCAGCACTGCACACGCAGGAAAACATAATTAAACAACAAAAATGTTCTATGAGTGAATGAAATAGAAAAGGAATCTTTAAAGAGCTCCTTTCACCTATTTTCCCTGTCTAAAAACAATTTCCATTGAAAAAAATAGCTGTGAAAGGAACTGTCTGTGCTTGTACATTTCTCGTTGCAATCCTGTCCTGGGATGCTGGGACCTATAGTGCAATATGTGCTGTCAGGACTACGACAGTTTACAGATGTGCAGCCAGACTTCTCGCTATTTATAGATGCCTCTTCTGCAAACAGTTCTCTGTGGGGTTGTAGTGCAGTAGCAGGCATGTTCTTTGATTCAGTGCTTACATCATAGTCATTTAAGAAAATTTGGCTCTTCACCTGGCATGGCAAAGGAGGCATATTTATGAAGGTCAAGCAGAGAGAACACTATTATGAAGAGAAATGTTGAATTCATGAGCGAGCAGGACACCTACTGGGAGGACTAACTGAAAGGAGGAGACATTTGGCAGAGATGTGGAAATAATAAAGAGTGGAATAGTCATGTGTCCACAGTTGCTTCTGCTCTTTATTACCTCTGCGGGGTAACTGGGGAGAAGGTTCAGCGCCGCCCCTGCAAGGGCAAAGCCGTAAAGTTGTTTGGGGTGCAGTGTCCATGGGGTCTGTACATGGCTGTGCTGCATCTTGCTTGAGCATGTGTTAAGTGTTCAGTCAGAGTGCTAGGCACAGTCTATTAATAGCAACAGCGAGTTTGGCACACGCTCGCACTTTCGCCTGTCTCCTTCTCACACGCTCCCAGAGATGCTGGGACTGCATCCTGCATCCTTCTGCTTTTCCAGACCTGAGACTTCACACACTGCTGTACCCCTTGAGAAGTCTCAGTGAGTCAAGACAGCCCCAGACAAGTAAACAGGGGCTGCTCAACCCCAATGTTGAGGACGCAGAAGGTAACGGGTGGGGGAGCGGCGAGGGGGCGGATTTCTTGCAGAAAACCCGAGAGCTCGCAGGGTACCCTCCCGGCCTGAAGGCAGTGCAAAGCTATTTTCGGCACTGCCCAGGCCAGCCGGACAGCCCCCACCTCGGGCATCTCCGCTTGGTAATACCCAGGATGCTGCAGAGACACGGATGCTCTCCTAAAGCCCCCCAAACGATCCTAGCCAAGGCTGCCGACGGAAAGCACGGGGAGCTGGCCACGGTGCTGCCGCAAGAGACGTCTGTCCCTTTCGGCCTCTCCGGCACCCGAATCACCGCCGCCCGCCCCCGCTGCCCCCAGACCGGTCACCCCGCGGAGCCTCCGCTCCGCACGGCCGCCCAACTTCCCGGGAAGCAGCCGAGGAGCGGCGGCCCCGGGCAGCGCCGGGCGCCTGGAGGGCTCGGCGCCGGGCAAACTTCTCTGCCTACGGAGAACGGAGCGATCCGGGGGGAGGAGTGGTGGGGAGAGGGGGGGCAAATGCAGGAAACCATAGCAGCACGGCAGGCAGGAGGTGGCCGGAGGGGCCGGGAAAGTTGTTCCGCACTTAGCGCTGCTTCTGCCGAGGGATTAGTGCTCGGGTCTGGGGGAGCGCGGGCGCCGACTCCGGCTCGCATCCTTACTCACCTCGGTGCTGTCGGCAGCGTTCTCCGCCATTTTCCTCCTTAGGAGCAGGCAGCGGGAGGAGTGTTTCATTCCCATAAGAGCTAGCCAAGGGGTTGGGGCTTCGGGGCTGGTGTTTTGGTTTGTGTTTTCAAAGATCTCCAAACACTGGTGTGCGCCAAAGGACAGGGAGATAAAAAAAAAAATATGGAAAACAGCAATAAATCAGTCAGCTTTGTCCTTTCTGCGTCGTCCACAGGAATGTTTGTCTCCTCTTAGCATCGGGAGCTCCTCAGGCACTTTCAAGTCCTCCTCTTTCTCCCCTCTCCTCCACCTCCAGCGAGTTCTTGGGGTGGGCAGAGAGAGGCGGCACACACTCTTCAGGTTAAACTAAAAGGCTGTCGGGCTATGAGTCCTCCCCTTCAGAGAAAGCAGTCAGGCTAAACAGGAGAGCAGCACCAGCTAAACTGAACTTGGGCGTGCAGTGACCAGCTGGGCATCTTTGTGTCCTGTGGCTACTCTTCCAGAGGCAGAGGGAGCCAGAGACAAAGCAACAGGACAAGGAAATCATAGCCCTTTATTTTCCTTCTTTGGGCTTCTTTCTTTCTCTCTATGTCCCAGGACACTTCCTTTAAAGACGGTCACAGTATTTGCCACCCTCTTTCTATGAATGTCTTCTGAAATAGAAATCCCTTCTCCTCCTCCTTCTCCCTCCCTCCTCCCCCCCTGTCCCCTTCCCTCTCCTTTTCCCTTCCCTCTCCTCTTCCCTTCCCTCTCTTCTCCCCTTCCCTCTCCCTACCCCTTCTGCTCTTGGGCAGAGCTTGGTGCCCCTCACTGGGAATTGCATTCACGTGTCTTTCGTAGGAAAAAAAACATAATTTCAAGCTCCCCCCACCCGTCGCCTACACCCTCTCACACACAAGCACGCATTCACACGTACACACACACACGTTGTCTCCCTCTCACACAGACATGCACGATTTTTTTTCTCTTCCCCATCCCTCCTCTTCTTTTGAATCAGCAACACTTTTCTTTGCAAGGACTCTCGGCAAGGCTCTTAGAGAGCAACCGAAGAAGTCTGCTCCAGCTTCTTTCCTCCGAGTTAAGTAGCAAACCTGCTTTCTTAATATATCTTCTCTTGTGTGTGCTCCCAGCTCCTGTTTTACTTGAAGTTTTTCAGGAGGATCCACACTCCGTCAGAGAGCAGTGAACTGTAGGAATATAGTCCCGATCCGGCTGCAGTTCCTGCTGAAAAGGGGGGAGGAGGAGCTGGGGGGAGGAGAGGGGAAGAGGCGGAGGGAGAGGTCTTGCTGGGGAGGGAAGGGAAGGGGCTAAAGGTGATTTGAACTTGTTTTTAGCCTTTTCCTAATGACATCTTCCTCTGTAGGAGTGCATTGCCACCTTCCCCACACGTTTATTTTGCTTTCACTCCTCCGGGCACTTTCTAGTTCTGAGTTGTCAGCTAGGAGGATTGGGTTTACCTCACTCGTGTTGCTGTGGGTAAGGGCGGGAGAGGGGGCGTATTACATAATTAATCCTTCCAACTTCACTTTCCGCAGCTCCATCTCCAGCCCACTGTTCTCACGTTTCTGTTTTGTTTTTATACGGAGGAGGTGAGAAAATAATGCTGGTGTGTGGGTGTGTGTTGCTCGAAGGATTTCAAGGACCAGAACAGGATTGCTGCTCTCTGAACAGTTTGAAATTATTTCCTCTGGGGGTGCTAGTGGAGACCTGAAGAAGAGGTTTGAAAGATTACTTTTGATGCATATTTTAAGGACATAGCCAGCTCAGATGCTTCATCAGTAACAGATTTTGATAGATTAGGGGTTTTGAATTTTTGTCCCTTGCAGCCTATTTTAATATCTTTCAATTAGAGTTTATCCTCAGCTCACCTCTGGAATACTGACATACCATGAAGTACTGCCAAAAAACAGGAGGTCCCTGGGCACACCGGAGGCGGAAATATTCCTGGGGGTGGGGGAATGGAAATAGAGAATGTGAATTAGAGAGTAGAGAACAAAATTATTCTCCTGCCCCATGGAGATGAGGAGGTGGGGCCAAGAAAATTGAATGAGCAAATTTCTCCCCTTTACTTGAAGGACCCTCGCAAATTCTTGCTCAGAAACGGATCGGTAGGTATACAATAGATTTCAGGAATTTGTAATAAGTCACGCAGAAAGTAAGAAACCTAGGGAAGCAGAAGGTGTGTGGTATGCTGAAACGTCAAGTGGCAACGAGAGTACGCCATGTAGGGCACAATGGTACCATATGAAGCGGTTTCAGAGTATGAGAATGTTTTAGACACACATTCCATACAGACTGAGACTGGACCTCTGTGAGACAATTTGTGGAGCCATTTGATCACTCAGTCTTTCACAAGCTTCTGATTTCCCCCTATTCCTTTCATCTCACATTTATTTTTACACCTCAAGTTCTTTCATGAGCTCCGCATCACTGCTAATTTTTTTCAGTAATCATCCACACCTTCCTTGTTTATATAGTAGAATTTAATTTCACACCTTCTAGGCATGAGACTTAAGTAATGACAGAGGTGGAAGCAGGTCATCTCCCCTTTTCTTTGTGACATTCATAGAGCTTTTGAAGGTCTTAAAACCCTTCAAATATGAAAACCTCTATAGTCATTGCCAAGTATTCCAAAGCTACTCTCATAATCTTGGGCTATGGACCTCTTTCTCACCAAGCACTTAGATTTCTAGGTGAAGGGGTAAGGGGAAAAAATAATCTGCAGATAAAAATTTAATGTCCCTACAATCTTTGTCACCATGTTTTTTTCTGATATGGCATGAATATCTGGTGGTTAGTGAGTGCATGAAGTTTTAGTCAGCATGCATTTGGACTAACCTGCATAGTTTTTGTGTGTCTTTCTATTTTCAGGTGATACACACAGCTAAACTTAGCCTAATTAAACATTTTAAAATAAAACAGTGTTCTATATAGAGAAAAAGATTTAGATTTTGCAAAACTACTCCAGAACATATTTTCCAGTTTTCTCTGACAGCTGGGTTTGTATTTCTGGTACAGCTCAATCACTCTTTAGTCAGCTAAATGAGGCATCAGATTTTCAAAAGCACTCGGCAACTAGCAAAGTTGGCAGGCGGAGATTTAATATATCCTTCCCTCCTATGCTTCAGATACTGCATGACTTACCCTGGCACCTATTCTTGTCCTCCTCCACCTCTTTGTCAACACAGATGATACCTGACTGCTCATCCTTGAACGTGGTGCTGATGTTTTACAGATACTGGGAAAGCCTTCCAGTCTCTTAGTTTCCAGCATAAGGATGAATGTTTTGGTCCTGAACTCCTTTGGAAATCTGCCAGATGGTTGGTGTCTTCTCTCCATTGATGTTCTATATGTGACTGAGGAAACTGCTTTGAAAACACACACACTCTTTGCTCTAATCTGCTTTATTCCAAAGGGAAAATGATTGGTCCCACAGGAATCTTTTTTTTTAATCATGTGAAAGTTATTCTTTTTAATAATTTTTGAGACTCAGAGCAGTTTGTTTACACACACACAGATGTCTGTGAGCACAGAGATACTTGGCCAGTCCTTCAGTTTGAATATGAGGCTCAGTGGAAATTCCCGTTGATACTGAAATTCACAGCAACACTGAACTTGAGGAATGTGAGCTTTCATACAATTTAGGGGACAAATTCTGCTCCTATCATGTGAAAACAAATCTTACTGACGTCACCCATCACCTAAGGGTGATAGTTGGTTACTGGAACTATCTTGGGAACATATTTCTGAACCCCTGTTTTGTTAGACCTTGAGAAAAAGAGAACTGTCATGAAGAAAATGTCATGGTAGAAGAGGTGCATTTGCAGCAAAGCCAGGAGGTGTCAAAAGCATCTTCTGAGTTTAAATATATCATGTGTAAGTACATGTGAAGGTCACCAAGTATTAGGAATTGAGTAGAGTGGTGCTGAAGAGAAAGTGGAAAGGGAAGCATTTATTACTTCAGATTTCCAATAATAGCAGCTGTGGTTGAGGCTGCTGTGCTGCTTGCTGAGCGTGGCAATAACACTGTGCTGGCCCTCAGAAGATTCAGACACATTGCCAGCTTTGTCATTAGCTTGGATGAAATCCAGATGTCTGCATTTGAGGCGGGGTAATCCTGTGCATCGGTGCAGACTGAGAAATTGCACAGCAGTCCTGCTGGAAAGCATCCGGGGGTTATGGGGTGGAGGTGTAGCTAGGTTGGCTATGACTCATCACGCTCGCTCACTGCATGGAAGGCAAACTGCATAATTTATCTACATTAAATGGAAAGT
The DNA here is from genome assembly GCA_013399875.1 of Gymnorhina tibicen. Lineage (NCBI taxonomy): Eukaryota > Metazoa > Chordata > Aves > Passeriformes > Artamidae > Gymnorhina > Gymnorhina tibicen. The sequence goes on from VXAZ01002243.1 coordinate 542,146, forward strand.
GGCCAGTGGAGTGAGGGAAGTGTGATTCTCTCTCTCTACTTGGAACTGGTGAGACTACACCGCTGATTCTGTGTCCAGAGCTGGGTCCTGTGGTTCAGGAAGGAGGCTGAGTAGTCAGCAAAAGACTACTACAGTTGTCTCTTAGGACACTAAGCTCTGAGGAAAACTGGGCTTGTTAGGCATCCAGTAGTGGCTTATGATTAGCTTTAAGGATTGTAACTAAGATGAGCCAAACTCCTCTTGGTACAGTCAGATCACTTGAAAAAGGGCAACAACTGCAAGTTGCGGGTTTGGAAGTTCAGATTCAGTATTAGCCAACTCTTGGACTATAAATCCACTTCCTAGTTGGATGGTAAAATATTGTAGCAAAAATCTATTCCTATTCCAACATCCCACCAAATTTTATTTGTTATCTAATCAATTTTATTTGTTATCTGATTTGTTATTAGAAGGATCCTTCTGTATCATCACTTTCCATTGCTCTTTATTGCTCAGGAAGTCACAGTGACTTCCTTTGCCTCAAAAGATACCTTTGGCAATCTTTCCAGTCTCTTCATGCACTTCTATCCCTCTTATGTCTCTCAGGGTTGCCAGTACTTGAAATATTACTCTTATTCCTGAAACTTGTCCATGTTAATTCTGAAGAATTTGAAGTGAATTCTATTTCACACAGTGGATTTAAATATCTTATTTTATTTATGCTGTTTCGTCATGGTCCTTTAGTTTGTCCTCATTAACTCTTCTTTTCCCCCCATCATCTTCTTATCCTTGTTCATGAACACTGCATATTCCAGCCTTTTGCTGGGAATTATTGCAGTTTTCAACTATTGATGCTAGGTTTGAGTGAGGAAGGGTCTGTCAGAAGCTAAGCTGAGCTGAGATACCCACTGCTGCAGGCCAAGAATATATGTCCAGGGCTCAGATAATTCAGTGTTAAGTTACAGACACCTTCCATGAATGAGCCCTTAGCCATACTTAGAGGTAATGGAACACCACAGAACTATCTCTGCAAGGATTCATCACCAGAATTTCAATTCTTTTTTCTAAGATTGTAGACTTCATTTTATTTAACAACAAAAGCTCTATTTTGCAGTTGCAAACCTGAAAACTTAATCTAAATTTAACCAAAATGTTTCTTCCATTTCTTTTTCCATTGTGAATGCTAAACTCTGAACAAGTTGTAACTGGGTCAGTTTGAAGAAAGTCCTATTCTGACAACTTCTATAAAGGCCACCAAAGTGGGTCTCCAGTCCTCTGTGGATTAGAGGAATTAAGCAGGCTATTGAGAATTGTGATTACTACAGCAGCAGAGATAAATGGGCGTGGTATCATGATATGTTTCTTATGCATTGACCTTGTTCAGTTCCCACCTAACCTTCTGAGCATTTAAAAATCATGCACTCAGGACAGAGAGAAAAATACTTCTGAAGTTTGATGTCAAAGTTATCTTAAAATTATGAGGTGCAAAAATTTTCCCTGGTAAGAAAAACTTGGGTATACTGGAGTGAGTTCACTGAAAGGGCCACAACAATTACTAACTAACTGAGGAACTCTCTCGTGTGAAGATAGGCTCAGAGTGCTTGATGTGGGAGGGGATGAAAAAGATGAAGCCAGGTTCTTCTCGGGAAAAGGAGAAGAGGAAATGAGCACAATTTGAAATAAAGAACACGGAAACATTAAAAAAAATTCCTTTTTTTACTGTGAAGGTGTTCAAAGATATTTTGTAGTTTTGTTCCTTAGGCATATTAAAAACCTGACTACAAATGGCCCCAGGTGTAGCTGATGGTCCTTTGAGTGGGGGCTGGATGAGAAGATTTCCTGATGTCTTTCCTAACTTCAGTGATCATGTGATTTTATGTAATTATGGAAGATCTTTGAAAATCACTTAGATGGCTCTGCCAGACCTGGCAAATGGGCATCTGTCTTTTTGCTTTATCTTCTGTGTTATTCCCTCAGCCTTGAAAAGAAAAGATTATATATTTATAATCTCATACCACGGTGATTTGATATGTGCAGCCAATACTTTCACAGAAAAAATATGCTGAGAGAAGTGACAGACTGTTGCTTGTGTTCTATTCTAGAGTTCTCACAGGAGAGAGAAGGTGTGTAATGTTGTTTGAAGGGCTAAACCTCGTTATAATGCAGTCCCCCATAAGCTATCAATGGGTGCAGAATATTGTACCTGGGCACACAGCTTACCAGCAAGAAAGTGAAGTAATACTCTCGGAATCATGAACCCATCCTCACTGAAAAGAAACGCAAATCACTAGATTCTATCCAATCTTGTCACTTCTCTTTTGTGATGGCTTTAAGAAACTTTCCTTTCTGAGAAAAATTCTACCTTCTGCATTATACTGTTTGCTGGAATCTGAGATTGAATTTCTACACTTAAAGACCCATTTCTTTTTCATCTGCTCTGCTTTTCTCTCCTGATGGATTATAGCACGATTAGCAAGTCTGAGGTGAAGACCAAATATGTAAAAATGTCACTATTCATTCAAACAAGAGGTTTTCTTCCTTTGTAAGTATCAAATCTTAGTTGTTTCTCTGCTTCTTAGGGTACAGTCTGTACTTAGTCTTTTGAATTGCTATGTCACACGAGGTTAGAGGGATTTAACTAAATGACACATGAAGCTGCAATAATTGAAATTACACATCTCTTTTATTTCTTTGCCCAATAGCAGGCATTCTGTCATCTTGCTTTCTGTCACTTCCTATTTTTCAGAAAATGGATGAGGCATTTATTTGCCTCCTTCAGTGATACACATAATGCTTTGGGAGCACTCTTGTAAAGCATTTTAACTGGAAGATCTATGAAAATAACTTAGATGGCTCTGTCAGGTCTGGCAAATAGCTGTCTGTCTTCTTGCTTTCTCTTCCATAACTGTGTGATACAGTAATTCATTCTGCTACGTTTCTCACGTTTTCCTGTTGTGAACAATTTTCTTCATGTTCAGCTGTCACTGTCGACAAGCAACCAACGGTAACTATGATAGTGGGCTGGCATTTTTTTCTCCCCAGTTTGGTATTTTCTTTCATCTTCCATTAAGGAAAATTGCCAAATGCTGCTGCCTCCCACTAAAACGTGAAAAATAAGAAAGTGTGATCAGTACTGTGTATTTCATGAGCTGAGAACAATGTAGCTCATTTTCCAGAACTGTCTATAACTTAGCAAAAGTGAGGTCATACCTCTTCAGAATGTTGCTTGATGATGTTCCCCAATAAATTAAATATAATCAGGCTTTGGCCAGGTTATAGCATGGAGTCAGCACTCTGAAGTGCCTAAGATGATGATTTTCTTGGCTGCAAACAGAGCTCAGCCTCCTGGATTATTGATCTGGTAGTAGACCTTGGCACCTGATGTGCCTGTGGACTTGGGCAGAATCTGGAGACTCTGCTAATTCCATCTGTGATCGGTGCCAGGGAGAAGATTGACTTATTTTTACTAGACTCTCCATAATACAGGTATAATTGTGTGACCTAATTGTGCTAGTGGTGCCCTTCTTCTCTCTTTCTTCAAAATACATAAAATAGAAGGCGGTATAAAAAAAAGAGCCAATATTGAGAATTACGTGAACTTTATATGTGGTGTGTTTGTATTTTCTTTCAGGAGAAAAAAAATTCTTAAGTAGTATATAATGGTTTTGCTTCTAGTGTTCAGAAACCTGCTGGATATAATAAAAAGCCTCTGGAAATACAGATGTCTTTGGCATAACTTATTAAGAGAATTTTTTAGAGAATTTAAAAATTGCTATCAGGGTAGCAGAGCTCACAGTTTGGGTGAGAGTGAAAACTTGCTTCTGAGAAGGAAAGGGGAGCCAGAACATAGCTGTTACTTCTAAAGGCAAGGTAAAGGAAAGAATTCTCTTCCTTAAGGAAAGAGTTTCTTACACCAGTTATTTTTGTTATAGATGTGGCCTAGAGAAGCCCATCAAGCTTCAAATCCCATTGTTCCAAGTATTGCCCTTTAGATCCTGCTTTGGTATTTTGCCACGAAATAGATCAGAGTAAAGCATTACTTCCCTGATTCTTGCTTTACAGTTTTGCCACAGAGCTCAAGTGAATTACATGAAACATAAAACAAATTCCAGGAGGGTTGGGTCAGAGCCAGTTTTCAGGTCTATTTCAGTAGCTGACAGGATCTTTCTGTCCATAAACCTAAGAACTGGCATTCTGGAAAAAAACTTGAAATGAAAGTCAAGCTGCTCGATCAAAACAGTACATAATTAAAAATGGGGGATTTAGAAAGAAGAAATTATGCAGAATCAGAACTCTTCTTGTGAGTAAGCTAATTTGTGTGATCCATTCCTTTTCATTGGGAACACTACCTACTTCAGTGTGGAAACAACGCTAATAGGATAGATGGGTTTAACAAGAAGGGTACACCACTGCAACTCCAAATGAAAATATGCTAATCTTTACTGCAGTGTTGGAGCCTGCAAGAGGTTTGAAAAATATGTAATTTCTTAATGACAGAAAAATATAAGAAAGTGGCACATTCTCTCCCTTGCACCTAGTATGTTCTGGAAATACATAAAAATTATGATTTATAGGTAGTAAATCCCTGTGTGTACAGCTTATAAAGAATTACCAGCTTGGTGAGGAGGAAAAGGAAAACTACAGCAATCTAAACCACAGAAGATTTAAATTATAGGCAAATGTAAATCATGTTTTTAAAATGGCATATGAAAGGTCATGTTCATTTTGTAAGAGTATAAGCTCAGAAGGAATTTGAGTGGTTCTGTCTTTTGATGCCAGGATAAATAAAAAAAGTGAACACTAACAACCTTAAGCCACAATGAATCCTGTAATGGTTCCTGCAAATTATGGTCAAATAGGAGCATAAACCATGAAGAACATTTTTAATGGGAAAGCATATTGAAGTTTCTAATGCCTATGTTAGAAATACACACGTGGTTAGAAGCACTAGATTTGCATCTTGTCTCTATCCCAAAATACTAGATGATTTTATCTTCAAGTTTTGGGATCTATTACATTAACATTTAAGTTAATCTATAATATTAACCTGCAATTTGGGGTGTGGATGATTAGCTGGAGGTACATGCCTTGTGTTGCACATGTTTAGAGACAATATAAAAGTCTCCCTAAGTGCAAAGTATTATTTAAAGCACTTCTTAAATGTGACACACGAATGGGAGAGACCTAGATTATTATTTCAGGTGGACTGGGACATTGTCAGGTATTACAATAATATTTGTAATATTATTGTATCATATTACAATGATATTTGCAATATCATTGCAAACACACATAGACTTCAAATTTGTATTATATAAATAATTTCATGCACTGCAAACCAAAATGTTTCATTATCCAGTGCAATCTTAAAATTTACAGTAACAAAGAACAAAAAACTGTGGTTTGCAAAAGGAAGAGAACAAGGGATTGAAGATATGGTTAAGAGCATTGTCTACATACAGTAGACATACATACATACATACATACATACATACATACATACATACATACATACAGTAGCCTAACCATGGTTACTCCATAGGGATGAATGTATTCCATATATTTTTATATTAGATATTTAAAAAATTATTTTGTCTCTCTGAATGATTATTTTGCCTCTCTTCTACATTTAATAGCTGTTTTAGCTTCAGTACAAATATAGTAGTGAAAGACCCAAAAATTCTCACATCTGAGAACACCCCAAAAGAAAAGCAATCTCGAATTCCCCTTTTTGCAAGAATTGTGTCTTTTAAGTTTTAATTGTGATATAAGACTGAACTTTGTATTTGACCTATAATTTTTGACTATTGCAGAAGCCTTTGAAAACTGTAACATAACTGTACAAATCAGGATATTCCAACGTGGCTTGTACTGTGCTCTCAAGCCTGGTCATCCTGACCTCTGAGCCATTAGGTCCATGTGTACTCACAGGAATTTAAAATACGATTGTTAAAGACTAACAGTTCTGTGTATGTGGTGATGATGATCAGTATAACAGAAGCACTGACTGTTGCTAAGAAGTGTGCTGCTGATGGATGAATTTAGAAAAAAATCTACTTTTCTAGTTTAAAACTGTAACTTCTTGCCCTGATCTCTCAGTTTTCTAAACATTGCCGTTCCATCAATTCCCTAACTGATACATAATATCCAGATGTACTCATTTGTGACGAGTTGCAGTCACAGTGTAACTGTGTATCCTGGCTGTGCCAGTGTGCATACTCAGCACAATCACTGATTCCCTGGGTGGCTGAGGAACTCTACAGACTGATCCTGCTGGCTGAGACAACTCATTTGAGATAATGGACTGACACGACGTGAGGGGGCCAACCAAACCCCTAGTTTGGTTGCAGAAGCTCTCCATGAGAGAATTTCAGCTGGTCCTGGAGGTTTCCTCAGGCACTTCCCGCTGTTTATAAGCTAATTGACAGGCACTATTGTCTCAGAAATGCTCCCAGGTAATTGATGCTGCAGAATTGGCCAAACTGTATATAGATACCTGTAACTAGTCTTTAGAACTGTTCTTGCATTTTCAGAAATGGTTAAACATAACACTTGAGACATCTAGACTAGGTTTGCCCATAAGACTGTCTGCCAGCTTTGTTATAAGAATTCAGCAGAGCAGCACTTCAGTGAGTCTCACTTGCTTCAGCTGAAGAGGCTTTTGCAAAGACACTTGCAACAGAGTCACTGCTCAGATACCAGTTTTGACCAACCTGTTTGAGAGATTCGATTTCCTATGTGAATATTATCTTATGCAAAAAATCAAAATAAATATTTTTTTTTTAACAAACAGTACATCTTACCAGTGTCTGTGCACGCGTTCTCACGTACATCACCTCCAGTGGAATGTTTAGAGGGGGGAATTGACAGAGGAGGGAATGTGGGGTGCTGAAACCCCATGAGAAATAGGGACTTTGTCTCAAAAGCAAACTTTCTTATGGAGAGAGAAATCCCTGCTGAGCTGACATGACTAGAATAATTAGATCGGTGTTGGAGGCCCAGAGTTTGGCCTTTGATATACTGCTGTGGAGTTGTCAGGGATGTAACTTTTATTAGTTAAATTGTAATTAGACGGGTATAATGAAAACACATGTAAGTGGCAGAAATAAGAGAACTTAACTATTAATATTTGCCTGGTAACCTGCTACACTGATCAGCATATAACACCTCAGGGCAGCCCAGCAATAATAAGGTTAAAAATCCAGAATTTGCTCATCCACCTCTGTCTGAAGGGGGGAACTTTACCTTCTGGAATGCCTAACTCTGGATCCACCTCCAGGGACACCTGGGACCAAGTTCAAGTGGCTAGAACCTACTCTTAACAGCCTACTCCTCCAGAACACTGACAGTCAGCTGCTGTTCTTGTAAGCAAGGAAAGGGGAAATAGAAATAACTATGGCTCTGTAATGTTGTAGTGTTTTATGCACCAATAACCACTCTTTCACAAAGGCAATAAGTACCCAAACTCCTTCATGTGGATCCAGTTATTGCATAATAATTAAAGAATGCTTTATTCTGTCCTGATCTAAAGTGCAGCAAAATCCCATGCTCTGTGTTCTGGACAAAGTGACAAGTTGGGCATTTCTGTTTTGTTTTTGCAAAATGTGCAGACTTTTTGGAGCAGCTCTGTACTGACTTTTTAGGGAAGGTCTGTTTTCCAGAAAGACAAGAAATTACTTCCATTGAGACTCCTACTTCAACATCACAAGGATCAATTTGAAAATGCATGTCAGAATGGAACAGTGGCACAAGAAGTTATTAAAGGAACGCAGTTTTAATCCCAGATCACAGAACTAGAAATTTGCTGAAGCTGGTAGTTATAGAAATAATTGTTCTCTAATGAGCATTTATGTGTACCAGTGTATGAAATTATTTGGTGAGTTCGAGATGCAGCTCAAGATGGCAATTTTCTCAACAGCAAGGGCTCTTGCCCACTGTTGCTTTTTTCTCTTTGCAAACCCATTTGTCTGTGTGGATGCAAGTCAGTCCAGACCAGGGCACTGATTAAATTTACAAACCCAATTTGTTTTCCTTTTAGGGAGCGAGACATTGTTCTTTTGGAGGGTTTACTTTTATTCCATTTCATTTACTAAAATAATTCATTGTAAAGCTGAAAAAAAAGAGCTGAAGCAGTAGAATGTTGGGGGGTGTTGAAAGGTAAGTCCGAAGAGAAAGGGACATAAATTTTGCCTTTAGTGCTAAAAAAATATGATTAAAGACACAGCCTCAGTCCTGTGTTTATGGTGGAGGTAGTGATTCATTAATGCCTGTATCAGCAACTTTGGTATCACAGACAAATAGGCCCCTCCAATCTGTGGTCTGGCTCCAGTTTCTGCTCTCAGGGTTTCATACCAGTGGGGCTAATGGCCTGCCCCAGGAGAGGGTGTCCATTTCATAGGAGTCATTTGTGGAGCAGGGCCTTTGATGGATTGCTGGCTCTCCGTGCCAGAGAGGCCAGAGGCTGTAGTGAACACCCATTATACTTGACTAAGGCGTTGGTGGTCCCAGCTCTAATGTCACTGCTAGTCTACACTTACTCTCACAAGCAACTCTTGTTTTACTTACTACTACTCTTTTATTACTAATTGTAATCACTTACTGAACTGCAACTTGCAATATCTTGAGGGGATGATCCAGAGACGTAATGATCTCTTGATCAAGAGATGAGGATCATGTAATGATTCCAGCCGAAAGGTCACTGAGCTTGCGTGCTGGGCATGGAGGCAGCACAGCCTCAAGGGAAGAGGAGCACGATGCTGGCCTGTCAGGCATAGGAGTTGTGGCAGCCTGGGGCACCACACCATGCCCTGAAGACAAGGCAGTCTCAAAGGGGACTAGCCCACCTGCCAGGCCAAGGACGCCAGGCAGCTTCCCCTGCAATGAACTGACCAGAAACAGAGCAGCCTCGAGGCAGGCCTCCTTGCTAGAGCCTGGAGGTAGGGCAGCCTGGAGAGCCCTGCAGGACAACGGGGCTCTCTGATGGAACTCAGGGCTGGGCATCCTGAATTGGAGCAGGACACCCCTCCCACCTACCAGACCCCGGAAGCAGGGCAGCTAGGAGGAGAATGGAATCACAGTGGGACTAGAGCACTCTGCTGGCCCCAAATGCTCAGCCTCGAGGGGAGAGGGGCACCACAACAGAGCACTGGGTCTCAGAGGCAATGTCCCCTGAGGGGCAGCCGAGCACCATGCCAAGCTTCCATGGCCAGGAGGCACTCTGACCTTGAGGGGAGCAGGGCATCACACCGGCCTTCCTGGTCCCACACGTGCGAGCCGATCTTATAGCTGGAGCTGAGTTTGTTCATCATTACATGAAGGGTAGTTTAGGAGGATGACAGAGCAAAACTCTTCTCAGTTAGGGCAGATGATACAACAAGGGCCAAGGGGCTGCAAACTGCTGGGGAATTCCCAAAAACCTGGGAAAAGCTGGTTTTATCTTAGAAGAAATGAAAGCATTAATTGAGTAGGGCAGCACTAGAAGATGTCTCAGAGAGCGTGGGTAATCTCCATGTCTGAGCACTTTCAAGATTCACCTCATAGAAGGTTGGCAACAGTCCCACTCCAATAAAGAAATTTGGATGGAGACCTCTGAGGTTCATTCCATTCACTGCTTTTCTGGTTCTATAATTCCTGAATCATTAGCTGCTAAGTGCTTCTTTATATCACTGATTCTTCTTGTTATATAACATTTAATATTAGTAGCTTTGAGCTTAACATTTTCTTATTTTGCATCACAAATTCTTGACAGAAGAATACTAGTCCACTGAGCTTAGTGGGGAATGAAAAATCATATTTGGTAGGCAGTGGTATAGACAAATTGTGTTTATGAAACAGAAATAAACAGAAATACAAGGGGAAATAATTTTTAAGTGTGTATGTGAGTGAATTTCTAAATACCTTTGAGTATCACAAAGATCTAGGCTACAAAATAACCATTATTTACACATTTTAACATCAGGGTCTGGTGATATTTAATTTATGTGCCTAAGCTTTCTTCCTGGCCTGAGTGCTCTGAACCAAGGCTTAAAAAACAGTTTAAGGATTATGGACTTTACCTTGTCTTATGCCCTATTACAAATTTATCAGGTTTGTTAGTGAGACATCAGTGGGCATCAGATCCACTGGCCACAAGACCAGTTAAATAAACCACCTTGGTCTTATTTTCCACATACAGTAAACTGAAGAATGTAGATTAAAATAGAAGTATGGACAGAATAATGAAACATCTCTTTCAAACCATTCCGGTCATCTACCAAATTGTTATAGAATACCATAGAGAGTAGCTGTTAAAATACGGCTAATGAAGTGAGATATTCCAATATGATTTTTAATTGTATTTTATCTACTTTGTTTTCTTGACATAGAATGTTTTTAAATTTGCCTGTTCTTGTAGAAGGTTTCAGTTTTGAAGGTTTCAGTTTTGAAGGTTTCAGTTTCAAAGGTTTCTAAATGAGAAGAGTAATCAGTTCCTATGACAGAATAAAAAATCTGCCAATCTCACTAATTTAGGTTTAGGAGTATTCTTTGCCAGGTTGCAGTTTATATTCCATATTAACACCTTAAAACTTGGGATTTGCATTTTCTCAACTAGACACACTCTGTTGCTAATCTGTGTTAAGTAATGTCAGTGTATATTTACCCCAAGAAGTAATACCAGACCACTAAAACTGAATTCCCAGAAGTGATGACAAGTCAGTTTGCACCTTAACAAGACAACATCACATTCCGAAAAGCAATGAAAAATTAACTCTGCTCATTGTGCCACATGCACTGCAAAGTAGAGCTGTGTCATGCCAAATCTTATTATATATATATTATCATACTATTTAATTGTATTACTGTGACATTTTTCTTGATTTAATCCAAGCCGGTAGGATATGGTTCTATTGCTAAATGTTGATGCAGGCCAATTTTCACTCTCTTCAGCCCTGCCCTTTCTCTTTAAGACCTGCTAGGTATTTTCTGCTTGGTGTCAACCTCTGCTCCCTTCCTTTCTCCAAGCTGCCCTTGTTCCATGCAAAACTCTATCACCTACTACAGTTTCTGTTCCAAAAGTAAAAGAATGTGGGTAGGGTGACCTTGAACAGAAATTGAAGATGAATTATTTCGAACAAAAATAAATGTCGATTTACAGTCAATTTTAAATAAAAAAGAGACAAACGCAGCAATCCTAATGAAACATGAAGGGCCTGATTCTCAGATCCCTTGAACTAAAGATCCAGAGTACAGGCCAGACAGGACCAGAATGTTTCAAAGACTGCACTCCTGAGGAAATGCTATCATTGCAACTAATGAGGTAGGGCTACAAAAAGCCTTCCACTAGAGGATGGTGAGAATGCTTATTCTGTTTCAGGATTACACATTTTAATGCAGTATTTTAAACACTGAATGCTGGTTACGTAAGGACTTTTGCTTCATAGGGGAGATGAGGGAATCTCTAGGTATATTAAAATTTATACATTAGTATTTCTTTCTTATTTTGAATTTTTCCTCTTTCTGACTTATACACTGCTTAAAAATCCCAAGAAATCTGTTTTATCTATTTATAAAGTGTGGTATTAAAATCTATGCTAGAGAATGCAGACTAATTGATGGTGTCAGACATAGTAGATCTCTGTTTTGTTGATATGAAAGGGCTTAGTTCTGGGAAGGTTTTTTTCCCTAAGAAATTTCAATAGGAGTATGTGTTTGAAAGGAAAACAAAAAAAGGTCTAACAATAAACTTAGGACTTGTTTACTCTTGGAAAAAATTTAGATACTTCTGTCCCTTCTCCTTTTTAATGGTTTCTCAGTCAAGCAAGGCATATTTATATCCTTCTTCACATATTCTTTCCCCATAAATTAATCCCTCCAAATAGACCCATGAGAATCTTTTTCTTTCTTTCCCTTTAAACTCATCCTTTATGGGATTATCTGTCTTTAAGGAAATGTCTAGAACTGCCCAGAGGACAATTCTGTCAGCTCCAGGGAGAGAGAGACTACTGCTGTGTGTTATCAAAGTTCAGTACCACAGGCCTTTTTCACTGACATGTTCCTTTAAAAATTTGTCTCACCTCTAATTCTTCACTGAAATATTCCCAAATTTAATATTGTTAAATTTTTATATCTGAATATTTCCTACCAATCACATATCGGCCTCTAAACTGAGATTTTGTGAAACCTATTCCTTATCATCACTGTAACAACTTTAATTCCCTTTAAAATCTTCTGTTTTTATCAATATCTTGCAGCACTTCATAAAGCAGTTTTACTTTTGAATTTGACCAAATCCACTAACCCCTTTCACACAAACATAATCAAGGATAATGAAGAATATAATCACAGTAATGAAAACAAAGTGACTCTGAGACTTCCTTAGTGATCCTTACCATGTTTTCATTCAGAGCCTCTTATGTTTCCTTCCCACACTATTACACTGCTTCCTTTCTATATTTTAATCTCCGTTTGAATGGAGATTTGCTTCTTAAATAAGAACAGTGCAGAAGAATCTACCTCAAAAGGAAAATACAGACACGGCAGAGAAAAATTCTAGAGTCTTAAGGGTTCTACATGCTACTGCTAATGATAAAGCTTTGGCAACCAGTGTTCGTCCAGTGAGCTGGGAATTAAATTTCTCAATGTCTGTGCTTTCATGGGAGTGAGATAATGTACCAATGGTTTATACTCCCAGGTCTTTGAAATTTGTAATTTGTACTCCTGACTTTATGATTTCATCAGGGCAAGTTCAGCCAATACTTCCACTCTCTGTTAGGTGCTAAGGAGAGCTTTTCCTTCCCACAGTTTGAATACCTGTGTTGCAGTGCACTTAGAAGGGTCTCACTGCAGTCTCACTTTAAACACATCAAATATTCTAGGTTGGGACAAATTCCAATCTGCTCCCTTTTTTCACGTCAGAAATCATCACTTACTGCAGGTGAGCAAACATGAATTTCAAAGAAATTAATAGGCGGTTCTGCTCTAGAAGAGCTGCTTTTTCCCAGCATATTCTTTCTGAGGATGTTGTCGGAAAGAATGGGACTGTGATACTTAAGGCACAGATGTAAAATATAAAGCTCAAAGAAGACTACCAGATTCTCAGTTTCTGAGACCTTTCAAGCCCCTGTGTCAGAATCTCTAGTGTCTTGGGCTATTTTAAACCCAAATAAACCCCAATATAGCTTTGGCATTACTGTAAATTTGCATATTTGACTACAAGATGAAATTTGAATTCTTGGTTCTGAAAGAAAAAGCAGGCTAACCCAAAAAAGCTAAGTTAGTTGTTAAACTAAGCCAGTATGCTAAATAATTTTTTTACTTGATAGCATCATACTTCTTTACTTGATAGCATCACACTTCTACTACACACATACTGTGTGAGGACTGTGAATACAAACATGATTTGTGTATCACTGTCAGTGGGATGACTTCTACAGATGATGATTGAACACAAACTTGCTTTTGCAGATGCAACTTCCTATGTTTTTTGAGAGTATGAGTTTCCATCAGATTGTTCCATAAAAGAAAGCACATGACCCCAAAGGAACAGCAATTTCTCAACACAGCAAATGAGCTAATCAAATAGACACACACCCACTTTGACATACTCAAGTGAATCTCAGGAAATTTTCCAAGCACTCTGCTTGTTCCTACTGCAAATATGTATTTTCTTCGCTTTCAAAACCACTGTCAGTTCTGTTTCAAAAACAGAAGTGCAGTCTTCAGTATTAAACATCCAGCAAATAAATAAACAATAAAATTAATCTAGCTGCCATAAAAATCATCAGCTAAGGAAAAGGAGAAGCTGGACAACCATAACTCAATACTTTCATTTTTCAAGTTACTGGGGAACCTCCCAATGCAAAGTGACACTGAGTTACAATTTAGTTAAGGACCTGGGTCTACATGAGCAAGTTCTGGTGTTCCCTTTCTAAAGGAGCTTACAGCATTACTCAGCTGCCTTTTGTCTTTGCTGCTAGAAACTTTCCACTCAACCACAGAATAGAAAGAAAACAACATGTCTGTTTTTCAAACTCTCCAGTTCATGGTGTGGTATTTTGGACCAAAACACTTCTTGTGGGATTCTGTTTTGAATTCCACCTGTTGATCTTGCTGTGCCTTAAATCATTCCTCCCTTGCTGGGGGAGGATTTCTGAGTCCTTGCCTGGATTTTGGTTAATTAACGGACATTCAGCCTTCTCTGCTCTCAGATAGTTTATTAAGTCTTATCAGAAAAGTGAAGAGTACAGCAGAGGGATGTGAATGCTGAGGAAAATACGCAGAATGCCGCCGAAATCAAGATAACCCGGCGTTTTTAAAGCTAAACAATCCAATCAGTGTTTGAAACAACAGATATTTTCACTTCTCTACCAATATTCAACGAATGTTTACAATACGTCCACAGGAACTGTGGATTTTTCTATCCAATCACTTTAAACAATTTTTCTGCATTAAATGGAGTAGTAAGAAGAAGAAGAAGAAGGTTATAGAACAACAACAATCCTCCATTTTGGAGTTTTTGCCTTTTATCTATTTGCTACTTAAACAAACCCAACACCTTTATATTTTCACCCTGTGCTACCTTACATAATATTCTATCATCTAGTTCACACTGCAGTGCGTTCAAGTTCTTCCCAGAGAGTTGGCAGCTTTCTCCATGGACGAAGGTGAAAACCAGTGCTGTCCAGGGGGGTAAAACTCCTTAAAACAGGCAGAGAAATATTCCCCGCACTCTGGACTCCCACAACTTTTCCTGGCAGAATGCGCTAAGCGACGAGATTTTCCACTGCGGTGGTTAATATGAAGGATCATGTTCCCTGTCATCACCCCTATTCCCAGGACAGATGCAAGCAGCACTGTGGCCAAGAGGGACAGACACAGGCAGGAATCTCTTGAACTGCAAAACAATAATCAGCAGATTGGCCTGTTGTGTACTTTAGACTCCTCAATAACTAGTTTCTGGAGTTTTTCAGCTCATGTAATGCCAAGTTCAGTGCATCTTCAAAAACAGAAGCCTTTTCACATGCATATGCTCCTTTGTTTTAAAAAGTCTGATCCCAGGATATACTATCAGACATAAATCTAAGCAGTTTTTTACCTGGGGAGTTATTAGTAGCTGTTTGTGACTCCACATGTGGAGGCATTAACTAATGTGAATCAGAGAAACCTATTTTCTTTGAGAAAACAAAATCATCAATTAAAAATCACCTTTCTTGGGAAAATATGTTGGGATGGGCTCTCTTTTTGACAAAAGGAAATTTTGCATCCCTGAATATGTAACTCTTTCAATTGTTAAAGGAAAACAATTTCACAAAAGTGAAAGTCAGCAGTTAAATATTAAAATTCTGTCAGGAAAAAAAAGGTTGAGATTATATAATCCAAATAATGTTTTGCTTTCAATGTCATTAGGAAAAGCTTTTTTTTTTCCAGGTGCAACCAGGCAAATTAAGCTTTGGTCATAAAAATTTGTGCATTGCAGGGGGGTTGGAACCTTAAGGTCCCTTACAACACGAACCATTCTACGACCCTGTGATATTTTTTCCAGATTTACTCTGTGAATATGTGCCTAAAAATGAACTCTGAAATTAAATCATTCTTCATGAGTGTTATGTCTTGCTTATGAATGTTTTAAAATGAGATAGATTTTCTGATAACCTCATAAAAATCCATCAAAGCCAGTGATGATCAGGTTCTGTGTAGAATGCTTAAATCACAATGCACTATTCACGTGTCTCACTGTTTTCTGTTCAGGTTTCTCCTTTTCCCATCAATCCACCAGTTGCCTTTGGCAACTAGTTCTGTATCTTCTGGATACAGAAAGAACAGTCACTTCATTTGAGTCGGTTTATCTGTGGCTGCTTGATATTTGATTTATCCAAAATGGAAAAAACTGACTGATGTTCCAAAACAAAACAAAAAAAAGATCTCCAAGCTAGTTTTTCTTTTCTGTTAGATCAGTCAAGGTGATCCAAACCAATTTATTTCTATTCTGTAACTGTAGCTAATAATTATCTTTCTTACTAGAAGAATTCTCTTTCAGTGCAGGAAATTTGATAAACTACTTTATTCTTGTATAGCCAACATCTTTATAGCAGCTTCACTAAAGAATAAAATCAATTAAAATCCTTTTGAGTTTTGAGCTGAACTCCATTTCTTTACAAAATGCTGTTTAACCTACACGATGAATGAGAAAGCTTTTCATCTACCAAATAGGAAAGTCATCATTTCTAAAGACAATAAAAATGACAAAAGTAAGAATCTGATTTGCATGCTTTAGCAGTCATGTTTTAATGCACAATTGATTTAGCAAATTTACAAAGGCAATGTCTCTTCTTGTCTGGTGAAAGGACCATATTATACAAACCTGGAAAGATATCTTTATAAAAGAAAGTAGCTAAACAGTACAGAATGAATAAGATCATATGAATGAAACTTTCCTTCCTCCAGATATTTCAGACACATTCAAAATTAGTTGTTTGATTTTCCTGGATTTAATTTACTCTACTCTGCAAAAAGAGATGAAACAGTCTTCTTTACAGATCTTGCTAAAGTGTTCTCAAGTTTATTTATGTGAGCCTGCTTATGCTGATGTTGCAATTCTTACATGAAGTAGATTTGACCATTTGTAACTGTGGATGAGCAGCACTGTTCGATAGAAAAGACCATGTTAAAATTGGTTGAACCCCTTCAAGACCTGCTTTAAGCTTTCTTTGGGAAGCTGGGAACAGGCCAATAAAGTTCCATGTGCAGACTCATGATAAATCTGTGGAACGGACACAGTGGAGCCGAAGGCTTGCACAGGAGTAGGGACTAAATTTAAGTTTAACTCTTGATTCTTATTTAAGTTTTACACAGTAATCATTCACAGGGTAAACATGGATAAAAATCCATTTGTGTGTTCCCAGAAATTGCATATTGCTTTCTTTACAAGAACATGGTTATCTCAGCAGCAAACTTAGCACTCCCTACTCTCTCCCTAAGTCGTGTGCTTAAGTGCAGCAGGAATCCCTGTGGTGACAGGACTAGACCTTGCGTAGTCATCAAAAAAGCCTTGCATGAAACAGGCATGGATGAATGGAGGCATCTTGGGAGAGCTCTGAGAGGATAGAAACAAAACACTTTTGCAGGAGGGAGGTAGGAAAGTCTGCACAGCTGCTTCCTTATTTACTATTGAGTGATTTCAGTCTCCAGAGCTGTCAGGCCAATACATGGCACAAATCCTAAATCCGCTTAAAACAGCCAGCTGATTTTGCTATAAGCATGCTTTTCTTTGACTTGCCAAGAGTTCTGAGAGAGTCTCTTAATTAAGAGGCACAGTTCATTTGTTATACAAAGACTCCTGTGGTTTTTTTACACCTGCTTTGTAAAGTGTGTCTCTCTAGGGAAAATCCAGCTAAAGCATTTTGTTCATTTTGAGTTCTACTTCAACAGTTTCAGTATCACCTTGCAACATGCTGCAAAGTAACTTTTTAAAAGATATATCATCTTCTTTTCAATTCCACTCCATTCCACTGCACTTACAAAAAGCATGTTGGGCAATTATTAGCTATTAGCTAATATTAGCTATGGATTTTATCTTGGCATTCAGCATTCCTACTTAGTTTGCTCATCATTTCTTTTCTTTTGCCATGCATCTCATACTATCGTATGCATGTTTGATATAATCATGCGGACAGGAAAGAAAATGAGACTAAGGACCTCATTTTTTTCTTTTGATAGTTCCTCCAGTTTTGCTGGGAATATGAAAAGTCATCAAGGAGTGAGTAACAGTTTAACCAAGAATACTCTCTGTGAGTGTTCTACTGTGAGAAACCTCCCATGTTGTCTTCACTAGTAGAATCTCTTCCACATGTTTGAGGGTTTTGTGGTTTTGTTATAATTTCTTTTTGCATATTCAATTCTGATGCTTTTAGGAATTCTGAAGTCATTACCTTATAAAACTTATTTTTGAGATGCACCAAAATTTCTCTCCCAAGGGTTATAAAATTTTGGATTAAGAGTCAAGAATCTCCTGCTTTAAGGACCCTCATCATAATCTAGGAACAAGAAGTAGTAGAAAGATGCTAACATTGATATCCAGAGGTAAAACCATCTAATCGAAGTGCTGTGCCAATGATCTTAGTTAGAAAATACACACAATCTAAGTCTTTCATTGAGCACTTCTATTTGGAATTTCTTAGGTATTTGGTCTTATACACTGATAAATTGACAAAAAACTTCTGTAATCATGCATAACTAATCATCTTAAAAAGATACAGAATGGCATATCTAACTTGTCTTCTGTAATACACCAGAATTTCCATGCTTATCTAAAGGGATGGAGAGAATCCCACTTATTATTAGGTCTCAATGCATTTGAATGAAGCTTTATGGGCTGCCTTGAAAATTCTGGGAAGTGTCTAAGCTTATGCAGTCTTTGCTATTTCAAAGAATATCTTCATGCAAGGTGTGGAGGCAAACATCTCTTGTTATTGACAGAATTTAGACTGGATTGATTTAGACCAAAGTCAGGTTTCACAAAAGAGAGCAGAGCAATGAAATACAAAAGGAAAGTACTTTTGCTTATCTCTTTGAACTGATAATATGAGAGAGACATGAGAGGCAGATAACTGTTAGTGATTGAACAAATGGTAAGATTACAAACGAATGGCACACAAAAGGTCTATGAAGTGTTTCTACAATGTCTGACTAGAAATTGTATTTATTATGTCTAAAGCTTTGTTACTTGCTCCCCAAAGTTTTTTAGAAACAACTGAAATTGGATGACTGATGTTATTTGATGCGTACTGTGCTGGTGGACACTCCAGTAAGAGAGCGATCTCACAAAGACAAAGCTAATGAATGTTTAGTGGATCCCCAACATTCTAAAAACATAATTCTGCAGGATACTTCTGTAAATACCCACTCCTCTCAGAAGGTGCAACTGTTTGAGGGTACTTCTAGTCACCTGTATGTCTCACAGATTTTTATTGAGCCCATAAAAATATCTGAAACATGCTAGAATAAAATAAATCTTGCTCCCTACTCTTTTGGGCTTTTCCCATGAGAACTTGTTGCTGTACAACTAGATCAAGAAAAGCCACACAGGCAGCCAGTACCAAGTGGAAGCTGCCTGGAGGCTCCTCTGTTCCAATGATCGATTTGTGTCCAAGGAATTTGTGTGGTACAACACAAGCCGGAAGGCCACGCCATACGTGCAGCACAGCACAGACCTGGGCCTATTCAGGAACCTGTTGTGTGGATCACTAACTCCTCAATGAACAGCAATCTCATGGTCAGGATCATTGTGGTAGCCAAATACATATTTTTATAAGACATTAATAAAAAAATGTATTAAGATACATTTACGTGAGGTTATCTCCTCACAAATTTATGTCTCTTCAATTACGGATACATTTTAGATAGCTGAAATTATCATAATCCCATTTTATTTGCATTGCCCTCCAAGTTTTGACTTTTCATAATGCATCAATAAATATGTGTCCTTTCATTCTTAAAGTTACTTCTGTTCTAACATCTGACTACTCAACCAAAGTTAAGCACCAGTCATTTCACAAGTAGCTAAATTTAGAAAGGAGAAATGTGTTTCTTCTTCAAAGGCTAAAATTTATCAGAGATAGATTGTCTGATTTGGATGTATACTGAGTTCCCTTTACAATGCTTTGACTGTGAAGGAATCGTTAAAGCAACTGCAGATACAAGAGACTTTTTTTTTACACTGCACAAAAACATGAGAATCAAAAGATGGTTCTTACTCCCCACAGGCCTGATGAGTAAGAAAAATTTGAAAAGAGACGGGGAGAAGAAAGAGGATAAAGCCAAAACTGAGCAAAGCAAAAATAAGGAATTCATTCATTAATTCCAGTCAACAGGCAGGTGTTTTGACATTTCCAGGAAAGCAGGGTTTAATGACACGGAATGGTTACTTGGAAAGACAAACACGGTAACTCTGAATCTCCGCCCGCCCTCCTTTTCCCTGGCTTTGTATACTGAGCATGATGCCATACGTATGGAACATCCCTTTGGTCACTGGGGTCAGCTGTCCTGGCTGTGTCCTCTCCCACCTTCTTGCACGCCCCCAGGGTACTCATTGGCAGGGCTGTGTGAGAAACGGAAAAGGCCTTGGTGTTGTGTAAGTGTTGCTCAGCAGGAACAGAAGTTTCCTGTATTATTGACGCTGTTTTGGTCACGAATCCAAAGCATAGCACCACATAAGCTACTATGAAGAAAACCAGCTGTGTCTCAGGCCAAACCAGCACAGCGTGCCAACAGGTACCTGCGTGTACTTTCCATGGTCCTTACAGTGAATTGGACTGAGAAGGTGAAGGCCAAATTGTTCCCAGAAAAGGCTCTAGCAAGGCCTGTCAATCATGGCCACGTGGTCTTCAGTCACAGATGGAGGGCTTTGCATGTACTTTAACGGAGCCTGTGTAATTTCTCCAGTCTGCTAAGGTCCCTCTGGAAGGTAGTTATATCCACCATCATAATGTTCTAGATAATCCTTGTCTAGATTATCCACTTATGAAAGCAGAACTACCACACAGAATTAAAAACCATCTAAATAAGAAACAAATAATTGCATTCACAATTTTGTCTTTCACAGCAATTCTAATACTCTTTGCCTACACACAGTGATTTTAAACTGTATAAATAATTTAATTGTTCCCTCCAGAGAATTGTAGATGCCTTTAAGTAGACAGCAGGATAGATCAAAGGTATTTGGAATGTTTCATCTGCTAAAGACAAATCAAGAAAGGAATGGTATAAGCCTTGCTTACATTAAAAAAAAAACCAACACAATAAAGACAGTGGTTAGTTGACATAACATCTACTGGAGGAGGAAGAGAAGAAGATGATGATGCTGAAACAGAAGCAAAAGAAGCAGAAGGAGGAAAAATGAGCAGGAATGTAGCAGAAGCAGCAGCAGAATAAGCAGGAGGGGAAGAAAAAGCAGAAGCAGAAGAAATAGAAGTAGAAACAGAAGAAGTAGAAGCAGAGACAGAAGCCACAGAAGCAGATGAAGAAGAACCAGATGCAGAAGCAGAAGCAGTGCATGAAGCAGCAGCAGCAGCAGCAGATGAAGAAGCAGAAGAAAAAGAAAAAGTAAAGGAAAAAAGAAAAGAAAAAGAAAAAATGAAAAAGAGTTGTTGGAATTACTTCAGGAGGTTGTTATATATTGGTTTTCATCTTCCCTTTACCAGACTAAATATCTCCTTTGTAGATAATGTGCTCTAGGCCCTACACCATTTTAGCATCCCTCTGCTGGACCTTTTCCAAATTTTTCCACACCCTTCGTTTATCATGAGTTATTCAGCTCAAAACTGACTGAAGTTCCCCCAGGTAATTTCCCTAATTAGATATATTTAAAGTTTTTAGGAAAGCTAGGCAAGATCTTAGGGACCTATCCTTCCAAGAGGTGGATCTGGGTGCTGTACTTCATCCAAAGTAATATGAGCAAAGGAAGTGGTTTAGCTCTGACGGGAGGGTTCTAGCTCATAGCTCAAGATTGCATTTTCATAGGCTGATAGCAGCTAAAAAATGCAAAGTGGTGCCTCGCAGGGCTGTCACAGCTTACCACAGACAGATCTACTTGTTTTAACACAGAAGAGGCTTCACTTTCAAGATGGTTTTCTTGAACCAATACATTCCCCAGCAGTTAAAAGACTCTGTGATGTTAAAAGAGATTTTTTTTTTGTCAAATGAGAGAATTCTCATTGGATTTTCTTGCCTCTGTAGCTTAACTAACCATCAAAATATGAGGTTTTGCATAATTTTCCCTTTCCTTGAAAAGCAGCATGTATGGGAAACATGGTCCCCAATGTCTGAATTTTTATCAGCATTCTGAATTTTTAAAACTGCTGCATTTTGCAATCAAACTGGACCTCTCCTGATTTTTACCATTCCTATTAAATGAAAATACTTTATCTACAAACCTCAGTCACAAACTTAGTGCACTGAAATAATCCACACTGCAAAAGCACTCCCCTTTGACCTGTTTATTCCTGACACAAAGTAGTTTATTACAACCACAGAGTTGTCACCTAATTAAGCAAACAGGTGCCTGTGAGATAATGGTGAAATCTCTGTCTTGGATGATACATGACTTTGTGTTCAGAGCAATGATGGCACTGTCACAGACTAACACGCGACACATTATGTGTTTTATGAAATAAGAGAAGGAGGTGGAGATGTGGACCTTGTACGTGGATTTTTGTGCTCACATGTTAAAAGAGTTCTGTTCCCCAACCAGGTTTGTCTATTTTGACTGTAAATTCTTCAGAGCATGGGCTTTCTGTTACCTGAGGACAATGTGCAGGAATATCATCTGATCTTCTTCAATAATAATTCAGAATAAATGATAAGCATTAAAAAGTATACTAATGTAAAGTGTAGCTTGCTCAGGTAATGATACAGTGAGTGTTTTGTACAGCATGTGCTACTCCCTCACAGATTACTCTAAAGAAGTGCGTGACAGACTGGAAGAGAGTCCAAAGACACACCTGCTGGCAGAGGAGAGAGATTCCTTCCATACTTAGCAGTGTGAGGGAGAACCTGGGAAGTTACTAGAATGCGTATGGTCTTTCCGATCCACACCGAGGAGTGTTGGAAACATCTCTGGTGGGATAGCAGAGTTTTGGTGTCACGCTCTGCTTCATTTATTACATTTGCTACTGATGTGAAAAAGGGAGTTTAGAACTTTTACATCAAAAATCCTCCAGGACATGGCTTGAAAAATAAACAAGAGGACTTCACAGGTTAAAGAAAAGGATGCTACAGTCAAGAAAAAAAAGCAGAAAGGGGAAAATGGGGAACACTACCCAACTTGGAGAACATCTAGACAATCTTAACACCTCGAATTTTAATTAGAGTATGATTTACTGCATTCTATGTTATTTAATTCTCTGAAAAAAGTTGGGACATTTTTTCAATATGATTACTCCTTACAAATATTCCATGGACACAGAAACCAGGAACATGATATTACCAAGTGATACCTAAAAGATTTTGTGGACAGAAAATTGATTGTATGCTCGAAATACGATATAAGGGGAAAGGGATGAAAGAATGTAATACCAAACAGCATTTTCCAAAGTATTATTTCTTACACAATTATGGGTTATTATTCTTCAAAATTCCTAAATATGTGCTTACATTCCAGGCCCAGTGTGGCTTAGACAGGAGTGGTATGTTAAGGTTTATCTGCAGGACTAAGTGCTTAGTTTGTTCAAGAAATAAGGAATCTTATGTGATTGAAACTAAACCATACTAAGCAAACAAACAAAATAAATATTTCACAGTGAGTGTAAGATCAGAACCCAGGCCACCACACAACCAGATAGACACACTTCATGGGTAAGTTGGCTTTATTCTCCTATGGTTTTGTAGAACACATAAGAGGGGATTTTTTTGTAGAATACGTAAGAGAAAAATGAAGCTAGAAGCAACACTGACATCACATGATATTGAGCATACCTGTCCTAAAGCTGTTAGATGCCTCCAGGTTCCTGTTTCAAAGGAAAAACAAAATAAGCTAAACGAAACAAGAAACCCAATACAGATGAAACCAATGAAACAAAAAACCCAGACACACTGGTACTCTCTTTGAAAACATTAGTGTCACAATAACCTGAGGTTCAGAGATTCATTCTGAAATGCTGATACCACATGAACAGAGAAACAAATGATGTGATGTAATCTGGTTAATATTTGTTAAAGCATTCAGACTCATGACATTGCTTGAAAGAAATATGAAAGATTTGTCAACTGTGAGAAGGTGGGACATTGAAAAGATGCAAATTATCTGTCATGAAATATTAAATTTGGTTATCATCTTTTGAAAACCTCTGCGTCAGTCAAGAAAAATGCAGAGAACGTGAATTTTTGATTCTTCAAAAAGCTAACAGTCTAATGTTCTGCTTTTAATTAAAACATTAAGCTGGGCAGATATCCCCCACTCATACATCAGTATGTCAAGATGTTTAATGTAAGATTTCTTCTTCGCAGTTGTTTTTCACAAATTATAATGATTAACAGCCCTTGCACTTTACTGCAGGAAAATAGGGGCAGGCATACATGAGTGCCAGTATTTTTCCAGCCACAGTAAATGTTCACAACACTGTTCAGTGAGAGGAAATTCCATAGGACATGGTGGCAAATTTGCATTTAAATGAATGCCTTCTATTTCTGCATTCTAAATAAAATGAACCATCTGCAGTAGACAATATATCTAAAGTTAGCATGATCCGAAGAGCTCCAAGGTACAGGATAACAGTTCCCTTTGATAAAAACAAGCAGTAGAGTAGGTTTGGTCAATAGTTAATATCTCCAATAGAAATGCAAAATCTGTTTGTCTATTTCTCCTTTTGGAATGGGAGAAGAATTTGACACTTGAGGAACTGCTAAAAGAAAAGTCCATTATTTTTATGAATATTCATTATTTGCAGATGTTCTACTAACAACTAATATGATTAAAATTTTATAAGTACTCATTGTTTGGGCTAAGAGAGAGTTAATTTTCTTCACAATAGGTTATGGTGCTATGCTTTGGATTTGTAATTAAAACAGTGTCAATAATACACCAAAGTTTTCAATATTGCTGAGTAGCAATTACACAAGATTGAGGCTTTTTTTGTTTCTCATAAGGCCCTGCCCATGAGTAGGTTGGGGGTGTGGAAGAAGTTGGGAGAGGACAGAGCCAGGACAGCTGACCCCAATGACCAAAGGGATGTCCATACTATATGGCATCATGCTGAGCAATAAGAAGTGGGGAAAGAAGGAGAAAGGAGGAAGATCAGAGTGTTGGCATTTGTCTTCCCATTACGCGTGATGGAGCACTGCTTTCCTGGAGATGGCAAAATATTTGCCTGTTGATGGGAAGTAATGAATGAACTCCTTATTTTCGCTTTGCTTGCGCATGCAGCATTTGCTTTACCTATTAAACCATCTTTATCTCAACCCATGAGTTTTCACACTTCTACCCTTCCGTTCATCTCCCCCATCCCACTGCAGGGGAGTGAGCGAGTGGCTGGGTGGTGCTTAGCTGCCTACCCAGGTTACACCACAACAGTACATTTTTAGTTATTTCTTCCCCCTCAACACCAATATTTCTTTCATAACTGTTCCCAATCCTGCATTATGTTCTTGCACCAAATATTCTTGGTATGCCACATATGCTTAGATAAGGACACTCATAAATACTAATTGATTAATTAATCAGTTAGCTGTGCTACTGAAATTTTATCATGAAAACAAGAATCCTTCCAAATCCTCCTTCCAAGTTTATTGTATTAAACACCGTGGTTTCACAACTCCTTCTATGCCTCTCTCTTCTAAGCCAAGTGGGTCTAGAAGGTTAACTGCTTCTCACAAAGGAATACTCAGCCTGTGCTTCTCAACTTCCCATCGTTTTTGTTGCATGCCTCTAAATACTGTATATATGCTATTTTGGGGTGACTAAAGAATTCCTGAGAAACGCACACCACCATACTACAAAGACAACACACTGTTGTCTCTAAAATGATCTTACAGATCACTGCTGATTTTATGTCCCTTTGAGACAGCAGAAGAAGCAGAAATTTCACTTGAAATATTGTGTGATCCTACATCTCCAATCTTACCAATTCCAAACCCTTACATCACATATTTTTACACCTCCTAAACAGAAATCCAAACCCATGTTCCTGTCACTGCCACTCACCCAAAAGATGAATTAACCTTATTCACCCTCACCTCACACTGCTGTCTCCTCAGTTCTTTATCCTGTGCTTCCCTGCTTCTATGTCTGCAATACTGTCGTGTTTTAGTCCCAGCCACTCAGTAAGTATCGCACAGACACATGCTCCCTCCTCTCCCCTCAGCAGGATGGGGAGGTGAACTGGTAAAAGGTAAAATTCACAGGTTAAGAACACTTTAATTATTGAAATAAAGTAAAAGATGATGATGATGATGATGATGATAGTGAAAAATAATTTAAAGAGGGAAAACAAGTGATGCACAATACAGTCGCTCACCACCCACTGACCAGTGCACATCCCATCCCTGAGCAGCGATCGGTGGCTCACAGCCAACTCTCCTCCATTTATATACTGAGCAAAACATTCCATAGGATGGAATGTGTCTTTGGCCTGTTCAGGTCAGCTGTCCTGGCCATGCTCCTTCCCAGCTTCTTCCGCACCCGCTTGCTGGAAGAGCATGAGAAATTGAAAAGGTCTTGATTTAAAGCACTACTTAGCAACAACTAAAACATCAGTGTGTTATCAATATTATTTCCACACTAAATCCAAGACACAGCACTGTGCCACGTACTAAGAAGAAAATTAATTCTATCAGTACATCATCTACCACTTACTCCATATACTGTGGTATGTCATGCCACACTTCCAATGCCCTACCTATCACCTTTCCTGTTTTTTGATATATGCACACAGATATATTCTCTTAGTCTATGGACCATTTACTGAGTTCATTTAGTCCATGAAATTGGGCTCCATCTGTCATAGCAGTCTTTCAAGGCAGCAAAGATGGTGTGTGAATTGTTGCATGTTGAAGTCAGTTCTGATTCCATCACTGCTGCACTTGTCCAGTTTCATCAAAGTTCAGTTTTCATTAATGTGGCAATCAAAAGGAAGTGAGGTTCAGATCCCAGTGTGATGATGAGCATATAGCTGCTGTAGAAGTGATAATATACAGTGCTATCTAGCAATTAACATCATGCAATTTAATTGATTGGCTATTCTTACCACAAATCAAATCCCCTTGAGGCACACACCAGACCTCCCCATCCTTCCACTTTAGCCACTAGGGGCACTTAGGCTCCTGAGTAAAAGCAATCCTACAGATGGGTCTGCCTTTGCCTGAGGCAGAAATAACCCAGACTGTTTTCCCCAGCGTATTTTTTATGTCCACTACAGGAACTTTATCCCATTCTAGAGACATAAAGGTTTTGTTTGGGCAGGGCCAGACCAGTTGGCAGATGCCCTAGTGTTGATTAACTAGGGGGCCTTTTCTAAATGTGTATCCCAAAGTTTGAAGGTCCCTCCATCCATTGCTCTCAGTGTAGTTTTTAACAGTCCGTTGCATTGTTCAATTTTTCCAGAGGCTGGTGCTTGAGAGGTGATTTGATATACCCACTCAATGCCCTGTTCTTTGGACCAAGATCTATGAGGCTGTGTTGGAAGTGAGTCCCATTGTCTGACTTAATCCTTTCTGGAGTACTATATCACAGACATTTGCTTAACCCTAAACAAGATCTGAACTATATTCAACAGCAGGCTGGATCCTAGCAGAAGGACCAGGTTTGTTTCAAGGTAATTTGAAGGATATTCAGTACCTTTAAAAATCTCACATGCTACTATAAACAGCCTGAACAGGAAGGAAGGAAGGAAGGAAGGAAGGAAGGAAGGAAGGAAGGAAGGAAGGAAGGAAGGAAGAAAGGAGGTTTCTCCCCTAGGTTGGCTCTGCAAGGCAAAAAGTGTAATTATTAATAGCTCCCAATAGATGGCTCCCGAAACACAGAGGTGACAGCAGTGCTGAGCACACGGATCACACATACCAGATTAGTTTCACAACCAGTGATTCTATCTAATCATAAGCCAGTATTGCATAGAACAACAGAATGACAGCCCTAGCCCAGACCCCAAGAAGGACAGACACCACAACAGGGAACACATACATCAAGTAAGGTATTATATGAGCACACAGACAGAAACTCTGAGAGCAAATAAATCAGCAGTGTGACCAGTGACTATTGAACTAATAAAATGAATGCTTAAAGCAATTCTGTTTTAACATGCTCTGGTTAGATCTGTTGCTTTCTCAACCCTTTGTGTCCCACACTGGGCACCAAGAAGGGCTGTCGTGGTTTAACCCCTGCTGGCAACTAAGTACTACACAGCCACATGCTCATGCTTCTCCCACCACAATGGAATAGGGAAGGGAATTGGAAAAATGTAAAACTCGTGGGTTGAGAAAAGAACAGTTTAATAATAATAACAGCCATGGCAAAAATAATTTTAAAAGGAAAAGGAGAAAGCAAATTAAAACCCAAGAAAAACAAGTGATGCACAATATTCACCACCCACTGACTGCCCAGCCTACACCTGAGCAGCATTTGGTGGCTTCTGGCAAAACTCTCCCCAGCATATGTACTGGGCATGATGTTCTCTAGTACAGAATATCCCTCGGGCCAGTTTGTGTCAGCTGTTCTGGCCATGCTCCCTCCCAACTTCTTGTGCACCTCCTCGCTGACAGAGCATGGGAAACTGAAAAGTCCGTGATTTGGAGTAAGCTCTTCTTAGCAACAATGAAAACGTCAGTGTATTATCAACATTACTCTCACACTAGACTCAAAACACAGCACTGTGCCACCTGCTAAGAAAATAACTCCATCCCAGCTGAAACCAGGACAAATATCCCTCTCTGTCTTAACATCACCGCTCTGTCCTTGCCTGAATGTTTAACACCATCTGAGTTCCTGCAGAAGCTTTAAAGGATTTAGAGATGTCAGCTCACACGCTGAAACATTAACAACGAGCAGGGACACCTTGTCTCAGCGCAAGGCAGCCCCTACACTTCAAGGGCTGATAGAAGACACGAGGTGGGGCATTTATAGGGGTTTTTGGTGGCTTTTCCAGGAAAAATACACTAGAAACAAAACAGAATTTACTGTAAAATAAACAAATACATGTTGATTGCAGCATTTTGCCATTTCCCCTTCCTTTCCACTGGCACTGTTATCCTGCACATGGGAGACATCAGTTAAAAACAAATTCACTGTATGCCTTTAAAATTTCACATAAAAAACTAAACCAACACCAACCCAATCCAAACCTTTGTGAGAATTTTCTGGAAAATAAATACTAGGAAAATTTTAATATTTTTGCTAACTAAGCCACTGACTAATTTTCTAAACTTTTTAAAAATCCTGATTTGATATTTGGTGAAGAAAGTTTTGGGCTGTTTATAGTGAAGGTAGGAGGTGTTAAAATTGGTTTCTGTGCTGAAACTCACCAACTAAAGAACAAAGGATCTTTCAATTCCTAGTAAGAGTTGCACTGTCAGAAAATGAGAGAAAATTCACCCTGGTATCGCTGCATGTATTGGCGAAGTTAGGAGTAAGGAAATTGCTTGGGGTTCATGTGAAAGCCTGAAAGCAGACTAGAAGTTATGGACAAGAGTTTTATGTTGGATTTTGTGAGGGGAAAGCTAAAACTCCATTGATATTTTATGCAAATTAGACCATGTAAAATCAGTTAATGTTGCAGTTAATAGAGAACAGGTGAAGTCAACCAAGTGTAGAGAAATGAGGCAGACAAGCAGATTTCAAAGAGGAATATAATATCTCTTCGAGAGTTATATGCTTGAACAAAATAAATGCCCAAATTTAAATATAAACAGTTTCTACCTGTCAAATGTAGTGGGAAAGAGGAAGAATTGCATGCAGTGGTGCACTCAGGTTTTTAACTTTTGATCTGACACACACAGATCAGAGAAGCAAGTGCAAAGAGCTCTTTAAGAACACAATGCTCTCAATCTCAATGGCAGTTAGTTGCTCCACGTGAGTTACGTGTAGTTTAAAAGATAACGTGCATCTTCAGTAGGTAAACAAAAAACAGAGCAAGACAAATAAAGGGATAAAGAAAGAAGAAAGATACACACTTCACATCAGGCTCAAGAGATGCAAAGTCTTGAGAAGTGTTTAGGAAGAGATGACAGTGCTGAAGTTGTGAAATCCTAAAAAAGTTGACAGTAAAATTTAAATTGCTACTGTAAGAACAAGGAGATATGAGAGCACTCAGGTTTATATTGAAAGTTCAAGTGGGAATGTTGAATGTATTATTTTATAGAAAAGACTTTAAATGGACATTAGGTACTTAAAGTCAGATTGTATTCACTTACTTAACTAAAAACTCGATAACTAGATAGAATATTGGAAGTTCTATTCCAAAAGTGATTACATAAAAATTGCACCTTCCTACTCAACAGATTTGATTGCTGTGTTTATTCAGAGTCAGATCTATTTACCTCAAAGACAAAAATATGCCTTTACAACTTTTATTCCTGTCCTGTCTCCTTGCAGAGCCCACACAATTCAGCCAGGGGTCTGGACGTTATACCTTCTTGTGCAACTAGGCTGAATTACTTCACAAGTTTCAACCAAATATATTTGTAAGAGCAATCAGAACGGATTCAGTGCAGATATCAGGGAATAAAATTTTACAGTCTGAATTTTGGAGTAGACCACAAAAGATTTTATTGGTTCCTCCTGGTCTTAAAAATCTGACTAATTTGACTAAACATTATCTTAAAATACTGACTTCCCTAAAAGTCATGGGTTTTTCCACTAACTTCAGTCAAACCTAGATCTATGCAGACATAAACTAATTCTCAGTCTTTTTCTGCCATTTGTTGGCGTGAACGAAAACGAGCTCTAGGAAACATAATTCTTTGGTTGGTTGTGTTGCTGTTAAAGAGGCTTCATTCAGATTCTCAAATATCCTTAACTGTTTGTGATGTTATACAAAGGTAGACATTTACAGAAAATAACCTAGAATGGACATCCCAGCAAAGTACTTCAATTCAGATTGTACTCTCATATTTAACTAAAAACTGGATAAGATGTGAGTACTCCAACTACCTATGCAATGTGAACTATAGACATTCAACCCTTGATTCTCTCCATTATTGTCTGTTCAGTCATTTAATCTTCCCAAACTGAAAGTGAAGTTTTTCAATTTGACTTACACAAAGTTCTGGTAGAATGATACAAGCCATAATTAAAGGTGAAAAAATTTTGGCTCTTCCAGACAAAAACTTCTACTTAAGTCAGAACAGGTCAAAGAGAGCAAATAGAGTATCTGAAAATACTTCTCCTCAGAGCTAAAAAAAGCTAATAACAAAGCAAATCTAAAAGGCAAACAACCTGTTCTCCCTCAACATTACAGTACAGTTGTGTGCTTAAAAGCAATCTATAGCCAAAAATACTGTAATATAAACAGTAAAGAATGCTTAAGAAACTTTCAGTGAGGTTTCCAGAAACAGGCATCTTTAAAGCAAAGTGAAGAAAAAACTTGTATTAAAAAGCTGTCATATAAAACATGTGTGAATTTACCTTTAAAGATATCTGAAAAGACCCTTGGTAACAGCTTTAGTGATATAAACTGGAACAGCACTACTAAGAATCCAATCCATTTTTATTTTTTTTCCAATATCCCATGTAGCATGGTAATAGTCTATCACTGCTAAAAGTTTTGGGCTATGCATAAGAAGGGCATATGCATGAAGGGACCATCATGACCATAATATGTTTAAATGTAAATGTCTTATAGCTGATAACCTCTAGGCATTGAAAACATACACACACACACGTATATATATATATATATATATATAATTTATGAACTCAGAGAATATTCTAGTTAAAGAAGAATAGACACAAGTTGTACAGGATGGTGCTAATACACATCACAACTAAACAGCAAACTCTGCCAGCAGCATGTAGGGACACTAAATATTGTTGAATGGAAACTCTACAGAAGCAGGGTAAGAATAACAAATACCATTGTGATGCTATCATCAAAATGGAATCAGATAATTTTAATAATAACCTAAGATGAATTAGGGGGAAACAAAAAAGGGTGATGACTTTAAGAAGTTTTTTAAGTGTCAGCACCAAGCATTTACTATTTTCATAGCACTCAGCTTAGACAATAAAAACAGGGCAGTAAGAGTCAGCTCCTTGAGCCATTCAATGATGCAATAGTTCTGTTCAAGATCCCTACAGAAATAGGCTGAAATTGAACAAAACATTGTTCTTTAGCTTGATTATAATTATCTCTGAAGATATATACCTTTTCAGAAAAACAAAACCAGATGAAGAAAAGGAAGAGAAAAAGAAAAGAAAAAACCCCTAAAAATATTCCTGTCCTAAAAATGCTATCTTTTCCTATTTTAAGCTCCTTTTTAATTGACTACCTTAGTAACTGTTTTCATTTCACAGGGACTGAACTGTGAAACATTAGAGTTTATATTCACCACGGAAGGTATGAAAGCAGGATGTGCTTAACATACAAAATTATTGTGGTTTAACCCCAGCCAGCAATGAGGTACCACACAGCTGCTCTCTCACACCCCAGCTGCCTTGGCCCCACCTTCCCCCCGGGGGAGGGGGATCAAGAAAAAATGAGATAGGAAAAGTTTTATAACTGAAACAAAATGAAATATAATAACACTACAAGTGATACACAATACAGTCATTCACCTCTTGCTGACGATGCCCAGCCCATCCCTGGGCAGCAATCAACAGCTCCTGGCCAGCTCTCCCCAGTTTATATGCTGAGCATGACATTCTATGGTGTGGAATATCCCCTTGGCCAATTTGGGTTAGCTGTCCTGGCCACACTCCCTCCCAGTCTCTTGTGCATCTCCTCGCTGGCAGAGCATGGGAAACTGAAAAGTTCTTGATTTAGAGTAAACAACACATAGCAACAACTGAAACCTCAGTGTGTTATCAATGTTTTTCTAGTTTAAATCCAAAACACAGCACTGTGCCAACTACTAAGAGGAAAATGAACTCTTTCCCATATGAAACCAGGACAAGAATTCATTTACAAAATGCTATACACTACTGTTGTGTTGCTGAGTAACTGAAGACATTTAATTAATAATATAATAAAGCTGAACTTGGCATATCATAGGAATAACTTAAAGGAATTAAAAAAGACCATAGCAGCAATCACCAGCCTTTGGGACTGGGCAGAGATGAGAAAAGAATGGAAATTTGATACTTAAATCCTTGCAAGTCAATAAATAGTGGTCAGCAGTACTGAAAACATTAATAGGAAGTGTACTGTAGAGAACAATGCTGTAACATTGAAGACATGGAGAAATCCTCATGGTTTAGGGTTTTTCCACATATGATTTGTGTTATTCTATATCAAATTGAACACTAGATTCTGGATTCTTGGCCTAGATCTGCAGTTCCATGTAGATGATTCACTGACACACTAGAACTGCTTTCTCTCAACACATTCAGCTTTCAGTACTGACTAGAAGGCATCTAAGTTGCCAAGAAAGCTCAGTCTTTCTGGAGTCAGCCTGTTGCCATCTTCGCACAGTAGCTCATCCAACAACGATCAGGTACTTGAGAAGAACACGTATCCATTTTTTGAGTGATGAGGGTGGCACCAAGCTGAACATCACACACTAAGAATGGTCAGTTGCTCATTGTTGACCTTGTGAGAAGCAACATGTGTTGCTTCAGCTCCCTATCAGAAGCAGTTCTGATGCAAACTTACATAGAAACCACGGTAGAAAAAAGTTGTTTTCCCTGAAGAAAGATCACAGGGAAAAGACCGCCGTTCCTTGCTGCTGTCCCATATCCTGCAATCACCTCATATTGTCAGTTATCATGTTCAAAATACTAGTTCTTAGAATCATAGGGTCATAGAACCATAAAGGTTGGAAAAGACCTTTAAGATCATCAAGTCCAACCCAGAACCACCACCATGCTGACCATTAAAACATGTTCTCAAGTGCCATATCCACACATTTTTGGAACACTTTCAGGGGTGGTGACTGCACCACTTCCATGGGCAGTCTGTTCCAGTGCTTTACAACATTTTTGGTGAAGTTTTTTCCTAATATCGAGTCTAAACCTCCCCTGATGCAACTTGAGGCCATTTCCAATAGTGGCAATACTTGCCAGCATTGCTCTTTTTATTTTTTTAGTTCTGTTGATTTGGTAACTCATTCTTTTGCTGGTCATAGTTAAGCAAACTGCAAAAACACTCTTTGCAGGGCTCAGAGACCCTTATAATCTACACTGCCAAAAGTGACAGTAAACAGATAGCTACTTCCTGTCAGCACTCTCCCTGTGCTCTCTCACAGATGGAACACTGTTTTCACCACAAGGTATAGAAAATTCACCATATGTGAGAAAGTTTTCAGGCATGAATCAGGAAGTTTGAACAAAACAAAACAAAAAAAAAAATGGAACCTTTGCACTTCTTTTTGTCTATTAGAAGCTTGTACGGGCGGGAACAAAATGGGTGATTTCCACTACTAGACCTGTCCATGAGTGAGCTGTCTGCAGAGAGAGTTCTACCTGAACATGAGAAAGAATGTTTTTGCTGTGCAGGTGACCAAGCACTGGAACAGATTGCCCAGAGAGGCTGTGAAATCTCCCTCACTGGAGATACTCAGAAACAATCTGGATGCAATCCTGTGCCATGTGCTCTAGGATGACTTTGCTTAACCAGGGGCTTTTGACCATTTGTCCCTTCCAAACTGACTCATTCTGTGATTCTGTGAACCTGTGTCATTCTTGGGAAAAGACTTCTAGAGTGTTCTTCTTCAGCTTTTAGCATTCCCAGGCAGAATAGGTTGCAAAGGGAAGGACTTCTCTCTTGGACTCTGTGAAGGGCAATATGTATTGGTAGTATGATACATTAACCAATATTAAAAACAATTGCTTGTTTGAACTATTTGTTGTATTCTAATTGCACGAAAAATTGATGAAGTACCAAGCTTAAGCTTTAGGTGAAAGAATAGTCAAAATAGTTCTTGCTTTCAGTTTAGATGCCATCCCTTGAAATACAATCCGGAGTCTGAGCCAAACTGAGTTTCCTTTCTATTGCCACAAGCAACAAAATTCTGCAGAATAAACTAGGATGCTCACTGGCATCTATGTAAATGTGTTAAAGAAATGTCTTCGCCCTAGGTTCCCCACAGCCGAGTCTCAGATGTCTGATAACAGGAAGAAATAATTTAATATTCGAGTGGTATAACAATAGGATTGGCTCAAGCTGAGGACTACAAAGGAAACCATAGGAATTATGCTGTTACAAACTAAGTTTCCCACCCCTTGTGTGACAGTTTGGTTCAATATTTGTATTAGTGTCTGGGGTCTTCTTGTTCTCTGCTGGTTCTCTTCACCGTCTCTAGGCAGACTGTTTCTCTTCCTATCTCTAAGGTTGCAGCCTCTGCTGACGGACGTAGTGATCTTCCTTGCTTCCTTATCTTCCACCGTGAACCAGCTGTGGAACCTCCCTTTACCTAAGTAGATAAAAAGCTCAGCATATCTAGGAAAAAGTTTACAACTTGTGGCCTGAGGCTTCAGCATGCCTACCTACTAACGCTAATAAGTTACACTAAGTGACTAATTCCCTTTCTTCCTCTACAAAAGTACCATCTCAGTCCCATTCTTGTAACAACTCCCAGGGAATTCTATTTATTTACTGCAGTAAATGATTGTCTACTATGTCAAAAAGACTGATAACATGAAAGGAAGCATATCATCACTCTTTCCAAGTCTTCTCATTGCTCTCTTCAGGCTTTGAAAGACAAATAGAGATAAAAACTAGCAAAGAGGGATGCTTCAGTAAAAACAGGGACGGGACGAAAGGAATATATACAGGGAACAAGTCTATTCAACAAGAAGTTGCCATCTTCACATAGACATTTATCATAGTAGATTTTTTAAGAGGAATATGAGATTGCTCACAAAAAATCTGAAAGGGTCTTACAATAATACAACATATTGAGGCTGGTGGGAGGTACTGATCTGTGGAGTAACCAGGATAGATATGAGCCTCAGACACCCATGTCCATGGTCTGGTATCATAGCAAAATTCCATTTTAAGATATGTTTTAAGACGAAGTGTTAGACCACGAGACAAAGTGACTAAAATTGTGCCCATCCATTTCTACAGACTCTGGCAGAGAATGTTAATGTCAGTCGGAGGAGCACCATGTGTAACATTTTGCATGTCACAGGTTGTTCATGAGAATTAGGAAAGGATGTTTCGGTCTTGCTTATTTGATAAGATAGTAATTTTAGTTAGATCACACCTGATGGGTGAAGCCAAAGTAGTGATAATTAGTCAGAAAATTACTTCTGGAACCATGTAATTCAAATATGATCAATGATGTCTGGACTTTTAGCTGCTACATGCAATGGAGGCTGGGCATAGATTAAGTATTAAATAGGATAATAAATTAAGAACCTGGAAGGTACACTGGCAAGTGATGAACAGTCATAAAGCCAACATTACATTGCAACCTCTTTCAACAAAAATCTTACAGTCAATTTCTTTTTCATCATTAACATGTCTTCTAGATATCTCCGTATGCTGAGATTACCATTGATTTTTTGTGAGCAATCTCATATTACTCTTAAATTTCATGCAAACACAAAAAAACCCTTTCCCAATACTTTGAAAAGGATTTAAAAACTTGTATACTGATATTGTAAATTCTTGTAGGATCTTAAGGCATGTTTCTCTCTATATGAGTCAGGCCAGGGTGCTTTTCTCTCTGACAGTAGTCACTGAAATTAATCTCCTCTGAGCAGACGCCTTGCACTACCAGCTCCTCAAATGGCATATGAAGTTTTTCAGGAGACCACCTTGCCACTGTCTTGATACTCTGCTGTGCTGGGCATTGCAAGAGTGTTCCAGGGTCCCATTAAGACGTCACAAATGGCAACTGCAGTCCCTTATTCACCACTGGTTTCATAATCATCCTTAGCATAAACACTTCACATAATGAACCTCTTTACAAAAAACTTAAATATAAGCACTATGATTGCAAAGCTGTCATGTTCCTGGAATACTGACTGCCCCCCATCTCTTTAAAAATAGTAAGGGAAGCCAGATGCAGTCACATTCCTCTCTGAATTTAGTGCTTGATTAAATCATAAGCAAATCATCAGACCATGATGAGCAAACCACCCTCTATACCAAATGATGTTATAATCATCAAAGCAATGTGAAAAATTAAAATCTCAAAGCAAAGGCTGACTGATTCTAGTATTTTCTAAACATGCATGGATTGTTGATTAATGTATCTTATACAACCACCAAAAGTAGACGAAAGCATATGATTCATTAAAGTCTGCTGGCTGGAACTGCTGATTGATTGCGCTCACATTCTGGGGATCACGAACAGATTTATGGCAGCTGACTCTAACTCACTTTTTAAGTGATAATCTTACAACTTTATTGGGTCAAGTAATGAATTCTCAATAGGCAGGAATACCAAAACACAGGCGCTGACATCAAAGTATAACGAACACATATCAGCATCAATAAAGATACAGAAAAAGATTTTTAGGAAACCGAAGTACATACAGGCAGCAAAAAAAGCTAGGCAATTGCTGGTAGAAAATACCAGTTATATGGCTTTATGACAGCTGCCTTTCAGTCACTAGACCTTCAAGAAGTTACATTAGAATAATATATATTCAGACCTATATTCTGTGTATTTTCAATTGCTGCAAAACTTGAATTCAGTGTAATCAAACTATGCTCTCCAAAAGGAAAAAAATCCAGAGGTTTATTATGCCTCTAGCTGTTAGGAATCATGTATATAAAGATCTCTGGGAAAGGAAAGATTAAAACCAAAAATTTGGCAGAACTTATGGTATAAGTAGACTGCCACCTTATTTGTCAGGCTAGCCAGGTTTGGTGCAAAGCTAAGCAGTAGAAGGGCACCACAATGTGCACACAATATTATATATGCAAAGTTTCACAGGTGGACAAACTGAGGAACCCTGCAGTTCTGGATGGCTGCAGATCAAACAAGCAAGAGATCAGAGCAGAAATATAATGCAAGATTTCTTGCACTCCATTTATTTAAGGCTAACCATCAAACTATTGTTGCTTCTTTTTCTTCTCAATACAAACTCTTCTTTTGGTCTTTCATTACATACTCATAACCATATTCACATAACAAACATATATTCCTGTATCACAGCATTCTGCACAGCTGCATTTGGTCACCAGCTCTTTCATGCACTGCACCAAAGCAGTGGCTGGTTGAGAAGATCATTTTCATACAAGGCTGTGTTTTCATTTTGGTTGTTTGAGATGCTCCTGCTAAGGAACAATCACTAGAACATACCACAAAAATAATAAATACTCTATATTAATTTAAGCCTGCAGTCTAAATTAATTAATGAATACTCTGTATTAATTTATATTAATACTTTATATTAATTAAGGCCTGCAGCAGATTCTCAACAATGCTAGATATTCTGACCCTGTAACATACTTATATCCATAGGACACCCATGCTGTCCCCCCTTGTCCCTTGCTTTTGATTCTTTTTTGGAACCCACTGCTTCAAACTGAATTTTATCAATGCCAGTATTTTATCAATGCTTCAATGTTTCATTAAAATGCTACTTCTCTCATCCCCTGTCTCTTTGCACCTCACTCTGCGTTGATTAAGAATTGCCCAAGTGTGAAAAATGATAGTCAGCCCCCAGGTCTTGGAAGTTAGGTCTGGCTTCTGGTTTCTGCTGGGCTATAAAGAACAATCAAGCAAGGCAAAAAAATTAAGTTTGGGACCTTCTCAGACTTTTTTCACATGAACTTGTGGCAAAAATTCCTGCTTGCTATGCACCCCTCTTTTACCCTGTTGAGGCTGGAAAATGCTACCAAACAAAAAGAAAGAGGAGTGT
The DNA here is from genome assembly GCA_013399875.1 of Gymnorhina tibicen. NCBI lineage: Eukaryota > Metazoa > Chordata > Aves > Passeriformes > Artamidae > Gymnorhina > Gymnorhina tibicen. Next base: position 580,562 of record VXAZ01002243.1, read on the forward strand.
GGGGATACAGTACTATTCTTTCCTGATACTTCTGAACTATAGCACAAGGGGACTGTGGGAATCAGTCACGTGGCACTTCCAGTCTAGTTGATATGATGCAGGGATTAGAGGGAGTAAACAGCTATTCTCAAATTTTCATTTTTAAGCATACCATCCTGAAAGAAGGAAGCAGCAGCAGGAATAAAGAGCTGCATCAATACACATGGGGAAACATACTTTGCCAAAGATATGGAGGCACAGTCTCCTCAATGCACAGCCCTGCACAAAAAGTATGATAGTTATCTTGGCTTCAGAAAGTAGCTATTAAGAAAATATTGAACCTACCAGGAGAATATCCCATTAGTGATGTGCTTAAAATTAATTTTAAGTGAGGTCTCTCTGTTTCACTTGGCAAGAAAACCTAAGGCACCAAATGATTCTTTTGTTTCTGATGAATGCCTTTAATCCCATGTGGCCAGGCAATTGCAAACTGCCAATGACAGAGAGCATGGAGCTCTGGAATTCATAAAACATTCCTAGCATTGATGTCTGGAGCTTTGAAGAGGATCAAAATACAGGTGTTTTCTAAACATCCCCTGGTTTAATGGATCTGAAGTGCAACATGATAGTTTTCATCTTCCTTCACTGCAAACTGAACATGGGCTATCCAGATAAATATGGCAAGAATAAATGCAATTTTGCAGCAAAATATGCTTGGCCTTTATTTGTTTTTAACTCAAGTTTGACAGCTAAGCTGTCAGTAAAGACAGTATATTTTTGCTGTAATTGGGAAGGTAAAGTAAGTAAATGTATGTTTCTTCCACTTCTTTCCAAACCTACAGCCAAGCAGAAAGAGTTCATCACATGCTAAGGATAACACAGAAATAATAGACTGGCCTTGAGGCCAGTATCTGGTGCTTTAGAAGGAGATGCAAGCAGCCTCAGATTAAACAGCTAAAGAATGACCTTCTCAAAGGGAAAGTTACTAGATGACCCACTCTTTTCTCTCATCCTGGATTAAAGATGACTTTCATCCAGAAAATCACTGGCTTTGTCTCTTTTAACTCTCTTGTAGTTCTGCTTCTTAAAGCCTTCACATGTGTTAATCGAAGCCACTGCTTATCAAAGAAATAAATTTAGAAATCCTGTAACTCTTTATGTTTTGGTTTGGTGGTTTGGAGCTTTTTGGTTGGTTGGGTTTTTTGGGTTTTTTTGTTCTTCATAGTTAAAATCTATTGCTGCTGGTCACTACTGGCTGCAAATCTTGTGCCTTGACAGTGCCAGTTTTTGTTTCCTGAGACACGATGCCTCTGACAGTTCCCCAGAAGAGCTGCAGCTGTGCACAGTTACATACCTGTGAGCAGGTATGTGAATATGTAAGTACATTGGCTCTGAAGACCATGATCTCTTTTTGTAAACAGGGATATTGTCTTTGTAATCTTTTCATGCTTTAAAAATAATGAAACATGGAAAGAAATTCTGCATTCACTATCAAAGTTTGTGTTCTGCACTGGCATTAACATCAGCTTGACCAGACTGCTTACCTGAACTAAGAATAATACATTCAGCCAAGGGAAGAGACACATAATGCTATCTGCCTGACTGCCAGATCCTCTTGCCAGAGATGTCTGACTGAGAGACATAATAGGTTGTTTTATTAAATTCTAGTTTTCCAAATCAAAGTGAGAATTGATGGTAGTAGCAGTAGTAGTAGTAGTACTAGTACTAGTAGTACTAGTACTTTTCTCTTTTTTTAAATTGGTGTGAGTTTGTGAAAAAACACCTCCTGTAACTGGGGAAATCTATGACAACTTCTCGTTTCAGGCCTGAAAAAGATACCAGTCATACCTGAGCTCTGAAAAACTGAGCCAACATACGCCAGGTTTAGATTTTGCTACTATTTGGTCCAAGTCAGCTTCTCTTCTATGTCCAGGGGAAGCCAAATTCTCCTGTTGCAGTTGAAATCAATGGCATCAAAAGAATGATTCTTAAGTAACATCAATGACAGGATAAATGTAAACCTTATTTGATGTTCCCTTCCAAGGTTCTCAGCCCTGTTTTAGTTGTCTTTGTCAGTCAGACAGTTCAGAAGGTACACAGAGCACATGTGTGAAATGACTGTAAGATTTAATGGCTTTCAGAAAGCTCACTGAGCAAAAGCCAAAGCAAAGATTTTATTGGCTTCTGGAACTCACTTCTCTCTGGGGCTAGCTTGTAGCAAAAGTTTTTAATGGCTCAATAGCATAATCCAGTACATGTTAATAATTTCATAAGTTTCAGGTTTCTGTGAATTCTCCGAATGAGTCCCTCCTGTTTAAAATCTCAGTAAGTCATTGAGTCAGCAAGAGAAGATCAAAGACCTTGTTCTGAGAAATGCAATAAAAAAACTAGCAGAAAACTGGGAAAAGAAAAAGGAAAGCTGTTCTTAAAAGTATTTCTATATATTCAGTAGAAATATATAAAGAGTGGACATAGAGTGAACTGACCACTGACAAAAGCTTGATAACATGCAGGAGTTACAGTAAAGGACTCTGTTTACTTGGCCAATTTCTGTTCTCAGTTTTACAAGTGTAAAATGCATGCTATGAATGCATGACATTGCAAACTACCTAACAAAATCATGCTCTCCCTAGGACTACTAATAAAAAGCTGTGGTGCTAACTGGTTAAGTTCCACTAAAAAGTCATTGGCCATGCACTTTGCCATGCACATGCATTTTATTGGGAGAAATGGAAACACAATTATGCATAATATGTTGCTCTAAAATAAAGATTTTGTAGCAAGACAAACCTTCCTTAATCAGACAGTTGTGAGTTAGGTCCTCTCTTTCCATGAACTGCCTCTGGATCAGAAGGCTTTTGCAGTCTTGAGACTAAGAGTTTCTGTGATCAGGCTCAGTCCTATGTTAACACGTATAAATGGCTTTGGGAACAGATTTTGTTTCATGTCCTGCCAAGAGTACGGGCAAGCCAAGATAATTTTTGACCACTTACATCCAGCTGTACAGGGAGCCCACATGAGTTTCTGTTCCAGTAAAACACCATCCTACTCAGAGAGCATCCAGAATCATTCACATGATTGAAATTTTGTTTTGTTTACAATTACAAAGAGATGCATTTTAGCATCCAGGAATGGGGAACTAAGTAGGGTAACAGAATGTAAAGGGAACACTCCAAAGACAAGCACACCAAAAATATTACCACATTCATTGTCAACTGCAATAAAACATCATAGCAGTGCCCTTCAGTATGCCCTGAAGCTGCAGTATGCTGCACAATAAAATATTTAATAATTATCACACTTAGTTTTAAAAAGGCTAGAATAACATCAAGTGAAAGCCCAAACAGTGAGAGCAACTCAAACAGGAAAGAGCTCTGAAATCACAGGATATGATCTAGAGAGTATTTTTATTCCAAAGGCATTAGTGTGTTGCTCAAACTGATTAAAGTATCATCTTCCTGCCACTGACTTCCTACGGACCTCAAATAACAGAAGTTCTGCCTGATGTGTTGGGTTACAATACCACAGTTCCAATTATATCCAATTATACAACCTTGTTGTATATAATTGTTCTATAATTGGATATACAAATCCAATTATAGAACCTTGAAATCAATACAGAGCTGTACAGAATTGTGCTGTCCAGTAAGAATGATATTTCCAAGTCCCACGAGCACTAGCTCTTAATACAGCAATAGAGAGAGATAGGAATAATAAATACCCTCGAGCTTGATTCCACTGTTAACTGACCTGCACTTGCAGAATTGCCAATGAAAGTTTTCTCTCCTTCACAAATTGCTTGTGTCAAAGCACTGTCTTTCCATATCTTTTTCATCTGACTTCTAAGAGTGTTGCTTACAACTTACCTGCACAGAATATACACTAGCTGTAAATAGTAGCCTTGCAACTAAGGATGCATGCCAGAGTTGATACAGCTTTTATACCTTAAAATTACTCCTGTCCTGAAGACTGAAATTGCACTGAATTAAAACTGTGGTCTTATGTAGGAAAATATACTGTCCTTTGGAGGACAGGGGAAAATGTCAAAAACTGTGTCAATCTTTTTTTCAGTGAAATTCATAGCAGTACTAGCAGTAGTCTGTGTCTGTAAGACAGTGTATCAACCAGACTTTGTGACTGGGATACTCTCCTTGTGTGGGATGCAGATCATGAGAAGCATCCCAGAGGGGAAGGATTTACTTTTCACTAAGTTCAACAGATGCAGAGGAGCTCTAGTCCCTTAATCAACTAAGTCTAATGAATAACCTTCACTGTGCTCCTGTTGAGCAAATCATGGAGCTTGAAATAATCTCATAAACAGACTCTAGGGCCTGGAATTGTGTGGACGAGGATAAATATGACCTGAATAAGATTTGTAAAACATTTGGTCTGTGACACAGCTGTTGAAACCATTATCATTTAACAATTATATCATCATAAAGCTGTCAACTGCTCAGTGCTTACTGGTAGCCTTCCAGATTCTGGAAGCCCATGCCAAATACTCATCTTGCTCACTTTGCCTCCACAACTAGAAGACCTTTATGTTGAGAGACTGTTTTCATGCAGTAGTTCAGGAGTGAACAGCCCAAAGAGACTTTTTGAAGAGATAGTGAAAAAAATTGGGAATAGCAAGGATCACAATGGTTGAGATAGGATTTTCATATCTATTCCCACAGAATCTTTCCTTCAAACCCATCCTGGTTTCCTACACACTGACTTCAGGAAATAGTGAGATGGATTCTTCACAGCTCTGTTCTCTGTGGGAAAACACTTTCAACTGTTTTTATTTTCCTCAGGCATTTTGACAAGATTAAAGAGGAAAAAAATGCAGAAGAGAAACAGAGAGGTGAAGGAAGAGACTGCTGCTTAGTGAATTAATGGTGGCCCACAGGATAATTCCTCTTCCTGCTTAGAATTCATTTAGCTTTAATGGTTGTTAAGTGGGATTTGTATAATAGGTCGTGTCTTTTAAAGCAATTAATTTACACAAGCTTAGACATTTCAGAAGGAATCATTACAGACTTAGCTGTCTCTTCTGTTTAGCTTCTTCAAGATAAAGTAAGCAGAAAATCAGCTTTAGGATTTGAGGGGGACCTATCACTTGAACTAGTCTGGGCTGGGATAGGTATAGGTTCCAAAATTTGAGGATAGCTTGTATGTCTACAGGGTCAAGGATAAGTGAAGTTTTTACTTTGCAGTGCTCTATGTCATTTTTTTATAGGACTAATGGAGACAGAAATGACAGTCTTGCAGCTAAAATTGTGCATAAAATCTCTCCTGGTTGACTTTAAAGTCAGTAAATGGAATATATATTCCTGGTAGTTTCAGTAGGTAATACAACTATTCCTATGAGACTAGGACTAAGATTTGCTTCTTCCAACTTATTAAGAGTGCTTGAAGAGCAGGACCTCAATCATAAACCTATATAGTTTAATGGAACAATTTTATTGTTTATAATGTATCTTACTTCAGTGCACTGCAGGCAGCATTACAGTAATTTCCAAAAGGAAAGATGGAATGTAGTGCAGATACAAAGAGTCAACTTACTTGGTGCAGAAAAACATATCTTCCTCTTTCCTGGGTGTGTGAGAGTCAATTTAGAAATTATCATTTATTTATGCAAACATCTCAAAAATTAGAAGAATATTTAAGACTCTTTGGCTTTAAGATTCCATTTATGGAACCACAGCGAATATCTTGAGGTTGGAAGGAATCTCTGGAGATTGTCTAGGCTGACCTTTGCTCTTGAATCATAGTCAGCTAGAGCAGCTTGCTCAGTGTTCAATCAGGTTTGGAACATCTCCAAAGATACTCAATATCTGAAGATATTCAGGAATTATACAACATAACTGGGCAACCTGTTTCTGTGTTTGACTACCCTTACAGTAAAAAATGAGGGGGCTTATGTTCAAACAGAATTTTCTGGAATTGAATTTATGCCTCTTACACAACTGAGAATAGGCTGATGTTGTTTTCTTTATTTGGACATTCATACCCATCATTAAGGTTCTTCCTGAGCCTTCTTTTTTAAGGCTAAACAATCCCAGATCTCTCAGCCTTTCCTCATACGAAAGGTGCTCCAGTCCCTTCAGGATCTTAGTGGCCCTTTGCTGGACTTACTCCAGCATGTCCATATAATTCTTGTGCTGGGGAGTCCAGAACTGAATACATATCCCAGATGTGATCTTCCTGGTGCATAATACATGTAATAACTTCCTTGTCTGGGAACACTTTCCTTAGTGCAGTCAGAAATGCTGTTGGACTTATTTGCTGCAAGGGCATGCTGCTGATTCATCTTCAACCTTTCCTTGAGGACTCCTACATCCCTTTTTCTTTTGGCAAAGCTGCTTTCCAACTTTGAGGTTGAAAAGGTTATTCTTTCCCATGTACAGGATGTTCCATTTCTCTCAACAGGTGTATCAACCAGTCCTCCCAGTTTTGTGCCATCTGCAAAATTGCTGAGGGTGCACTCTGTCCAACTGCCCAACACATTATTGAAAATGTTAACTTGCGTTGCACAAGAGATGGATGGCATCATTCATCATTTTCAGCCACTGCAGTGAAGAATGACAGGTAACAATAGCAAAGGTTTTCCACAGAAAATAGTATTTTAGCAAATCTATTGTCTATTTTACTGCAAACGTGTCTTTTGCAGTGACAGAATTCTCTTGGGAACAGCCTTATTTATAAGAGCATGTTCCTCTCAGAAAAAACCAATGACCTGGTGGGTGCAGGACAAAGAAACTGTGATAAAGAACTGACTTAGCAGAAAACTAGGAGTCAGTGACAACTCTTCCAGGCACTGATGTCCTATGCCTACTTATGTATCTACACCAAAAAGTAAATAACTAATCGCTTACTCAAAATGAACCTCTCTGCAAGAGCTTCATTGCATGAGATCTCCCAGACAAGACAGGACCCTTGCTGGGGAAGCCTGCCTGACTCCAGACTCTGTGATATTGGTAATCTTTAAAGTGAAACTTCTTCTATTCTCGATTAGCCTCACTCCTGAGAGAATTTTCTTGAGTGTCATACTAGTAACACCTCACATAATATATAGTAAGTAGAAAGCAATTGTCTAAGTTTTAATTCATAGTCCTTAGAAAGTTGATAAAACATTTGGGCAGGGGGAAAAAATAGTGAAAGGCCTCACAAAGCCAGAACAGTTTTCTGGATAAATTAAAAGTTTAGGAAATTTGTCCAGCTGGAAGTCTTCCTCTGCAGATTTACACACTATAATAAATTACCAGCTGCATCTGAAGAGTCCCCTCTATCTCTACAACTGTAAAATGACATGTTACAGTTTTGCTGGAACTGAGACACCAATGTTAAGTGCAAGGTCCACAAAACCCTTGAAGTTTCACCTTTAAATTGTATTGAAACCCAGAACATTTCAATACTACATTCGTTTGCTAGTCTAAAGCAAGACAACTGGCTAATGAGGAGGGATCAGTCACAGGCATAAGAAGAGGCTGTGTGAGTAGCATGAGAACTAAAGTGCCGAACTAGTGACCCATAGATATGGTGGGGGACTAAAAGGGGTTAGGATTACATGGTCTTTAAGGTCCATTCCAATCCCTTAATATTCTATGATTTTATGATTCTATAATTCTATGATTCTATGCTGTGTTTCACTGGAATTGATCTAGTCCTTGATTTCAGTAAGGAACCATATTTCCAGGCCATAATTTTTTGAAAGCTCTGCTTTTCACTTGCCCTAAGTGAGCTGGTGGCTTACCTACATTTTCCTTCAGAGACAGATGTACCCCTGCAGCACCTGCAGGGAAAATGCACATATGCTCCTCCCATTCAGACACTGGTGCGTCCAAGAGGATGATTTTTAAATAAATGCAATATGTTTCAAGGAAAATCTCCTGGACATGGTGCTCAATGTGCATTTCATGGAATGATTTAGTTTTGCGTGTGAGCAACAGTAATAACAGGCTCTAGTAAATTATTTGACTCTTACCGTATTGACTAATGAAAATGATTGCACAACTACCAAAGAATTGTGACTTGGACCTGCCCATTCTCTCATGCATTTCAAACACCAATGTTACTGGTCAACAAGCACACACTACAGAAAGAATCTAGTATGCTAAGATGCAATAATTATTTTTTGTAGATAAAAAACTTACTCTGTTCCAGGGCACCGGCACTCTACAATGACTTAAATTTCATTTTCTAAATGAAAAATTATTCTTATCCTGCTTCCTAGGCTAGGAAAAAAAGTTAAACTTCTTTTGCACCATGTAAAACTAGTAAAAAAATTATCTGGTCTTCAGTAATTAAGGGCAAGATGGGTCATAGACTCTTTATCACTGCTAGGTCAATAGTACATGTACTATGTCATTAGCAAAAAGCATTTTTATCTATTTTCCGCTTGACCTATATTACTGACTTTGATGATTAACCTCTTCTGCTCCTTTTGGAGGATTGACTATTGTAAAGGGCTCAATACAGTCCAGTTTTGTTCACACCTTCCCCTCCATGCAAAAGTAGTGTTAAATACCTGAGAATTTCCAGCAGATGGCCAACAAGTTGATTTGTGTCAAAGATGATTAGGTGGCACATGACATACAAGAAGAAACAAGAGACCTGGTATTATTTGGCTTGGAGAGAAGAAAGTTAAGGGCAGGTGGGGCCAGCAGAGGTGTAATTCCAACCTTTCAGTAGCAAAAAAGGCAGATGTAGGGAAATAGAGACAGTGCATGCCATAATGACAAGATGGAATGGTTATGAGTTGCAGAGATAAAAGGAAAAGAATTTGCCCTTGAGGGTCCTACTGTGCTAGAACAGAAAGTGCTCAGAAAGACTGGAGAATCTCCCTCCTTGGAGGTTTCCAGTTCTCCACTGGGTAAGTCCCTAAGCACCTCTTCTAGGTTATAAACTAGTGTTGCTTTAAGTTGGAGGTTGGACTGCAGATCCCCCACACCCTGGATGTTCCTACAGGCAAAAAGTATTCAGTGATTCTATGAACTAGTCTCTCGATTGTCAAATAGCACAAAGTATAAATACACTTATACTGGATATGGAACTTCAGTACTACTTTTTGCTATAAAGATCCCACTGTATTTTTTTCATGCTGGGCAAAAAGTGAAACTACTAATGTAAAGTGTCCCTGTCTTAAGATCTCCAGAATATATAGCTAAGACACACAAAAAAGGCAGGAAGGTAAACAGATAGAAGGGTGATGTTAATTACTCAAGGATCAGTGGAGCAGTACAAGATTACTCTCAGAGGCAGAGTTAGGACCTATACCTGAGCAATATACTAGGGAAAAAACCTATTTTCTTTATGCTGTTAAAATGCTACACTTCTCTCATAATTGTACTTAAAAATACAAGTTTTCCAATGTAATAATTTGCCAGTGACCTGATACAGGCATTCCTATAAAGTCATTAACAACTATAGTTACAATTATTGGGCTTGCCAATTAGGATGTCTTGGAAATATGGAAGAAGAGAAGGAGGAAATGGTGGAAGAGGTGGCAGAAGCAAGGAGAGGCAGCAGGCAGCAGAAGGCCATGGGGGAGCAGAAGGAGGAGGCAATGGAGAATGTGACAAAAGAATTTGCAAGGGGCTGCAGCAGAAGCAAAGAAGAAGGAGGTGACAGAGGAAGTGATGTAAGAAAGGAGGCAGAAGAAGGTAGTGGAAGAGAAAAGATGATGGATCAGGTGACAGAATAGGTGACGAAAGAAGCTGGAAGAAGAAGGTGGTGAATAAGGGAAGGTGGAGGGAATGGAAGGTGGCAGAGGCCAAAGGTGGAGGAATACAGTGGCTAAAGAGTGAAAGTCATGGAAGGGTGTGGTGGTGAAATGCAGCGGTAAAGGCAGTGAGACAGAAGGCAGCTTTGGCATATGAAGGCAGTGGCTGATTAATTCAGCAGTGGAAGCTGGCAGCAGTGGGAAGTGGCAGAAGGCAGCAACAGGAGGCAGGGATGGAATGTGACAGCAGACTGCATTGACAGGAGGTGGTGGCAGCAGAAAGCAGTGGAGGAAGACAGCAGAGACAGGCGGTGCACGAAGGCAGCACTGGTGGAAGGAAAAATGGTGGTGGAAGAAGACAGAAGAAGGTGGAGGTGGCAGAAGGAAGGCATTTGCGTTGGAAGGTGGCTGTGGCAGATGAAGGCAACAGAAGCAGGCAGAAAAATAGAAGGAGGAGGCAATGGAGGAGGGAGCAAAAACAGGCAGAGGAAGAAAGCCACAGAATAAAGAAGGAGGAGAATGAGAAATGGAGGAGGCAAAGAAAAAGTGTTGGAAGAAGAGAAGGAGAAGGCTACAGACAAGGCAAATAAGGAAAGTGGCAGAAGACATTGGAAGAAGAGAAAAAGGAGGCTATGGAAGAAGACAGCGAAGAAAGGGGAGGAGGAGGCTGTGGAAGTAAAGAAGGAAGAAACAACTGAGGAGGCAATGGAAGACAACGGTCTGATGAAGGCAATGGAAGAAGATGCAAGAGACAACAGAAGAGGTGAAGGAAAAAGGTGACAGAAGAAGTGAAGGAGGAGGCAGCGGAGGTGGTGGGAAAAGGCAGTGAAGGAAGAGAGGGCAGAGGTAACAGAATGCAGCAGAAGTGTGCAGTGAAAGAAGACAAGGAGGCAAGGGAAGAAGGTGCTGGAATCAGGAAAGAAGGAAGTGATGAAGAATGTGATGAAGTAAATGATGGAAGAAGACACCAGAAGAAGCTGGTGGAAGAAAAGGAGGACGTGATGGTGCAGGTGACAGAAGAAGATGGCAGAGGAAAAGAAGGCAGAGGGAATGGAGAAGGTGGTGGGATAAAGTGTCAGAAGAAGGCAGCAAAAAAAGAGAAGACTTGATGGAAGAAGGTGTTGGAAGAAGAGCAGGAGGCAATGGAAGAAGGCAGCGTGAGGAGAAGGCCACAGAAGAAAGCAGAGGATGAAAGTGGTAGAAGAAGGTGGTGTAAGAAGAAAAGGAGGAGGACACAGAAGAGGTAGAATAGAATGAGCCAGTGGAAGAAGGTAGCAGCAGAAAGAAAGGAGGAGGCAATGGAAGAAAATGTTGGAAGGTTAGGAGAAGATGGAGGTGGAGATGGAGGAGGTGATTGTCCTTTTTTTGGCTGGGATAGAGTTAATTTTCTTCTTAGTGGCTGGTGCAGCACTATGTTTTTAATATGAGAATAATATTAATAACTCACTGATGTTTTGGTTGTTTTTATGTAGCGCTTACTCCAAGTCAGGGACTTTTAAGCTTTCCATGCTCTACCAGCAAGGAGGTGAACAAGAAGCTGTGGGGGAACACAGCTGGCACAACTGACACTAACTGGCTAACAGGATATTCCACACACCACAGAACATCATCCTTGGAATATAAACTGGGAGGAATTGGACAGAGGGGACTAATCAGCGCCCAGGGACAGGCTGAGCATCGCTCAGCAGGTGGTAAGCAACTGCACATCGTTTTTCTTGCATTTTCTTTTTCTATCATTATACTTTGTTTTAAGTATGAAACTGTTCTTATCTTAACCCACAAAGGTTTTTTACTTTTTTTTCTGATTCTTCTCCCCATCCAGCTGGAAGAGTAGAAGTGAGGGGAGTGAGTGAGTGGCTGCATTGTACCTAGTTGCTGGCTGGGGTTAAAGCATAATGATCCTTTTTTGGTGCCAGTGTGGGGCACAAAGGGTTGAGATAACTACAGATCTGACCAGAGTGCAATGAAACAAAACAATTTTTGCATATTTTCAAAAACAAAAAAAGCATTCATTTTTATAAGCTTATATGATAGAATCGCTGTTCTTGAAATTAATCTGATCTATGTGCTCAGCATTGCTGTCACCTCTGTGTTTCGAGAGCCATCTATTGGGAACCATTAATAATTACACCTTTTGCCTTTTCTCCTTGCAGAGCCAACGTAGGGGGCAAACATCCTTCCTTCCTTCCTTCCTTCCTTCCTTCCTTCCTTCCTTCCTTCCTTCCTTCCTTCCTTCCTTCCTTCCTTCCTTCCTTCCTTCCTTCCTTCCTTCCTTCCTTCCTTCCTTCCTTCCTTCCTTCCTTCCTTCCTTCCTTCCTTCCTTCCTTCCTTCCTTCCTTCCTTCCTTCCTTCCTTCCTTCCTTCCTTCCTTCCTTCGGAGCATTTTAGCATTTTAAGCTCCTATCTGAAACTGCTTGCAGAGCCTCTAGCAGACCCTCTTGCATAAAGCACTAAGGGAGACTCAAGACTGATCCCTAGGCTTTTGGAGTCAGGGATATAGAGGATCTGAGGCCTGTATACTCCAGACATAAAAGGCATACTGGCAGTAGAAGAATAGGAAGGAGTTACAGTGGAATAAGGTGGCAAAAGAAGGGAAAGGAAGATGGAAGCAGTAGAAGACAAGGAGAAGGGGATGAAGAACAGAGTGGAATAAGGTAGCAGAAGAACATGTACAGAAGGTGGTGTTGGAAGAACAGGAAGAGGAGGAACAGGGCTGTGGATGATGTGCAGTAGAAGATGACAGAGGAAGGGACAGAGGGAGGCAGCAAAAGGCAGTGGAAGAAGAAAAAGAGGAGGCGACTGAAGAAGGCAAAAGAATACAGCAGAAGAATAGAAGGCAGCAATAGAAAAGTTGACAGAGGTGTCAGCCGAAGAGTTGACAGTGGTGAAGAAAAGCAGCATAACTAGAGAAGGAAGAGACAACAGAAAAGACAATGGAAGAATGCAGCAGAATTTTAAAAAGATAAGTCAATGGAAGAGGTAGTGGATGAAGATGGCAGAAGAAGAAAAGGAGGATGAGGTGACTTAAGGAGACTACAGCAAGTTGTGGCAGAAAACAGTAGTGGAAGAAGACAAGAAGCTCTCCTTGGGGAGTTTTTAACCATCCCAAATCCTCTCCCTTCCCTCTCCTACTTTCCCCGTTCCTTCCCCACCAAAACTGGAGACTGTATCTTAGTTGCCACAGCCTTGCTTGGCCACGCTCCTCTCTAGATGCCTGGGTTCTGTGCTGCGGAAAAGGAAGCAAGAAGAGGGCAGGAAAAAATTATACCAAGGCAACTGGAGAATTTCCAGGACACGGGCAAATTTTGCTCAAAGGCTGGAGAAGAACATGTGCATCACCATCAGTTGCTCTCTGGATCAGATTTAAAATAATGATGCAAGCAATACAGAAACCAGCTTTAGAGGAAGGAAGATATAAGGATCTCTATCTAGGTATCCTTTCTGAGAAACAGAGAGAAGTTGTGTGGAAAGCAGTGTTCTGAGTAGCCTTTATGTTGCCCAGGAAAGACAGATATTTTACTCCCCCAGCAAACCATTTAGAACTCAGAATCATTTAGGGCAAGTGTTCCCATTATTTAAGCTCTATCCCCACTTCCATCTGCGCTTGAACAAGAACAGCCCAGCAGCACTGTCAGATAAACCCACCTTCTAACACACATCTCTGTCAGGTCAGACCTGACCTGTGCCCTCCCATCCTGCTCAAATGGGGCTGAGGTGCTCCCAGGAGACCTTCTATGCTCCAGCAAATGAAGGCATGAGCTTGGGTTTAAGTCCTCCAAACTTATGCAGGACTTAAGCAACCCTTACTGTCCTTCTCTGGGTCACAGGTGACATGCTGGCAGAAGGGTGAGAGTCCAGAGAGATCCATAATAATCTCTGGTGTCTTGCTGGGCTGTAGTAGCAGGGAACATTCCAACACCAGGCCATTCCTGGGGATGAGGGGGATTGGAGCAGGTGTCCTTCAACCCCATAGCCCTCCAAGGATTTTTATTCCATAAATGTGTCCCTTCTCTTTTTGAGGCCATGTAAATGTTTTGCATCCATAAAAACCAGTGGAAAGGACTTCACAGCTTTCCTAAAATAGAGGAAGTGTCCTTTTGTTGTTTTGAAGCAGCCATCCCTGCCAAGTTTTGCATGTGACTCGCAAACAGACAATAAGCAATTCATCCTTCCCCAGACTCCCAGGCCACTCATAATTTTATAAATCCCTGTCATGTCCTACGTCCTCTTTCTCTCTAGGACACTAAGAATCCATGACTCTGGCAAGGACAGAAATAGAAGAAAAGCATTGTGGCCTTACATGAAAGAGAAATACAGGCATAGAGAACAAGGCAAGAGGCTGTGACAGCAGTTTTGTTCAGGTTTGGAGAGCTGGAGGATAAAAATCTTTGGAGCATGTATCAGCTTCTCCCAGAAAGGAGACAGTTGGGAAGAGAGAATCAATGGACACTCCACCAGCAAGTTCTGTGAGGTATAAAAGGACTACCCTCAGAAACTCCTCCTGATTTATGCTCCTGGGAAGCTGTATCTCTGTCAGCCCATGGTCTTACCAGGTTTCTTTTTCCCGGGATCTTGCATCAGCCTGGACAAATGTATTTCATTTATCTGAGTCCAGTGTTGATACAGCTGACTGAAATATTTGAACTGGGAACATGGAGATCTAGAAATACAAGCTGCTATTGCTTGTCCATTGATAATACCTAATACAGCTGCCCTTCAGTCACCAGCCCTCCCCCTTCATGTGCCCCTGGAGCCACCAGCTTTCTACTGCAGCAACACTGCATGAAATGAGGAACTTCTTTGCAATAACAGATGTACAGCCTTGAGTGTATTCTTTGAAAGGCCCTGCAAAAAATATTACAATGGGTCTGTAGAATGTTCACCAGTACCTCTGATGACAGCCTTTGCCTATGCCAATGGCATGTTTTGGA